>CM023455.1:84971311-85543811 GCA_013339765.2 Haemaphysalis longicornis | reverse complement strand
CCGGCCGCGGCGGCCGCTTTTCTGATGAAGGCGAAAAGTAAGAACGCCCGTGTGTGCGAGATTTCGGCGCACGTTAAAGATCCCCAGGTAGTCTAAATTAATCCGGAGCATTCCACTACGGCGAGCCTCATCGCCTGGGTGCCGTCGGCTCGTTGAACCCTACAATCAATCAATCAATCAATCAATCAATCAATCAATCAATCAATCAATCAATCAATCAATCAATCAATCAATCAATCAATCAATCAATCAATCATCAATCAATCAATCAATCAATCAATCAATCAATCAATCAATCAATCAATCAATCAATCAATCAATCAACAAACCAACCAATCAATCAATCAATCAAACAATCAATCTATCGATAGATAGATCGATCAATCAATCAATCAATCAATCGATCAATCAATAGGGCTCAATCAATCAATCAATCAGTCATTCGATACAATAGCATTATATGTACACGCGGCTAAAATGAAACACCCTTCAAGACAGGTTGTAAAGCTCGGGAAGGTGGATGAAAACAGCAAAGATCTCCCTCTACCCCAACCAATACGTTACCAGAGCTTCAGGGGCACTTAAAACAGATTTATGATGCTAAGCTTTCGAACTGTTTAGGGGTGTAAACATTGAAATATTTTACATGGTTAATCCACCGAAGAAACGCGAACCTCTCGCCTTGTCATGGCGGTCACGGCAACATGTTCGCGGAGAGCTCAACTGTTCTACAACACAGCAGTTCTATCGCTGTTAAGGCAAAACATCCCGCTCTCTATGTTACAATGTTGACAGCAATAGGGGAGGGGAAATCACGGTTCCGGTACTTTGTACAGTGCATATTTGTGCGGCTGCGTATAACCTCACGGCAGCCGTGAGGATTGCCTCCGGGAAATACTCCCGGCAGTTTCCATAAAAGCTGGCTTGCCTAAAATATGCTGAATAACATTGCGTCTTAACGCAACTTAACATAACAGCCTCACCGGACCTAGCGTAACCTCAACGAACGCGTCATAACCTACCAAATCCAGTCCAACTGCAACCAACTTAATCTAAATGCTAATCTAAAAAAATGTGAAAACAAAAAAAAAATCATCGCATTCTAGGATTCCAAACTGCGCCTACTCATTTAACACCAAGTACTGTACCACAGCGCTACAGGGATACCTACAAACACGGGTTTAGAGGGAATATTTATCCCATAGAATCTGCGCGCAGCGTGGTGTGCCAAAGAGGCGACTGCCTTGAGAAATTCCTGACTCAATCTCTTTGTCGCCGCGACAATAGGCACTGCCTTTAGCTTACTTGTCCTTCGTTGCGTCATCTTTTGCCGCCCTGCTGTGCTTCGAAGTCTTGGTGGGACGCGTTTCTTCTGCGGCCACCGGCGACAGTGCCGAAGACGCGTCGGCCTTAGACGACGAGGCGACTGCTCCCGCGTCCGGAGTCCTTGTTTTCGCCCCAGCTTTTTCCGACATTTCCAAGGCACTGGAAAAGGATAGGATAAGGATAATCATTTGTGGTGGTACTCCGCTTTCTTTGGATAAACAAACCTCTCATCCTTCGGTGCCGTAGCTCCAGCGTCCGCCAGCTTCTTGGAGTGCTTCTTCCGGCTCTTTCCGCCTCTAGCCGTCGTCACGATTGTGCCGGTCACCTCGGTCTTAGACGGAGAGACGACGGCTTCCTTGCCCGGTGACTTCATTTTCGTCCCAGCATGCGCGGATATCTCAAGGGGTGTGCTAGGCGGGAAGGAGCAAGAGCAGCCATTGGCAGGTGCACTGCGCTTGATAGGAATCAGCTTACCTGTCTTCCTTCCCGGTGGCGTCGCCAGGATTTCTTGCAGGCTTCTTGGAGCGCTTCTTGTGGCGCTTTTCGCCCGTAACAGACGACAGTGCCCCGGTCACGTCGGTTGTTGACTTAGACAAGACTGCCTCCTGGTCCTTGGCGTCCATAGCCGCTGCTGCTTGGAACGATAAATCGAGACCGCTGGGGCAGGATGGAGCTAGAGCTCTTGGGGGAGCAGCAGTTCGTGACGACGACGATGCCGGGTGACCGCGTGAATGGCGAGCGCGTGAGTGGCATGCAGGGCGTGAGAGCCTCGTCGTTTTCTTTTATCAGCGTGAAATCAGGTTTAATCACAACTGAGTTGTACAAGCGAGAGACGGGAATCAGTGCAGTTTGTTCCAAGTGAACCAAACAGGATCTCTGCCATAGAGTTTCTTATTCTTCTCAAAGAGACAAGCAGCAATGATGAATCGGACAGGGAATCTCTGGTCTCCTCACAGAGATAAAGAGCAATGAAGGTAACTATATGCTACCAGCGCATACCGACGCAGGGATTGGTCCATAGAGGTCTATTTCCTTCTCTTCATTGGTTGGTTGGAGCCAAGATAACAATAGCGCCTACAAACTGGGCGAAGTTGACAAAGTCGGACTGGGATCTCATTGGGCAGGAGGTTAAGAACTAAAAGCCAGGTAAATATAGAAGCGAGCACTTTGTGGAAGAAAATATGCAAATTTTTAGAGGTAAATAACACATATGGCTATGGAAATAGACAACGAGCATATTCATGGAACAGACACAGCTCACACACCTGATTTAAGGTACAGTTACAAAAAACCCGCAATATTCAGACGTACACTCCCCATACTTTTATTTGTGATGATGATTAGGACGATGATGAGGATGAACCTCCATGGGCAACAAAGTGACTTTCCGTTCCCAGATACGTACGAGCCAGCCACTTCCTTTTGCCATTCAGCGTTGTGTACGTACCTGTTTGCTTGGAATACTTGTAGTATCCGGGGCTTCGGTTTCGGTTTGGATGTCGGTGGTTCGAACACCAGGGGCTTACCCCTCGGGTATATAAGTGACGTCACAGGTATACCCTGGGGTTAGCCCCTTGGTGCTGCAACCACCGACATCGGAACCGAAAGCAGTGTGGTGCAGCGTCGGTGACGGCTCCGAAGGTGTGAAGCATGAGTCGTGCGCTCGGGTTTGAGTCAAGCCAAAGAGCAATTTATTCAGAGTGACGTCACATATATACCCTGGGGTTAGCCCCCTGGTGCTAGAACCAGCGACATAGAAACCGGAACCGAAACCCCTGATACTACAATGCTCCTTCGGTTTGTTGTTTTTAACAAAAGAACGCCCTTCAGTTTCAGTATTATAAAGGTAGAGTTGAGGTTTCCCGTAGAACAGTCAGGGTTAAAGCCCCAGCTGTAGAGATTTTCAAATACCCGTGACTTCTTTACTTCAAAATATGCTCTGAGCTAAATTCTGGTATTGTTTTAATTACAGCGGTTTGGGTAATTCGTTAGGTCGGTTGTGGACAGCGCGCTCCGTATCAACGCGTTTCATTATTCGACCGCATCACACCCAATGTGCCAGGCGTTCTGCCTCGAAGAGAACAGAATATCTCAGAAACGAGCGCATGAAACGACCGAATATTTATTTATTTATTTATTTATTTATTTATTTATTTATTTATTTACCGTAATTACCCGATTCTAACGCGCACCTTTTTCCCGGAAAAATAGGCCGAAAAATCGCATGCGCGTTAGAATCGGATACGAAACCGAAGCGGGCGAAACATCTGAAATTTTGTTTCACCATCGCCATCGCCATCTCAAGATGGCGCCAAAGCTTTTAGCAACAATTTTTCGGATCTTGGCGCCTAAGTTTTTCTATCGGCGTTCACACAAATCGTAAAATTATTCCACTTGCGCGCTTGATAACAGCAATGGCAGCAGCGGCAACGAAGTTGCGCCGCTTCCACGGCTTACGAGCGGCTCCCACGCGTTCGCAACGAGCGGTTGGCTGAAGCGTACGCCTCTGGAGAAGCTCGCGGGATTGGCGTGCGAGGCGTGGGCCACGATCCCGTGGAACATGGTTGAACGTTCGTTCAGAAGTGTGGCATCGCGAACGCGCTTGACGGCACCAATGACGAGATGTTGCGGTCAGCGCAAGGCGACAAGGAGCTCTCGGAGAGTGACGAGGTGTGAGATGAGTGAGATTACTTCGGTCAATAAATCGACCGTTTCTCTCGCATTCGTTTTTCATGCTCACAAAGTTCTTTGCGCGTTACAATCGGAGGTGCAATTTTTTTCGTTTTTTTTTTCCTGAAAAATAGGGTTCGCGCTAGAATCGGGGGCGCGTTAGAATCGGGTAATTACGGTATTTGAAATACTGCCAGTCTCTTTTTGTGACCAAGGCAGGCGGGCATACAAGGGTGTATTCATATACATACAAAAGTACTTAGTCGGTAGGTAGTACAACAGTAATAAGAACGAAATGTGAATACAAGAACAAGGGTTAAGTAACTCTGGTGTAAGCGTCATATTTTTACATTGCACATATTTATAAAGGATACAAAGGAAGTGAAACGTGTAGAAGGGTTGAGCAACGCATAATACAAGCATATTAATTTGAGGTTCCTCAGTTTATAAAGGATACCAACAAGGAAAGTGCACTCAAATAATAAGCCCAAAAAAAAGCAACTTGTGTAAAGAAAAGAGATTGGTATACAGACTAACCATACGTTGCGCAAACCATAACGAACAATACCGCGCCGAGCGGAACCATAAAAAAAAAGTCTCAAAACCATGAGTAATCAAGTAAAAACACAGCGGGAAGTATGCGCTTGGAACAAAAACTTGACCAGGTACGATTCAGGGGTTATCATCATTATCATCAGAGGAGGAGAGAGGGTGATATCACGACGCGTCCCTTTTTCACGGCAACACCACCCTCTCTTGTATCATATTTCGTTGCACAAGTTTCACGGTTCTCGTTTCTGCGGTCCTTTCATTTCTGATTAGTTTCGATTTTATAGTTATTTTAGCACTTTCTTGTTTCTTGTTTTAGATATCATATTGTGGCAGTTTTTTTATTTCTATATTTTTTTCCTAACCTCTCACCAAAATTAAATATTCAATATATATATTTCTTCAACTCTCGATCATAGGTTCTTTCTCCCTATGAGTGTCCTTTTCCGGTCCAATTGTCTTGAGTAGCTATGAGCCACTCTCTTGGCACGCTCCTCTTCTCCCCCCCCCCCCCCCCCCCGAACACGCGTCCGAAGAAGAAGAACATTCTCCTTATGCCCGCTACTTCGGCTCGCTTTCATAGGCTGTGCTTGCATCGAAGTATGCCTGATTCTGCTTACGAAGACTGGGAGCTCAAGCTCCTCCGGCACTGATGGAAGTGCAGCATAATCCATTCGCGAGATTGCGAAGTCATGCTCACCAGCTTTCGCTGTCGCGTGCCAAATTTAAAATATTTGTTGCACCGCTCTAATCTGCGCCCGACGCCGCTGTGCGCATTCCACAATGAACCAGAAAGGATCGACCATTTCTTGTCCTGCTAATGGTTCTCCTTCATAAGACGGAGGTACTTAGAGCGCACATGCAACTGGCTAAACCTCCCACTGTCTGCTACACTGATTTTGTCATTCGGGGCGAAAGAAATGAGATTCTGCCACGGGAATATTTGCCGTGCTTACACTCATCATCCTAGAATCAGGTCGTCTACCGTATTAGATATCATTTGACCCCGCCGGATACCCCTGTCGAGCCTATGCACGCCTGAATCACTGCTTCGTCTTTACCACATTCTCTCCTCGTGATTCTTGCCGCACTATTTTCATTCAATTTATTTCTTTTTACCTTTACCTTTTTCTTTCTATAATATCCTTACTTTTATTTCTCTAGTCATCTACTGTTAATCCACTCTTATATTTATTTATTTTTCTTTCCCTACAAAAACTAAATAATTTCTTTCGGTAATCCGCCCATTCCCTTGCCAATCCCTTTGACTGGGTATGAGCCATCTCTCTGGTACCACCACCACTACCATAGAGTTTCATACTAATATATACTAGAGGGAAATCTGTTGCTGCAGTCGCAGGCCACTATGGGCTGCGCCATTACCGCTAACGACGTACCTCGCCTACTTGGCTTAGCTAGCCATGTGGCTTCTTTTTTGTCTCGAAGCCAAGCTCAACAAAAAGGGTAACAGGGTTATTGTTCATCGTGCATGAAGCTTCTACATAATCACAAATTAATATTTTTTGGAGGTTCAATTTTATAACAACAAAACAAATTTGATTAACCTTCTGCAGCAATACTGTCGCTTTGTTGCAACCAGAGCCAACTTTTCAGCCTATTCATGAGCAATGCCAATGACAAGTGAAATGTGCCTGCCCGGTACATGACGAAACAATCGCCCAAGCGCGGCTCGCCTAGACAGTGGCACCAGATTTCCCTGTAGTATATATTAGTATGGAACTGTATGACCACCACCACGTGCCGGGACTGATTTAAGTTTTCTCCTCCCGCAACAAGAAGTCCTTGCCTCAGTCCTGGAGTCCACGATCCTTGCAAGCGAACCGCACGGAACGGGTTTCTCAGAACGCAAACTCTCGCAAGAGCCTTGGGGGCCACGGTACCCTGATTAGTGGCTAAGGTGTGGCCAGCTAGGCATCCCCGAGGACGAGCGCGCGTCTTCGAGCCCTCCGCCCGAAGACAGCTCGCACTCGGGCTGCTGGTCTCGCTACGTTGCGTTCGTGCCTGGCCTGGCCCGGGTCACTTCTGCAGTCCTGTTCGCGATGCCCCTGGCGTTCACGCACACAGTACGCGTGTGCCGACGCGGGTGCTTCTCCCTGGAAGAAGAGCTCAGGAGTTCGGTGGACAAGGACGTGTGCCCGTGCGACGAAGTGTATCGGTTAGAAAACCTTTCGCGAAATTGCATGACCGCCCCTCACCTGTCTCAAATCGGCATGCTCTGGATTTTGTGCACCGTGTTGCCGGGTATTTCGTTTCTAGCTCATTTTTCTTGGCGAGCGGTATTATCAGCTCAGTCACACCCAAAACATTAATCGGAAGAAAGGGTAGGGTAGAACGTAAGGAGATTATAGAGAGAAAAATTCACGCATCTCCGCGAAGTGAATCGTGGCGAATGGGCGAAGCACTAGGGATTGTTCTTATCGTGAATCACCCGTGCGAGTGCTTACTGCTGCTAAAACGATTTCTAATCCAATCCAATACAATTGAATTCAATTCAATCCAATCCGATTCGATACAATGCGATACAATTTAATACAATCCAATCCAATGCTCCTCGTGCATGCGCAGCACGGCTCTCCAGGAGCGCACACACTCTCTCTCTAACCTTTTCTGAACCTTTTATTTTCTTCTTGTTAACCTTTTCTGAACCTTTGTTCACAGATGTTTCGATTTACACGGTGCTGTGCATCTCTCTCTCCCTTCCTCCCTCTCTCTTTCTCTCTCTCTCTCTCTCTGTCACCCTATCTTTTTGTTAACCTTTATTTCGTTCTTGTTAACCTTTTGTGAACCTTTTGTTCTCACATGTTTCAATTTACACTGTGCTGTGCCGTGAGCACGGTCGCCGGACGCCAGATAAGCCTCGGCCTTAAGATCCTTCGCCCCTAAAAGCAGTTGCTCTGCGCTACTTCTATTTTATAGCAGTATCTTCCGTACAGGATCGTGGTGCTTAAGTCTATCACCCCTATGGGTACAAAAAGGGCCACGGGATAAGGAACAGGGTCACTTTTCTTCCTTCCCCTTTATGTATTGGATTGGGGAATTGGTCCAGGTTCTTGATCTTCCTTAACAAATATAAAAAGATGTCCCTACTTCCTATTCTAACCGAAATACAAATGTCATTTATTGGTTCGAAGGCGAGTGAAGGCAGATACCCAAGCAGTATCGGCCTATGACCAATGACTGGAAACTCTAAGCGAAGCCATTGGTTTCAGAGATATCGGCCACACGTGGGTACATCAGGTGCAAGCTTGCTCAGGCGCCAAGGCTTACGGTGACCGGAAGCAGCGTCACACAGAAAGCGCATAGGAGGCCGACGTTTATCCATGCGATAAAAGCAGGCGGCCACTTTCGCCGTTCTCGGTGCATTGAGGCAGCAATTTCGCAAAAGGGAGTTGCAAAAGGGTGTCCGAGAATTTATTCGCAGAGGGCAGACGCAAGTCGATCGATATGTTTCTGGGCTACGAATGTTAGCTGCAGAACATTATACCATTTTAAGGTGAAAGCCTTAAGCTCCCATTTCTGCAAAAAAGTGTTGTTGCAGTTGGTTTGGTTGTTCTTGTTCTTGGCTTTGTTGTCCGCTAAAGAAAAAAGCCTCCGTTCTAAACAGTAAAAATTCATAGAAGCTTGCACTCGGCCGCAAGACTTGACTGGCGAAGCTGGTGTTGGTGATCACTGACGTACACAAAGCTGAGTTTTATTATCGTTATGGTGTCCTGGTTGACGTCGGCGGCATGCCATTTCAATGAACTTATGTTGAGCAACTCCAGAGTGAGCTCGTCATTTTGGTCGACGTTTTTGTAGGCCCCCTGACAGCGAGAATTATCATCTCTACCGGATGCTTTGTACGCGGAGCCTCTCGAAGCGCGGCGTCTCCCGCGGCCGTGCGAACTATCCGCGTCCGGGACATGTGGAGTCAATAATCACCTACAGCAGCGTCGACATTCAAGTCGCGGCTTTTCTACCGCACAGAGCGCATGCGCGCGACGACATGAGGACGAACGAACGAGGCACGTACGCTACGACGTGTCTTTCTCGTTCCGAGCAATTGTGTTGCCGCAATACCGTAAACGCCGGAGTTTGTTTTTGTGGGCAATGTTGCCGTAGAGTCTCTTCGTGCGTATTCTTGACGTGACGAACGCGCGTTTGGGGCATGGGTGCACGAGCACTCGGCCTTTTCTTGCTATTTGTAAATCAGGCACTACACATACAAACGATTTGCTCAATGGCTCGACTGTTAAAAAAACACGTGTGATACGATGGCACTTAAACCCGGGTCTCTACAATAGCACTCCAGTGGTCTGCAAGCTGTTGTGCCACCGGCCTTTCGTCACCTCTAAAGCGCGCAAGCAGAAATAAGTCACCTGAGGAATTAAAAGTGGAAACACATTCATTCACAGCAGGCTGATCTTTCACCGGTGAATTTCAGGGCGGCATACTCGATGGCGCCGGTACCCCCCTGACATCACTGCGGCTTCCTTTTCACAGTAAGCATCTTTACGACTTGTCTCTCACAGCGTGGAGCGCGGTTTCATCCGCTGTGCGGCACTGGGATCTACTGCAGACAGACGCTGTGTACGCTCCAAGCTAGCGCTTCCCTTTCTGCAATCTCCAGCCTCTTCCTGGTGTTGCGACCGGGGTTTCTTGACGTTTGCCATCGCTCCTTTGTGATGAAGAAGGTGACGCGGCCGGTCATTCATGCCGTCTGTTGCCTGACTGAATGGTGCTAAACAAGAAGGGGTGAAGGCAAGACGGGCGCACTCTGGAATGAAAAAAAAAAAGGACACGACGCACTCAGCGGTAGCAAAAAAGGATACATCAGCCAAATGAATTATTGCAGTATTTAAAATGCTTTTGTTGTGTCATTCATTTGAACTTACCAGACCAGATGATGAACAACGCGCTCAAAAACTTAATTTTTTGTTATAGTTTGCCTTGCCTGATAACTGAAAAAAGGCGTGTGGACCGCACTTATTCCTCTGATGTTGGTAGTTCGTAGAACTTCGTTGTATGAGTTGCCGGTATAACGGTTACTCGGTGTATTGCGCAGAAACCATGTTTGTTTATTAAAGTTTTGTCCTCTTGCCCAAACATTCAGCTGTATCTATGAAGAACGTGTGGTGATGCCAATTTCAGAAGCAACAGCTTATATGGCTAACCTTTACCACGCTTGAATGTTTAGCTAACAGGATTTTCAGCAGCCACCAATGGCTGTAACTTCGGAAAATGACTATATACTTTAGGATTACTTTGACACTGCTTTCGGGATTATACGCTCAAGGTACTATAGTGATTTGTACTTATGGTTTACAGAACTACTGATATGAAATTTTCGTGTTACGTTTTTTTCGCTCTTATCGGTGCCTACCAGCCTACTAATCATAGAGTGGCACATTAAGCAGTCGGTCGCAGCGTAAATAATTATTTACAGCCTCGTTCATTTCTGTCAGTTTCGGTTTCGGCCAAACGATCACCGAGGCAGCCGCCAGGACAGGACGGTGCTCGTGACGTCACCGTTCTTGCCGTACCACTGCGGGTTTGGGCGCAGGGGCTTGAGCGCGGCGTGATTCCGTCTCGCTGTGGACGGAACGCAGGAGGTTCTGGTGACGTCACTAATAAACAAAACCAAAATAAAACAAAAGCTACGCAATCAGGAAGGCTTGCAAGTCAGGTTTATTTGTAAACGTAGAAGGTAAGCTGATGAAAACGTTTCAATGAATAAAATTTTCCTTTCTGCGAGTACCTTCAGAGATCGTTTACGGGTGTTGCGTCATCTGTTAATACACACAGAAAAAATGGTCGAATGTCAGCTCTGTCGGCGGCATTGCTCGGCACGGGCGTCGGACGACAAAATCGACGAAGCATCGGGTATCAAGCATACCATCGCACGCTAGTTAGTGAGCTGCGTAAGCATTGTTGGCACGCCGGTGGCACAATGTGGGTGTTTGTAGCCGTGCCGTAGCGCTTGCCCCACTCATATGCGCTCCCTGCGCTACCAATGTCGACAACTTTCGCAAGGACGGGTGCAGGGTGGCCCTGCAGGGTCGAAACGCAAGTGGAAGACGCCTCTCTACCCAAGTTTCCGACGCGAGCCGCGATATTGGTCACTACGCAAGACGCGCTGGTGATGTGCGCCTCTGTCAAAACGGCGTTCCCGGAAGAAGCGGCAGAGGCGGTAATAGCCTTGGCGCTCACGCTGCCTAACGTGAGCAAAATAATCACGGACTCGCAAAAAGCGTATAGCAACTATAGAAAAGGGGAGGTGTCTCTGACGGCACTCAGAATACTAGAGGGAGGAATGCGCCGCATACCCGATCAGAAAGTCTAACTGATATGAACACCGGCTCGCTCATGGCTGGAGTGCAATGAACCCGCCCACCAGCTCACCCGAGAACTTCAACACCGGGTAGACGAGCCCGAGCCTCAGGCCATGGCGACTTACAAGGACATCACCAGCCACTACAGGGAAGGCCGACGGCGGTCCCCTGAACCGCACAAATCGCTGAGCAGAGCGCAGCAAGCAATCTATAGGCAAATACAAGCAGGATCCTTCCCTCCCCCAATCTCCAAGGCACAATGTACCCCGAGAGATACGATAAAGAGTTAGCTTCTGTGGGCGATTGGGCACGCTCCGGCACGTCATCGGAGAGTGCGATTTCACCGAGACCATCCCCCCACCCCTTACCCAACCCTCCACCACTCTGCCCAAACCCTTGAACGAGCGATGGGAGACCTTGCTAACCAGCCCCGCCTTCGAAGACCAGCTCGTCCTCATCTGCAGGGGCCAGGCAGCCGAGGAATCATATGGGTCCCGTGAAGAGGGAACCACCCCATCCGGCACGTAGTCGCCGCAATTTTGTTTGGCTCAATAAAGTTGTTCTCTCTATGCAGTGAAGGCTACGGAGCCAAACCACGCCTTATTCGCTGCGCACCTCGAAGTAGTTCAAAAAGAATTGGCCGGTGGTAACCTAGGCAGTTCAATAATATATAATTCTTCTGCTTTAGACTTGGATTGATAATGCGACTAACTTACTATCCAGAATATACGAAATAAATATCATTAATTTTTAATTTTCGGATTTTTTTGGTTGAGGCTGTCACCGCCAGCATCGCAATGGTTTCCTCCCGAATAAAAGAAATATGGCGTCATTGTCGACGGCTTTGGGCAGCTCGTCACTTCATTCTCCGCATAGGATTTTCAAGAAGCTTCGCTGTACAAACAAACGAAGCGGGTGGTTTGCAAAGTGTACGCCCAAGTGTGGCTGATGCGACCGGGGCTCACCGCCGTTACTGCAATCCGCTCGGTTAGCCACTTTGCCGGCGTCAGCGAGTATGTACGTAATCATCTGCGCACTCAGCTCTTTCAGTGTACCGCGCCCGCGCTATGTAAGTACGCTACACATGCCGGTGGGGCTGCCCAGTTTTGAGATCCAGATGAAATCGGTGCATTCCGTCAAAACTGCAACGCTTACAAAATTCACTTCTCTTCTGAACGATACAGAGTTGGGCGGTGTAGTCCACGGTCGGTCTGAGTTCTCCAGTCAAAGCATTGGCACGTGTTTACGAACAAATGAAGCGTTGGGAAGGACACGCCAATATGCCTGCGTGCTCGGTGATCGCGGTTCGCCGCACTCACCACAGAGCTCATGCGAAGAATTGAACTATATCAAATGCCTATCTGTCTCGCCGAAACTGAAACTGAAACAAGTTTATTGGGATCTACTTTGGTGCACTAACACAAAGCAGTTACCTCCTCTGTCCTCCCTCCATAGCTTTCGCTCCATTGCCACAGAAGGTTGTCCGCGTCTTCCCTTACTCCGTCAGGGAAAAAAGTGGACCCCCGCACTGTAAAGGAACCCTTTGTAACGAGTATTGATTGTACGGTTTAACGCGCCGACGCAACGCAGGCGATGAGGCGCGCCGTAATGGAGGGCTCCGGATTAATTTTGATTACCTGGGGATCTTTAACGTGCGCCGAAATCTCGTACGCACGGGCGTTTTTGCTTTTCGCCTCCATCAGAAAAGCGGCCGCCGCGGCCAGGAATCGAACCCGCGACCTCGTGCTCTACAGCGCAACGCCTTAACCACTGAGCCACCGCGGCGGTAACCCGGAAGAAGAAAAAATGAAACGTTCGAAGGGAAATCTTGCTGCGGCAGGGAAGAAGAGCGGCTAACTTGCAAACTAACTGATCGGATGGGCGAAGCTCTCTTTCCGTTTTCATTTTTTCCAGTTTTTCATCGTTTTATGTAGTGTTCAACACATAGCGCAACTTCCATAAACGACGTCCACAGGTACTTGCAAAATGAAAGATTTTATTTAATGAAATTTTTGTTGATTTCCGTTTTAGGTTTTGCAAATAAACCTCACTGGCAAACTTTTCTGATTGCGTAGCTTTTGTTTGATTTTGGTGTTTTATTAGTCGGTGACGTCACCAGAACTTCCTGGCTTCCGTCCACAGCGAGACGGAATCACGCTTGAGCGCGGAAGTGTCTCCCCCACCTCCACGGGCGTGGGCAGCATGAAGTCAGTCCCAAAACCCGTGACGTATAACACATGCCGGAGCGCCGTGCGCCAACTGCAGCGAACGTGTTGGCCACGTCACGGGGGCCCTCACATCGCCAGTTTGGGGCCACGAGGAGTAGATGGCATCATGCTGATGCCGATTGCGAAGGGGTATCCATTCGGAGCGTTTTTGGTGGCGCAAAGATTCAAATTGATTTAAGATATGTTATATTGAACGGTTATGTTGAAACTTTCTGAAATATATTTCCATACACAAAAAAAATTAACATAATTATCTGAGCTTGAAAATTCCTGTCAGTACTCAATTAAATAAATTATACAAAAAAAGACCGGGCATTCACGTGCATATTTTGGGGCTCATTACTGAAAAATGTCTCCTCTCTAGCAATTGGATCCGGTATGCGAGTTGTTACGCTAATATGGAATAAATATATTTTTAATGTGTTCTTACGCGCCGCAAAAAAATAAGCGCAACAAAGCAGCAACTAGCCATTACTTTAGGGACATCTAGCGGTTGTTATTGAAAATTTAGGACAGCAACGCGATTGTAGGCTTTCTCGCTGAAAAATAAAAAAATGTGCCCTTTAAAAAAATTTTAGAGTCTGTAGAGTGCTTGCACACCGAATCACGGTGTGATTATGTCGGATAACTATAAATTTATGTCCAACTAAAGACTTCGTCCTGGAGCTGAAATTGCGGTTGCAATACCTCCGATAAAGATAAGCCCAGAAGACATTTTCGTATTTTTTGCCCCAATGAGCCGCAATGCTTTCCGTGCGCTTCTTTTGGTGGCACTTTCAATTCATTCACTGCGCTCTTTACTCCTACCCTGTAAAGTGATTGTGCGCAAAATAATACAATAGCGGCAATGAAACTCCGCAGTTTCATATCTCGGAGTACGGATGCGCCAGAAGAATTCTGCGAAATGAAGCTGCGTGAAAACGCGATTGCGTCCAACTTTTCTATAGAAACATGCCTGCTTGCTGCAGCCACTAAAAAGCTAATTATGAAATTTTAGTTAATCAAGCCACCGGTATCAATATTTACAACCCAGTTCTGTGTCCCCCTGGACGCGAAACCTAACTGTACAGATGGTCTTCAGGTAAATCTAAGCGCCTAACTTTTTTAAAAAAATCTGTCGGCTTAATTTTGATCACCCTGAATAATGTTAAGCTGAAATGGGCTGAAAAACTATTTAAGGGAATGTTTATTCGAACTTGGAAAGAAAAGTACGAGAGGTAAAGAGATTAAACTACAATTGCATTTTAAAACAATGCCTTCATTGTATGTATTGCTATTGTTGTCTTTGAAAAGCCTGTGAAATGTAATAAAATTACTATGAGGTAGCTTTTTACTATTGCCGAAACAACCTCGAGGCCATAAATAATGCAATGAATTAGTTTTGTTGCGAAAGAGTTGTTTTTTCACACAGCCTAATTGCCCAATTCACAAGCTCTAATGGATTGCTTGAATGGTAATGCATTCAAACGGGGCCAGAAATGCGCAATCAATCCACATCAGCCCACATCCACGGAGTCTGATCATGTGAGCTCATTCGCAAATAACAATGATGGAAGACCGAAGAAATTAATCAGACTCCATAAACTTAGGCTAGCAGATCAACTACACAGACTGCTTCCTTGGACATAAGCTGTTTGGTTTGGACAGACGGTCATGCCTTGTTTTCGGAGCTCGAAAAATAACAGGAGTCCGTTCATGTAAGTACGCACAATGAAAAGCCCTACCTTCTATCAGCCATCCTCGCAAGTATTTAACATTATGTCAGATCGTGTGTCGTGAGAAAGGACGCGGGTGCTCATAAAAACGATTTAAGTGGCAGCGCACAATCTCTGAAGCTATCCCCATTACGGGCCATTCATTTTCGACTTAGCGCCCTTCTATAGCTGCGGAGCACGCGCCGCAAGTTTGTAGTACAGCGAAACCTTTCCATGCAATCCTTTTCGGCTATTATGGAGCACCCAACTATAATTATTGCGCCCAAAGCTCCCAAGTGCTCGCACAGCAATCACTGCTAACTGCAGCAAGCGGAGCGAGCTAGCTTGAGTCACGTCTTGGTCCTAAAGCGTTAAAGGTGGAACGTTTGGGTTTTTGTACGTGTCTTTCGTTGCTACAACAGTCACACTCGAGATGATGGGACAAATTGTGGAATTTACATGCCTATCGTAGCAAAAGGACGTACTAATTGAAAACGGGCAAAACGCCGACACTTGCTTCCTCCCTCGTCGGCCAGATATACTTCATTGACTCGAAAGCAGAACTGGTTATGCAGGTCAGAACACAAGGACTGACTCGAGTGCGAGGCAGCAGGTTAATTTTCAGCGGCACGTAGAAGCCACCAGACGAAGATAATTGCGATGTCTGGAATGCTGCCGGCGGCGGTGAGAGGTTTGCACGAAGCTATCGAATTACTGGGGGCCGACGTAAAAGAACAGCCATGAGGAATTTGAAGCCCCTCTGCCGCTGCACTCTTCTGAAAAATGTAATTGCCTTAAGGGGAAAGTATTCAGTGATGCAAACACATTGATTATGATCGATAAGAGCCTCGTATAATTGTCGATTGGATCACCTCCAGAAAGATGAGCTCTTTGCCACACGCCACCTCAGCAGACGAAGGAGCTGGTGGGCAGATGGGTAAGCTGGTTTCTGCAGTGTTTTCTGAAAAGCTTTCCTGCAGACGTGCAGATAGAAATATCGATGCTGACGGCTGGGCTCTCAGTTCAAATAAAGCGCGTCCATCTCGCCTCTACCTGTACACTGCATAAATACAGCTTCGATTTCTCAAAATGGAATTGAAAGCAGGCAAAATCGGTTCACGTCTTCTTATACCTGCCATATTGTTATCGATGGGGCCATTGGAATATTTGTTCGTTCCCTGACCACAAGTCAATCGTGAAGTCAGAAAATGATTTAGTACTGATTAGCGTTTCGCTGCCTAATCTGTTTAGCTTTTGCTTCAGCTTCTTTTCTTAGCTAGTTACGACGTGGCAACGGGTCATTTCGGCGTGACCATTATGCATATTTTCTTTTCACTTGCCTTTTTATTCATCATTATAACTAACATCGAAACTGGCAAATTACGTACGTTAAGACCGAATTTAAACATTGCAATCAGGAAACTAAGCGCGGGAAACAGAAATGCTCCGGTGATTCCTTTGTTACAAAAAGAGGTGGCTCATTACCCAAAAAATAGAATTGAAACACTGAATTAACTAAAGCGTACAGTATTTCAGCCACCAAAGAAACTGTAGCAAACACTAAGAGATGTATCACTCAAGTTTGGAAATAGCACAACTGCCCATATTTTCTTCCGAAAGAATGCAGTTTTATCATAAACCAGCTAGGGTAATTAAAATGCTAAACATTTTGCAGAAATAGGTGAGAGGAACATTTGCTTTTGGCGCTCTTCTTTGGCCTACATTTGGGAGGACGGCCTTCCTTCGCTGTATTCACCGTTATACAATCCACGTTTACGTTCTCGTTTCCCAATGACCGCTTTCTTTTTGGATGCTGGACACCACACGTCAACAAGAAACGCCACTTTGTGATGGAAAAATGTCCACAGGGGGAGAATGACAGATCACTGACCGCTGCTGTGTTTGTGCCATACCCGGAGAGTTTGGAACCGCCGCGAACGACGGGTGTTTTTTTTTTTTACATCAAGTCAGCTTTTAAAGTAACTGGAAAGCACGGGCCAAACGGCGGTGTCCCTGGATAGGTCCAGCAAAAAAGGTAATTGTTTTCCCCCAGAGTGGGAAAGTTAATCTTGGCAGCTATGTTTTATTTTTCAAAACTGTCAGCAGCCTTTTACAAGATCTGATTGAACAGTGCGGCAAGTTGACCGGCGTGTCCACGGGGTGCGGTGTTATCAGGGTAGAAAACTTGTTTGCAGTGACGGGTGACCTCGTGAAGTACTCGTCGCGAACAGGAATATAGAACGTTGTGCAGTTTTTCGCAGGAATGAGGCTTTTGTTTTTGTCCGACATTTCGGTTTTTGTCATTTTTACAGTTTGCCGGGAATGGGCCTATTCCGCCCCAGAAAATAGGTTGGAATGCCCAGGTCAGTAGAGCACGCCTGTCACGTTACAGCGAAGCTCGAGGTGACAGTACATGATCGTATCTGTGATGGAGGTGACAGCAAACCTTAAAAAAACAAATTCACACCAGTGCTGTTTCTTTTTTACATTCCGTTGCTCTAGATAGTAGCAATACTCCCCGAACTTTGTGCTATTCCGTTAGCTTGATCTCAAGAGGCCGATAAGAAAACCATTTTCTCTTGAAAATTGTCAGTGATACAGGCAATACCATGAAGAGGAATGGCATTCTACATTTACATTCATCGCGTGACACTCATCATGCACCGCCACTGGACTATCACTCTTCGAGATTCAACGGTGTCTGTTAGCTTTTCTAGGCTAAGCGCGAGGCAGACACAGGACGAAACAAGAAATGGGACGAGTACGAGCACTCGTCCTCGTCCCATCTCTTGTCTCGTCCGGTGTCTGTCTCGTGCTTAACCTACAAGAATGCATCACCTACAAGCTCAACTTTACCCTCTGGTGTCTTAACTTTTTTTGACGTTTCATCTGTGTCCGTTCACAACAGTATCACAAATGGAACAGCCCCAATTTCTCTGTGTCTCTTCGTCAATCCACAAGACCAAGACGGCAAATTCTATCACGAAGATTTAGATTTTTGCCTCTGTACGTAGCACACTTGGAGAGTTCACTCCATTTGGGTTCATTACATCTCAGGTGTTTATTTCATCGCGGAGAAGTTCTGCGATGACATGGACACTTGAGCTGAACTTCATTAGTCATTACAATAACAGAAAACATTAACCGAGTTCCTCCAAAGTATCCACATTTAAACGGCTTCTTCTTGGGTAATGAGAACTTTTTATCTTCCAGCCCTGTGATCTTTTAAGCAGTAGCGTGAAAAGGAACGGGTACGGGGGGAAGGTAGGGGAACGATACCTTTGGCAGTCTCACATGCCATGCAGAATGTCCGTGTAGTCGCTTCAGTGTATGCAGCGAGCCATTCTCAACACCTTGGAAAAGCAGAAATGGCTCGCTGAATACATGAGAAGTCCATTTTACTAAGGATTCAAAAATAGCACATAGGTGACGTCCCCATATTACTGCCTTGATCATTTATATTTTGATGCTTTATTTTTTTCATATCGTTGCATTTTGTCATACCAGGGATTTTTATGCGGGAGGTTTGCAGCATGCTGCAAACCTCTCAAATTATGCGTTCTCAAGACGACAAGTTTGAGCGCAGTACAGAAAAAGCACGTAAAAGCCCACAAGCGAACATTGACTAGGTTACCCATAAAACAGACACGCGTGTTTCTTGTGCGGTGATAAGAATTGCAGGCTTGAATCATGTGGAACCTGCTACTAGTCTTCGTATTTTGCTCCAGTGAGACGGGTGTTGAGCAGTTATGCACAAACGGAGTCAGGTGAGAAAGTCAGTGCGCTGTTTCTTGTTCTTTTTTTTGTTTTTGTTTTTTTATATTCGCTGTCCCACAAAAAACTTTTGTCGAAGCTGTGAGAGGAACCGCATTGTGGTAGATATTGGTTCCTTGTACTCCTGCGCATCAGAAACTCAAATAATTGCTTTTTATGCTTTCCGCTAGAACATTATTTGAACTCAGATAGCTTCAAAATATCCCTTTGGTACGCATGCCACCTTTTAATGCAGTGACTTGGCTTTCTTCATTCGATACTGAAAGGATAACAAAGTATGAGGGCAAAATACCACTGATTTTACAAGAAAGATCCAGCCCTGTAACTCATTTACTTTATTGCGACTCTAAAAGAAATCGCTTTCATGAAAATATATGAAATATTTATAGTTTTAAAATTTCCCGTCAACGACGTCAGTAGTGACGTAATAAAGAAAACTAAAAACAGAGTTGTCAGTTTATTCATTTCGTGTAAAACACTGAAGTGGTATGAATGAAAAGAACCACAGCCAGGCTACAAACATCGTCATCGTCATATTTCTTGTTTGGGCCTGGTCGGCAGCCGTAAATATAAAAAAACAAGAGCATGTGACGCCATAAAGAAGTGACGAGAAAGTGGCTGAAACTCGCTACCACTTCATGTGTTTTCGTCATTTTAAAGATCAATTATTTTTTTTTAGTTTTTTAAATTGCCATCATAGTTATTTGCACAATGTAGTTTTATGACTGCACCAAACACGTACTTTGTCTTCTTTGTCAATTCAGGTTTATTTTCTTTTGCACTGTTACCTTTTCATGCGCGTAAGTTGGAAGTTGGTATAATTGTGTTCGTACATTGTAGCCGGAGAGGGACAGTTGCAAGTGTCACGCAGGGTCTAGCACTGTCTATGTCTAGTTTCCTTCGACGGGTAGCAATATTTTTTCGGAATACCTGTTAGTGTACGGGTCCGTGCGGCAGCATCCACGTGGCATGTGTTTTTGTATGCTTGATGCGACCACTTTCACGTTACGCGTGAATGTGACCCTTTATTTTCTTTCTTTTTTGCTTCTGACTTCACGGTTGAGGGACCCTACACTGGCTCGCATTTCACGCGTGGAAGCCCCTGGCTTCCGTGCCTACTCGTTCATTCATCCCCGCACGCGAGCACGACGCGTGAGCGCCTCACCTCACCTCAGGTGCAACCAGGCAATGGCGTGTGCGTGATTCACATGAATGAACCAAAACAAACATCTGAAAGCATTGTATCCGGGTGACGGAAGACCACGCGCGGCGAACAGGTTGGAGAAAGCACTCAGCCGGGGGGAAAGGTCAGTCAAAAGTCCGCCAACCGGAACTTCACGTGTGGGGAAGCACGCTAAATAGAGCATACACAACAATCTAGGGGGCTAGCATGAAACAGGTGCACTCTTGTCATTTCCACCTTTCTTTCTTGCTCTTCTAAATGATGGTTGTCTGATTTCGTGAATGCATTTAGTGCATCTTGCTAAGTTAACACTTTTTGTGGCCTATTTTCACTTTTCGGAACCCCACAATAATCGAAAACAGTAAAGAGGATACTAGTATACTTTTGGACTACAGGCTATCCTCTCTTTAAGTGTTCGCTGAAAGCACTTACTTCTCACTGCAGGCTTCTTAATTATCGGGGAAACTGTGAATATGCCGTTATCGCCAGACAATTACACAAAGTCCAACCTTCTATCAAGATATCTTTCCTGGGGGTTATAAATTGATCGTTGCATTTACGGCCCCCGTATTACTAGACAGTCGTCCGAAGCTGCTTGCATGGTGGGTACAGTTCTGCCTCTCCCATTCTGCAACCGAAATACCGCACCTGAAAACTCAATGCCAGTATGGAATTTACTTTCAGAACACCACAATGTATTAGAATTAACTATTTTTTAAGAGCGCCACTCTGCGCCTCGTGTTGTTCCCGGTGCTTTAAAGTCACCTTTTCTTCTAATATAACATTCCGCTTCGAAAGATACAGTTTCTACGGTTTTGTTTGCCTGGTCAACTACCACCGCTGAATTAGCTTGTAAAGACACTTTATTGCGATCAAAATAACAACATATAGCACTTTATGCTCTGTAACGAGGCCACAGAACCAGAGTGAAGGAGAGCGTGAAGTCAGGATCTCCATGAAAGCCTCTCCTTCCCCAGATTGGAACTACTGACTCCCGAAAAGCTTGCATGAATAAATCTCGCTTTACAAGTGCCCCCAACACCTTCGTAAAACCGTGTTGGCAGCCACCCACTTGAACCAAGCCGGGCTGACGTAAATCCAATTTATGCGTTCTTTCAAGACTTCCGCAGGACCAATGGGGTGACGATGCTCCATAATTGAGCCGAACAGACCATTTTGCCTTAAGCACACCCACAAAACCATGCCACGTAGTCTTTGCATCGACACCCCAGGTGAAAATACTTCTCCTCCCTGCTCTGGCGTGAAACAAATGAACTGATCACTGTTGATGACGAGTTTTGGGCAATGAACGGAAGAGCCATTCAAATGTTCTCATTTTTCGCGTTCCATGGTTGAGAGATACAGAGTACCCGTTTACCCTTTAGTTAAACGAAGTTACTTTTTTTTTTCTCCGCAGCAAGATTGCAACAATGCCACACCCTTCCTGTGAGACTGGGACAAGAAGATGTCCAGCTCCGATACAGACTCCCAGCTTCAGCTGGTATATAGGGCCATTGCAGCAGGCGCCTCAAGTGGAATCTTGAGCTGAAGACCTCGCCCTATATCTTGATGCTGATTGTAAATTTTATCCGCTGTCTCTCAGCACCTTCTATTTAACTTCACCCCGTAATTTTACGTTGCGTAACACATAGCCATGCATGACATAGAAAGTTCTCATGTTGATTGATTATGAATGTTAACGAGGTGACGCTACACAGGCCATGAGGAGCGCAGTAGTCGAAGGCTCCAGATTAATTTTGACCTCCTGAGGATTTTTAACGTACGCCAAAATCTCGACCACACGGGCGTTTTCGCTTTTCGCCTCCATCAGAAAAGCGGCTGCCGCGTACTTGGGCTCAGCAGCACAAGAAGGTTCATCGGTACAGCATGTACAAAAGCCTTGTTAGTACTAACTAAAGCAAAAGTGTGACCGGAAACAAGTGGACAAAAGAAGGAAATAGACCTCAGAAAGGCGGCAGCACACGTCAACGTCATTTGAGGGTTGCGTGTTACCGGATGGTCCGCCAAGCGTAACAGCACTCCTTGGATTAAACGACGACGTGACGGCACCTGCTGTCATCTGACTCAAGCGGCCCTTACAATTACGCCCAGTTAAAAAGTTCGGACGAGTGGCGCTCGCCCCGAATTTCTGGTTTTAGGAGCGAGTTGGCATGTGCTCGTAGGCTTTCCGAAACGGAAGCAGGTGTGAGTGTCTGTGCTGCCCTCGGCTGACTGCGCTGAGATCACGGAATTACAAAGGTGGCAGTGTTTAAGAAAGTCAGAAAGGGGGTTCTTGCATAAGAGTTTTTTTAAGCAGTACAGCTGAAGGGGTTCTGTACCCAAGCGCAGCACCTAATTGTTGCCTTACTGTGTGCTGATGGAAATAATTGTTCGGATGGCATTACGGCAGCATGCCGCCCTGTAAAGGAGGGTTACCAGAAAAATGGAGGGAAGAGGGCTTTTAGTGTGCTTAGACGGATGCAGGTGGCGGTTGGCCTTTCGCCTATTTCACGGGAGAATAAGCTTGACGTTTTGCGAAGATATTTCCCGGTAGCCTGAGCGTATGCCGTATGGTGACGAAGAGGCTTACACGTCTGCTTATGTTAACATAAAACGGTATAACAATGAACAGTAACTTGTTACTTCACTTCACTTGACGGCAGTAGTATCAGTACTAGTCCCAGATTGACCCGCACAGGCTATTTTTTGCGACTAGGTGTGATCACCTCCCTTTCTTGCTATTTGTCACTCCGGCTCATCGTATCTGAATCAGTCTTGCGGTTCTAATTTTTCGTGTGGTTTCAACCTGAAAGTAAAGACACGCAAACCGCGCAACATACCCGTCTTTGCAATTTTTATCATGACGGTGAAAAATGAAGCAAGGCCTTAGTCAGGACTTAGGGATTCCGGGCTCTCTGCTTTAAAATTAGCCTAAATGAGCCAGAATAGAGCGCTTGCTGGGCTGTAAACAAACTGCAAAAATTAAAACAAACGGCCGATCCGCCTTGTAGCCACCTTTTTGTGCTTCCCTGTTCAACCCTAAGCTCGACACTTCGTCAATGTGGTTTACACCGCCTACACCCCTCACAAATTCCATGCCGTCATCCAATCGTTTAATCAATTCATAACTCAATGAGTCAATCAATCAATCAATCAATCAATCAATCAATCAATCAATCAATTCAATCAATCAATCAATCGATCAATCAATCAATCAATTAATTAATCAATCAATCAATTAATCAATCAATCAATCAACCTGTTTATTTGACATCCACACACTTACAGATGTCGGGAGCACGGACAAAAAGCCAATAAAGCGGCTTGACGGAGTCCATGTCCCTTAATATACAGGTCATGTAAAAATATACAGTAATTGTAGTATGGATTGCGCATGCATAAAATTCGCATTTATAATGTAAAATGAGCTAGAAATACCGCAGCACCACAGTATTTCGGGGCATACAGCACAAACACAAATACACCCGCCCAAGAGTGCACTAATACTGACAGCCTGCAGGAAAAAATACAAAATGGTAAGACATGACATCAAAGGAAACAAAAATACTGACATCACGCAGTTCGAAATACAGCAAAATATGTGGCAAGACCAATAGGGAACAAAAATTAGATATCACTGGTTACAAAAAGTACAAATCAATTCTCTGAAGAGAAGTAATATGGGGTTCTTGGAGCAATCTACGGTGAATAAATGTTCTCTGATATTTTATTTTACGGGCGCAGTAGGTAACACGCGGGGAAATGTTAACGTGGGGAAATGGTGCCGAACTGAGGTACTAGTTCTTGTTAGCACGCATAGTCATGCTGATTCTAAAACTATGCCACGCTGCTGCATGATTCTTATGCCATGACGTTTTGACATTCGTGTTTCCAATATGTCACACCACTGTGACCGAGAACTCCCCAGTCGACATCCCCGTGCTGGCTCAAAAGATGCAAACCTAAAAAAAGAACCACGATGAGAAGAAAATCCGTCAATATTAGTACGCTGACATAATGGTATGCACAATTTGCTCAGGTTTCAAAAACACACGCTTTGCTCAATATTCCAAAACAATTTATAAGACATTTTTCCAAATATACGGGCAACATCGTCAGTACCAAACTGGCTAAAAGTCTTGTAAATTGTTTTGCGCTGTTGAATATAGCCAGTGCATTTGAACCTTTGGAATTGTGCTGTTGGATAAAGCCAGTGTATTGGAAACTGAGGAATATTGTCTCCTCATTTTTCGAACATTTGTATTTCATTATTTTATACAGCCAGTCATAATAAATGTGCAATGATATTGCAGCTTTGTAATTCCCCATAGAAGGAGCAGTGCCAAAGTTTTGATTGTGAAGCAGTACTGAGCTCAACCATTTATTTTAACATCCGCGTATCGGTAGCTCCGTGAAATGATACCCCGTGGTTTTTTTTTTTTTTTGCTTTTAATACAAACGCAAGCTAACGCTGCTGCTCGTTGGGTATTGGTCACTTGGTTTTCCACCACAAAAGTCTTTCAGAAGAAAGCAATCATTCTTTGTTAAAGTGTTGTGTGACCTGCAGTAAAGTCTTACAAGCTGGTTGAAATTAATTCTCCAGCCATACATTAGAAACGCTGCTTGAACTTTCGTTCACACTAAGTGCTAAAAATTGGCAAGGCAGGGCACACGGCCTGAATTATACATCGCGGCAGCATTCTGTCCAGGATGCGAAGAAAATGCGCATTACCCGGAGATTTATCGCTGCATCGCGTGAATTTCGAAGTCTCCGGCGGGGAGATCAAAAGCCGATGTCGGCAGCCAGGGCGGGTGCGAAGGGTGTGTTGTCGGGTGCTGCGTCTAGCCTCCAGACAACTCCAAGCTTCTAATTACTGCGTGATTGGCCGCTAATTGTCGTGGCTAAGCAACGGAGAGAAGGGATGGACTGCTATGCGTCTTTTGTTCGGGTGTATTTCAAGACAACTCCTAGCTGTCGTTAAGTGGTCGCCCGTGTCCGCGCTTTTTGGTTCGTGCGGCGTCATGACGTAAGAGCTTGCTTGTAGCAGGCGGTCAGCAATAACACGTTGCCAGGCAACAAGTATAAATGTCGTCGGGTAAGTTTCTTTATTCTCTTGTACTTTCTTACTTTTCTGGTTATTGTGGAGAGATTCTCATTCTGTCTTCCGCGCTACTAATGAGATAAATGTGTTTCGCCCCAGTATTAAAAAAAATTACGCCCTTGCTTCTTCCAAGCAATTTATAAACTTGAGCTAGCAACAAAAGCTTACAGTTGCGTAAATGTGAAGACAAAGTACGAGGGCGTAGGAGTTTTATTGCCTGATTAGTCATTTAAGTTATGTAATACAATGGCGAAAATGGCAAGCAAAAAAAACACATTTCATAAAGACGGTTCTGATGACTTATTTACCTCACTGATCAGAAACCTTACACATTATCGCAAGTGCTTTTCGAGCCCATTCATCTAAACATTTCTTAACAAAATTGCAGGTACACGACTATTTAAAAAGCCCCTCGAGATCGTGTCTGGCCAGCCCCGAAGCTGATGGTGATGTTGGGAGGCGTAAGAAGTTTGTTGCCACCTAATTCTTGGCGCTGCGAGACTTGTATGTGAAGTCTTCGCGTACAAAGAATGCCGGTTTTATGAAATATACCCCATTAACCTTGCTGCATGCCTTCTTCCGTGCCGAACATGGCGAAGCTGACAAGTTGGCATTTAAGGTATCTTAATCACTATCACTCGGTCGTGTCTTCAAAGTGTTGCCTAAAGCAAATTTGGAAAAGGATAACAACTGCCAATTATCATTTTGCATGCCAACGCATACATGTTGCTGTAATGTTTAACATAAAGGAGACGAGGCGGATTACGCTTATAAGAAGGCCATCCTCCAAGGGATCAAATTTTAGCCACG
The DNA here is from genome assembly GCA_013339765.2 of Haemaphysalis longicornis. Classification (NCBI taxonomy): domain Eukaryota; kingdom Metazoa; phylum Arthropoda; class Arachnida; order Ixodida; family Ixodidae; genus Haemaphysalis; species Haemaphysalis longicornis. The sequence goes on along the minus strand of CM023455.1, from coordinate 85,518,143 downwards.
CCGAAACGCTCATGGTCCCAAGCTGAGTAACCTTTGTTAAGACAAAAAAAAATCTGCATAAAAAAGACGCAGAACCCAATGCATGCTTAGAATCGACGAAACTCTGAGCTGTCATCGTGGCCTAAGTGGGGTGATTCATTGATTTATTGATTGATTGAATATGATGTTTAACGCGCCGACGCTACAAAAACGATGAGGCGTGCCGTAGTGGATGGCTCCGGATTAATTTTGAACCCCTGGGGATCTTTAACGTGCGCCGAAATCTCGAAAAGAGGGGCGTTTTCGCTTATCGCCTACATCAGAAAAGCATCCGCCGCGGCCGGGAAAGTAGCTTGAAATGATCTGGCCTTTGACGTTTTTAACGGTGTTGTGCTTAGATTAGAATTTTTTTTTTTTTCAGAACGGTGCGCCATGGTGAGTGCGCCGCGAAATACGAGACGTAAGAAGAAGCGCTCAATGTATGAATCTCCCTGTCCTAGACGCCACCAGCCTCCAAGCACAGAGAATGTTATGCATACATAAACCGTAGCTGCTCCGGGCGCCCATTCACCCTTCAAGTAGCTTCCTCTTCTGACCGTTCAGGCACGGGCGCGGGCCCAGTGAGCCAGCGTTATCTGGTGTAACATCGCCAGGCGCATTCCCGTGTGTCTTGGCGGACCCCGCGGTCACGCGGCTAGCCACAGATATGCGGAGAGCCAGCTAGCGTTATCTGGAGTAAGATGTAAAATCTACCAGTTGTCGCACCATGCCAAAAAGCTGACAGCAGCTAACAGCAGTCAGTCGTCTTCACGCAATGAAATCAATGGAAGAAGAGATAAAAACTAGCTTCACTTTAAATATAACATGAAACATGGTGGTAGATACAAGGTACCGAAGCTTAGCATTAGTTTGTAATTTTCTGTGCCGCCCTTCTTACCTGAGAGCCGTGCCAGTGACAGGAGAACTTTATTTTTTCGGGTAAGTGCCGCATTCGCCCAGCTCTTTAAATGCTGAAGACTCCCAAGTCCTTTTCACAGCTTAGAATGTTTCAAAGTAATCTGCCTATTGTTTTAATTCCAGTATCCGTACGTCGTACGCTGTTTTTGGCGTTACGAAGCACATTTTAGAAAATAGGCTTAACTTAGACTAATTTTCACTCATTTATACCTGACTGAAAATTTCAGGTTCTGTCTACATTTCAAACCATGCGTCATTTTAGTCACGTCAGTCTCATTGTTTAGCGTTGGAGTGGCTGCCGTCGACGGTTAGTATCCACGGGAAGCGCTTTAATTATTACTTGCCAAACCGTGTTTTTTTTTTTTGCAATCCCAAGTGCATGGCAACTTAAGTTCTCATCCTTCTATACATCGTCTACCAAACATGCATACCCCCAGTACGTGCGCCTGGCGTCCCATCATGCGAACGTAATCTTCGCAGCGGCCTGCTGTATACGGTATAAAAGGAGGGTCTGCAATTTTGAATGCGACCGCTATTAGTTGGAGAACCTGTTTCAATCGTTAATCGGTTGGGATAGTCAAGCCCACCAAGGCCCATGCATACTTCAAGGCGTAGGCACAAAACATGCCCTCCTTGTGGAATATCGTGGCTTCGACGTAGCCGAATTTGACGTTCACATTATCTACTTCCCAACTTCGGTGCCTACTATCTTTTGGGGGACGTACGGTATATGCCGTAATTCAGTCACATTGTTGGACGCCATTGCTTCCTGTGCACGTAGTGAAATCGCACCGAAGAAGCTTTGCGTTAACAGTAAGGTGCGCCTCTTTTAGGATTTTAGTTTGTTTGTTTGTAGCAACCTTGTATACATTTTGTTCACCTGTGCGTCGTGAAATCGTGGCTGCCGCTATTCAGTGCGCAGTCAATGGCCGTCGTAGTCATAGCTCGTAATCATAGCAGTCATAGGCATAGCCGTTGTATTCATAGCAGTGTTTGTCCTGACTCGCGCGACCGCCGTTTTAGTGTATCTAGGCTGTGCGTGATGCTGCACCACTTGTTGTTTAAGTGTACTTTTTATATTGCTACGTTTTCTCGAGCTTCGCTGCAAAGTTGTCGGGAGCATGCGCCGTTGTAAGGCGTAGCACGCGTGTGTCTCGTGTCCTAACTTGATGTGCGTCCAGTTTTTTGCTTGACAGGGTAAGAAATTAGTCAGCGCCGCACTTTCGGCGCACTTGCTTAAGCCCACACTGTGTGCCCGTAGAAGAAGACGAAGTCGCTTTCCCTTCCCGCACATCTCACTTGTTTTTCGCGAAAGCTGCACTAAGCTCGTCCAGCTGAATTAGTTGTGATACAGAAGGGCGCACATAAACACACAGCAAAGAAACTCTATCCACAAAGAGGCGTGGCAGGCAGGAACAGAGTTATTAATGAATCGTCACCTCTCCTGGCAAATTGTTGCGGCAACCTTCGCGTGCCAATGGCGAATGGGAGTGCAAAGAAAAAGGGCATGGTCCGGGCTCTTGTGGTGCGCCCCAATATCTTCTCGCTTGGGTTCTCTCTTTTTTCTTCTTCCCTCTCTTACTTCGTCCCATGTACTCAAAGGCACCATCACAGATGGGCCGCAGAGCTTTCGCGAGGGATATAATTGGCTGCCCGCAGAAGTGTGGATGCGCTGACACGGCCCTGATTGTATTCTCTGGTATTTTTTGGAGCGAGCACACGCTTGTGGTCCGAGCGTGGTTTCTTGCTTCGGTTTCGGACGATAATTCGGTCGGGCGACACACAATTTTATGCTGTTGTGCGCAACATAACCAATAAACACTTGTGGAAAGAAGATGCGATTTGATGCAATAGCCACCACGTACAGTCCCTAGTCAGCCGGGATTTGTATACAGCCAAAAAAGAATGATTCGCCCCTGTCGCATGTTAGCAAGCGAAGGAGGCGAATTGTTTGAGTAGTTTTTACTGTTGCTGCATTTATATCTTCAAAGTTCAACGCGGCATCTGAGAGTTGTGCCATGTAGGATCAAAATCCGGCCGTTTGGGTTCATCTGTTCCTCCTCTGCTATAGCTGAGTGTTCTTTTTTTTCGCTGGTTTTAAAGAGGCGATATGCTACGAAACGATTTAAATTTGATTTAAAACAAGTCTAGTCGATTCGTTAAATACACAAGGGCCGAGAAAGAACAATTATGTGATTGTCCATAGGGTTCTTGTGGTCGCTTTTAAGTCTTTGAATTTTCGACTGCGTGTAACGCAACACCACACTATGGTTAAGACCAACCAATTCTTTAGGGGGCAGGACACGCGCCCGCACACACGAACGCCCCTCCAAAAAGGCCGGGTTCTTTCATGGAGAAAATCGACCGAGTCTCGACTGCCACCTTCCCCCGTGGACAGGTCAGCGCCTCCGTGCCCTCTCCCTCTTCACGTGGCCACCTGCGGTGCCGGGCTGCCGCACACCCTCGCCCGTTGTACGATGGCTGGCTTCCTATCTCAGCGGAGGATCAGTAGCCGCCACCCGCCGCTTTGAACGCCGCCTCGCCACTGCGGCACGCGTGAGCTTCGCCGCTCGGTTCTGCTTAGCCGGTCAGTCCTCACCTCTTCGTCGCACGCGTAGAGACGTTGAGGCACCGCACCGGAGGCTCGGGTTGCGCTTCACTGGAGCTGCGAAATTTGTCCTTCGCCGCAAGTAGTTCAAAGGAAGACCGGGCCACAGGAACTCGCGGATCTTTCGACGGCGATGACCAAAGAGACAACAAAGCGGTGCCGACCCCAGAACAAAGCCTGCGCATGATTATAACAGCAAAAAATACTGCCTGAAAGACAAAAGGCCCGTTTGAGGAATGGAGTCGGGATAAATTGAGAACAATGAGTGGCTTTGACCTCTCGCCTGACCAACGTGCTACAGTGAGGTCTTCTTTGTATCAGTGTGCTTTTACTCAGGTAGGTGCGCTTACGTAGAAGCAGCGGGGTTGCGCACAGGCAAGGATGATGCGTAGATACAAGCAGTCCGCATAGGACATTTGTATCATATCTGCGGTACCAGTTCAGGCGTCTGCCAAGGTGTGAGAATGTCACCCTGAAGAAACACTGCTTCATCCCTTCCATGATCACCTGTTGCCATCATCAGCTTATTCCGTGCTGAATGCCACGCCGAAGAGACGCTTTTTCATTGCTTCCATCATCACTTGTTGTAATCATCAGCTGATGGTTGGGTGTAGCAGTGCAACCTCTTCAAAATGATTTGGACTTAGCTGCTTCGAAGAGATTCGGGCACCGTCAGAGGATGCAAAAGGACGAAGAAATTTCTGCTTGGTAGAAGACGCAATTATGTTGTTTACTAGGCCTATCCTACGAGTCTACTCTGTGAGTTGCATGTAATAGACGCGGTTTTTATGCATAAGCAGCACTGGGAACATTACTCAGATCATCCGCAAGTAATTAACGATGTCTCTGTGCGCGGCTCTGTGGTGTCCCATCTCGAAGCATATATAAAGGAGGAATATTAAGTCATCGTGAGTATATGTAGTACCGCAATGAGCAGTGTTTACCGCCTTTTTTCTGACGCGGAAGCAAGCAGTAACGCCCCTGCAATGAAACTTAATGAGAAGCATCATAATACGTTGACATTACACTCATTGTTGACGGGCTCTTTAAAAGAACCGGGAAGGCAAAATACAAACTTGTTACACTAAAAAGCTACCCATCGCTAACTCAGTGATTAGTTTCATTGCAATCAAGAAAGATATTTTGCAACCTAATAACATACTAAATATTGAAAAACGTTGATGTGCTGCGGGGAAGTACTACGAGCCGGAGGGACGTAATGCGGGCCGCCAGTAGAAAACATAGTTATGAATCTGTTAACTGCTCGTCAAAATCAAGCGGAAGTGGTGGCCGTGCAATGGTCGCGCAGTCATGTTTCTTGGTGGTGTATGAAGTCGGTAAGCTACAATCGCACAAACTTCTGTGACCGGGTGACCTCTCTAGAAAGTGTCTGAGGAGTCGGCACTGCTTCATCTGTTTCCTTTATTAGGTCGGTTATAGTTACGAAGTTGCGATACAATTGGCAGGATTGTTATAACTGCACGCAATAGATACACAGAAGTCGCCTTGGCTAGATTACGGATAGGGCCCCCGCATGCAACACATTCCTACCTGCTCACTGGATCTCCAAGACCTCTGTGTAGCAGGTATGAATACGGCCTATCCGCGATCCACATCCTCATACAATGCAAGGCACTAGAAACAACACGACACAAACACTTCACACAACTATTGAGACAGCACATTGCACTACACCGATTGTACTTTTTCAGGGGACGACCCCATAATTATCCACAAGTGTACTTTTAAGTTTCTCAGCGATTTCCTCATTACTTACCATGCATGTTGACACCCTGGCCCTTTACACGAGTCATCAGATCGTCTTTTATATCAATTCACGTATATTTCTAGTTAAATGCTTTACATTTACTATGACTTCGTCCTCATCAAACAACTTTTCCTTAGCGCTCTTTGCCCTTAGCCGGCCTTGCGCCATAAAAACCCAATTTTCATCATCATCATGAGCAGCAATATTGTTGTCACGACAAAGCAGTCTTTTTAGGGAACCAAACTAGTATTTTGTCTCCATGGCCCCTTTAATTCAGAGAAAATCAAGAGAAATGCCATGGTGACGAACACGAACAACATAACAAGCATCTTATCCCGCTGTACGGTCGGGGGCAAAGGAACCGTTACGATTCGCAGTGCGACGCTCTGTGCGCCGGAACACCTGCCCGAGACGCAAGAAGTAAAAGAAGGAAGATCAGCCCGGTTCTAGGGGCGGGCAGGTGGTCAGACAGTCGCGCGACTGCCACACGCTGGCTTCTCTCGTATTCCGCCCACGTTTTCTCTGCGGCGACGTTTCGATGGTATGATGTATACAGTGTATGCGGCGGCCATTTTTATCCGAAAATACTCCGAATACTGCGAAGCAGTATACGGCCTGAAAGTAGTGTGGTAGCGAATGATAAGAGCTCTAAAGACTCCTTAAACTGCTGTACCATCGGTAGTTGTTGACGTGAAGGAAGCCAACACTATCGATTGCTACTTGTGATGGACTTCATTACCTGACCCAAAAATACGAAAACTAAATTTTGGAGCCAAAAGCAGTAAAAGTGAGGAATGCAAGTGGAATGTAAATAAAGTGCTTTATGTATTGGGGGTGCATTTTCAGATGAAATTATTCGAATACTATTTTTTGCTGCCTTTTGCAGTTCTTGACACATGGGTATGTGTAGTAGTTATCACATGCTTTGTGGATAACCAGTAGTCTTTGTGCAAAGAACATTGAGTGTCTTCTGTCAATTAAAGAATTTCACGCAGAGAAAGTTGGCTGGAAGTCTGAGGTTGCAAGCTTTCCTTGATAAGAAAACGTTTCATGACAAGTGAGCTGGAACCCACAAAAAAATCCCGGGCCATCTCCACTATCGTGAAACCTGGAGAGGGGCGAAGCATGCATTGTATAACTGTGTTCTTGGAGCCTTGGTTTTTTGTCCACGGACATGAAACTGTTGGGAGAAAAGAGGCATACAGCTTTCTTGTAAAAGCCTCGTGTACTCGAAGCACGAATCGTTCTGGCGCGTGGCAATAGAAAGCGAGGGTCATGGTGTGTTCTTTTACTACGCGTTATGTTTTAGCGCGAGACGTAAACGATTGTCCCGGTGTTTTAGTGCCGTGACTACATCGACAATGACATGAGATGATGACATGAGACGCCGACATTCCGAGCCCCTAAGGGGCTTCTCCCCTAAAACCCTCGCTATGGACTTTAAAACTCAAAATCTCTGCATCTGACAAAAATCGTCTCCACATTTTACATTTTTGAAAATAATTTATGGTGGTCTACCTTTCGAAATTCAGGCGGGGGAGTTATCAGCTAAAGTTAGTACTTCTAAGAAAGGGTAATTAAAGTCATGCGCCACAAAACTCGCCGTGCATTGCGCTATCTTTTCAATGCCCTTATAAAACCTTAATATCCTGCTCTGCTTCTGCTGAAACAGGTTCAATAATTTCCACTCGCTTGAGAAAACCCTCTGAAGGATTGCACCAACCTACTCAGAATATGTTCAAGAGCTAAACCAAGATTTACACTCCAGGCTCATGTTCCGAACTGTGCCCATATATTTGCGATGTTCCACTTTCCGGCGTTGCAATTAAGTTCTCTCACTCCGGACATATAAATCCTGCTGGTTGCCACCTGCAAGCCTGCCAAGTTTGCCCAGCTTTCCCTTTCACCGCGTTACTATTAGGTGGCTGCAGGCACCTACCTAGGCTAACGTATGTTGACAGGCTTTGAAACGCGGGGAGATAACAAGTTTTAGGCTCGAAGTGGCCAATTATACCACAGCGCGTTTCACGACTGCCTCTCCCAGATGTTTGTGTAGCGTTCAAAGATGGCCTCGAGAGGCTATTTTACCTCCTCATCTCATATTTTCTCACCTTCAGTTTACAACTTCTTTTCCGGCTTAGGGTACAATTGAGTAAGCAACGAAAATCACGAAAGTAATTTTATCAGGGCACCTAAGCAATGACGACGAATGCCTGGAGGTATTAATAACTTTTCACTGCTACACAGTATCTGCCGACGGTTTGTTCGCTTCTCCGTCGGGAATTCCACCGGCTTCGTGTCGTCCCTAGATGTGCGCGTTGTTGTAACTCCGCAACTGTTATGGCTGGCCGTATTGTGTGAGGCATCAGAAAATCCGAGTTATACTACTCCGGCCAGTTAACGCAGACCGGAGCCCGCGCATTACGAGGAGCGGCCGGCGCCGTTCCAGGCTCGCGAGAGGCGCTCGCAAAAGAAAAAAATTTCCCCTCCTCCTTCCAAGGGAACCCCTGTGTAGATGCGACGCCTAGGGGGTTCAACGTTGCAGCGTTGGACAGCGGAGGAACGGCGCTGGAACGAATGGCAGCTGGTAGCGGCGCAGGCACCGAGTTTTATAGCGCGCTATAACGGTGAGGGGACGCGCCGGCGCCAGTGCGTCTGCCGCGGCTATGACGCAACACAATCCAACACAATCACCTTTATTCCAATCCAATCCAATCCAAATCCAAATCTAATCTAATCCAAGCCAAGCCAAGCCAAGCCAAGCCAATCCATACGAATCCAATCCAATGCCCCTCGCTGAGAAAGTGTTCGCTATCGGAGAGGAGAGGGGGTGAGCGGCGGATAGCGCAGCTCACGCGGCGAGGAGAATGGGGGAGGGGCGGACGCCGACAACAACGCCGACGCCGGATGCACGGACAAGGCGAGTGAATGAGGTGCAGTCGCATCTAAAATACCAGGAAACAGTTCACGTGCGTCCGCGAATCAAGGAGCGAGCAGAAGACCGCTTCGCGCTGCAGACGTCGAGTTCCAGAAGCCGGTTATCGCCGGTTTAGCGCGTGCTTACGCGTTCCACTTTGGGAGAAATGTGAAAGCCTGCGGACAGGGCATGCCAGTCATGTGGGAGGAAGACTACGATATAAATGGATATGACGATTACTACTACTACCACAGTGAAAAGCGAAGACAAAACATGTAAATTTACAGTTTCAAACCTAATGTAATGTGTGGCGCTGAGTCCTTCTCGGGCTTACAATAAAGGCAATTCACCAGCCTCACTGTGGTTCAAGCCTTAATAATTGCGCGAATTCGTGCAAGCTTTGTCAATTTTGTCCGCATACATTTCTTGGTTTGACACAAATTACAGCAGCCAAGCAATCTGGTGCACGCCGCAGCCTTGCCAGAGTCAGGATTCTGGGTGGCAGGTGTGCACCTTTTGTACTCAGAGGCCACCGCATTCTGGGGTCAGGCGGCATGCACTATTCTTCGACTTTTACTCTTCCAAGTCATTCTTTTATGAATCTTGCATAGCTGGCAGATTAGCTGGTCAATGGGCCCGTTTCTTGACCAATCTTCTGAGTGGGTATGTGCTAAGAAAGCTACTGGTACCCATCGGGATGCTACTATAAACACCCGGATTCAAATCTCCTTGGGCAAGAGTGTGCTTTTATTTACTGTTGAGTGTTTTTATTTTCGTCACCGGATAACCACAACAACGGTTCATCGGAAAATGGGGCACATAAGGTTTCGCCTTAAAAGAGCAGAGTTGTGATGAATGAAAATTCGCACCTCCTCTGCTACCGCTCGTATTAACGGGATAAGTTGTACTGCCGCGAACCATGCATTCTGTTTGCATATTTGTGTTTTGTTTTCCCCATCCTGTGACGCCCGGCTGTGTTGTCAGTGTTTCAAGCAAAATACACGTATCCGGTCCTTTCTTTTAAATGCCGCGCGGACTGTCTTATTTTCATAGAGTGTTTGGCCCTGACGTCATTATCCTAGAATAATCTTTCATCTCCACTGTTCTCGTTGTTATTAAACGTTTCGAAAAACAATCACGACGAAAGATAAGTACTCCCCAGGGCAGCCGCCGCTGTATTCGGTTGGCCGACACTCGCCTGCGCGAGTAGCTTTGTTGACTGCCGCTTCGCCGCCTGTGTATTCTTTGAGTTGTTCGGGAAGGACAAGTTCGCCCAATAAACTTGTTTGTCCTTCAGACAAATGCGTCGTCTGTGGCTTGGGGGCAATATCTATGGTTCCGCAAAGTCATCGGCAACCATTCTGCTCTGAACTGCTGTCACCAAATTTAGCAAGAAACAGCACTTTTGTTGTTGCTTGCAGCGTTTAAAATAATTTACTACGAAAATGTGCTCACCTTGAGGTAATATTGAACAATCTTTTGCGTGTTAGCCAATTTAAGAAACGCAACAGAGTCTGATACCTGCAATACTGTTGGCTGCAGATAAGCATGTGGGTCTGTCGTTTTTGGCATTGGTTTCAGATGTAAGCTATCAGACGGAAGGAAAAGGCACAAGTTACGGCTCTTCTCTGCGTTGCATTGCACGCGCGGACAATGATAGCGCGCCTGGCAATGCTGGGTTGTAAAGGAGTGAATACGGGTGTGCGGCACCCAGTGTTCATTAGGCGTACGCACAAAGCGCGGGGATTTCCCGTTAGAAACCGGAACGTGGCGTTCACTTCCCCATCCCGCCTCAAGCCTCGGGTACGGGTTCTTGAAGTGGTCGTAAACCCGTATACGCGGCCCATAGGCGTGCATGTTTCGCGGTAGGGGGAGCAAAGACGCCTCAGACACCGCCATACGTTTAGTTTCGACATTTACAAACTGAAACAAGAGGTGCAAGCGGTGGTAACAGATGTAAGCAAAATTTTGAAGAGAAGGTAGTTTAGTAAGTGTTGTTGGCTTTTCCTGCTGGAGCGTTTATTATAGATAGTGAAAATCCCGTTTATTGGTTATACAAACTCGGAAAATTCCAGAAGAATGGCCCACATTTGACGGACTTCCTCAGAACCGACTCGATCTCGCGGGGCAGTTTGCTTTTGCGAACATTTCTTCCTGGCCCCACAACATCGGTTGTGTGACGTCTCGCTACCCTTCCGCGTACGCGCAGGCGCTACGTTAAAACTTGCTAGGTTTTTTTCGCTTCGAGAAAGCTATTAAAAAGACCGAGCCCCACGTTAGAAACCTTAACAGGCTCTTCATCACTACGCATTCCGTGGACGAGAAGACCTTTGCCAGAATCGTCATCACTCTCACGCACGTTATTCGGTTACGTTGCGTGACAAACACACTCATGCAACGCGTACGTTATACCGGTTTAGTGAAAGAGTAGAGACTGCCCTAACGAGTCATATCCATGTGCTCGAACTGTACACGCCCTCCTTCCGCACCCCCCCCCCCCTCCTCGTAAATGCCATTGAGCACAGAATACGCATGTGAAATTGCTTAAGATGTGCATTCATTTTTTCCACAGGTCACTTTTTTCCAAATGACGGGTACAAAATCTACAAAAAACCTATAATCGGACTTAGTGTCCTTTCAACCTGCGAACTTCAGGCTTCAAAATTGCTCTAACAATGGCGGTTTTCGTCTCACACTTCCGGGGGGCTCTACGAGGTTTAGCGGTGAGTGCCAGCTCTCGCCTGCCGCAGCTTAGCCCCACTGGCGGTTCATGTACCTTCTAATCATGAGTCGTCCGTAGGGTTTTCAGAAAAAAAGCAAGCTCGTGTTCTCAAAACCCAACATTTTACCTGGCCGTAATCGCTTGGGCGGGCCCAGTGAAGTTGTTTTTAGCTGAACGGTGCACGGTACTTGCCGACAGAGCCTAGGATTGAGACGCGGAACCAAGTCTCGTGACCACCAGTTGACAGCTCAAGAGCAGAGAACTGTCATTAGACCTAAAGATGGCTACTGTTGAAAGGAACAGGAAATGAGGGGGCGGTTCTTCCCTGACGCTAACTTTATTTGTTGGACTAAGTCTCGTGGACCATAGAGGCAAAGAACCAGAAAGGGCGTTTTGTGCGAGACGATGCCTTTCTGAAGCTCTTGGTTGAATTGACTAGCTCACTGGCGTCGTGCAGTCTCGCTTGCGGACTCAACTTATACAATGAGTCGACTGTTAGAGTACGACCGGTACGGTACTATGACAGCTTCTTTGATTGGATGGAGTGACATCTGAAAGCCACAATCACACTATGTGTGAATGCTTATTTTATCCGGTGAAGTTATGGCTGATGTGTCCGTCGCTCATACGGACATCTGCAGTGAATGTTGAATCGATGTAGTGGTAAATTTACCCACGTAACTTGTTTTTATTCAACCTGTCTGATCTTAAGTGAGTTATTTATTTATATATTTATTTATTTACTTACTTATCTATTTAGTTATATATTTACTTATTTATTGATTGTTTATTTATTTATTTATTTATTTGTTATACCTTACAGGACCATTGAAGAGCATTGAGTAAGGGGGTTACAATTCTGTGAGAGCATTAAAAAAATATTGGGAAAAAAGAAGAAAAAACACGTACACAATACAAAGTTTGGGTAATCACCTTACAGACGTACATGAAACACATCATACACATTTCTAATAATTATTACAAACGCACAGGGTTTTTGTGAAGTCTAAAGCAACAGAAAACACTCAAATACAAGGGGAAACATCGATAAACATCCTTTTAAGTGCAATGTATTCTGTTGTTCTAACATTTCTTGATTATCATTATTCGGTGCCAAGCGTTGCATAATCTGTGATGCTGTCTGCATCTCATTTTGTCCTTAATTCTTCAAACGCTGCATTTACATACTCTGCGTGTTACGGCAAATATTTCGCACTGCTGCAGAAAAAAAAAACATCCTGAAGGGATGCCACCGCCGCCGCTTTGAAGGTCTTGTGCGCTGATGTAATTCTATATACACTGGACTTTGGTAAATTAGGGTCATGAGGTGCCATACTTCGCTGCCACTTTTTATATGTTCACTATCTCAAAGGTGGAAAAATTTAGTACTATTCGTCTCCTTTGCTATGATCATCCCGCCCTCCTTTTAAGCTTCAACCTTCCAAGACAGCATTCACGTTTAAGGAACACAATTCTCAGCAGCCGGAAATATTTGAATACTTTATCATTAAAACAAGGTTATCTTTTTCAATTAACTACGAAGAAAGCGCAGGGCACCTGGAAGATTTTTTGACAATGTACACGAATGACGATCAATAGATCAAACATTTCCTCATAACCCCCAAGGGTAATATGATTTCGGAGGCAGGCAATTTCCTCTTGTGATGCTGCAATAATCACATGAACAACCAAACAAAGAAAATCGCGAAACATTTTGAGCATGACTTAGTAAGTAAAAAGTAAATGTTCACGCGCAAAAATTGAACGCCAGTGAGCCGATATTTCGCGGCACCTGAGAGAGTCCCGAGTGTCCAAATTAACCTTCAGTTCTCCACTATTCATCGTATTCAAATAGATGTTAAGCGGACGATTATTTCTCTTGATAACACTGAAAATCGTCATGACAGCGCCCGCCGTGTCTGCGCATGCATCGGAATCTCGCAGAAGCAAAACAGAACAGGCCCCTGCAACCAGCCGATTCTCGGCCGTGAATCAACAAATACGAACATTCGCATGGCATTGTGTGGTGATGCTCCGCTTTCTCTAGAGAACTACGCATCAAGAATGCAGTTGCGGCGGCCAAAGAAAATGGCACTACGCATGAAATGCCTCGTCTGCAGGGCGTTTGCCTGCTAACAAAGATATCAACATATATGCGCCCGCAACATGCCCACAGCAGAGTCCTTCGTTATACAAAAGCCAAATAGTGCTTCCGAAGAAATTATGAATGTTCAGGCGCACGCCGATTCATATACGACGGCAGCGTACAGTGAGCGCATCGTTAGCTGGGAGACTAGCGACATCTATCGGCAAGCGGCCGAAAGAGAAGGCGCTCGCCAATCATTTGCGCAAATATGTGATGATACCAAAACATGGCAGCTGGCAATCAGCTGACCTTTTCCGTCGACTTCACTCGTGCCTTGCGACAGGTAGGCTGTAGGACGTTGGGCGAAACAGTAGTTGACGTCGAGGTAATGATTTGAGCTCGTGCGACGGCCACATGCGTGCACCGCCATTCCGGAGCCTGCGCGTCCCTGTTGCTAAGGCGACACACATGGTTGCCGACATTCGCGCCAAGCCAGTGAATACGACCTATAGCGTGCACCTCATTCCCAGCTGTAGCTTCTACGCGCCACACAGCCAAATTTTTATTTTTTTGGAGGAGGAGGGAATGTTTACAAACATAAACTGCTTGTTTACTGGTGTTTGATATGACCCTCTTTGTCTTGCAAATATTTCACAGCTGCAGTTGAACCTCGCTATAACGAACACTGATATTGCGAATTACCGGCTATAGCGAAAAATAGAAACTTTGCTTGGTCGCGCTCTGTTTCAATGGCACTTATTCTTTTATAACCAAACTAAAGCCGTGAAAGCCGTGCGCGATTTCGGATATAACGAAGAAATATTTGACCAGGAGTCTGAGAAGCTACTTGAAAAACAACCCCGTCGCCTGAAACTGCAGAAGGACAAAGGCCCTTTTGTTCGTGGACACTCTGAAAAACTTCGTCCTGCTCAGGCTGTGAGTAACCATCAGAAGAAGATCGCATTCTTCATCAACAAATAAGGACGCAGGCCTGTTTTGTCAAGTGAACTTTGTTCTGTTATAAATCCACGTAATCATGTTCCGGTTCAATTAAAGTTGAAATGTAACGGGGAGAAAGGTGAGGGTTACCTTGTTTGTAGTAGATTCGAAGCCTAAAAAAGGCATTTTAGTATCAAGTATTTTTTGCGCGAGCCACATTTTCCGATTTGTTAGAGAGAATTTTTACCTCTACTGTTACAACGAATATCAAATATAACGAATGATTTGCTATCCCGATACTACTCCGTTAGAACGAGGTTCGATTGTATTTAAAAAAAAGCTGCCTATCACGCATGGCCCAGCAGCCGAAGCCGACATTCAATAATTCCGCTTGTATCCAGTTGCCTGAACGGTGCACGTGCTTAATAATATTTATGGGCCAATGCTGCTGACAGGTGCTTTCAGCTTCTAATCTGCAAAATCAGAATCAATTGCAGTCTTACACGCACCTCAAAAGCGTTTTGTCACTAATCTTTTTTTTTTTTAATATTTCGGCTGCGTTCAAATTGTAAAGAGCCGCCTGTCCCGGCTGAAGGTTTTGCAGCAATCGAAAGTAAAACGCCCACTTCACGTTTTAAGCTGCAGAGTGCCACACGAAAGACGGCAGGAAAACAAATGGGGTAGTTAAGGGCGGGACCGCAACGAAGGAGTGGGCCTCGCCATAGCACGTGTCGAGCGGAGGGCGGACGAAATCTGAACGTGAACCACCGAGGGTCGGTATGTTTCCACATAAATCAGTGAATTTTGCTCCTGTGCCCTCCGAAAGACCACCCGGGAGTCAATTCGACGGATCGACTGCAGTACACTACCGTGAGCCTAGCGGGTTGCTCTTGCAATTTCAGCGGAGATCGCGTGACAAAAGAAGTGTTTACAAACATTTCTCCCTTACGTCCATATCTTTGGGCGAAATCAGGCTATTCTAATATGTTAGTCGTTAAGAGCATTTTATACGGGGGTGCTTCGTCTTCCAGACTTGCCCGTTTTGTCAACATTTTGTTTCTTGGATGTCCTGGTGTTCAAAATATATCAAGAACCTCACTGAGAATTGGACGCAACCGAAAACATGGCGGCAGTTTGTGAGGATGAAGTAGAAGGCAATAAGAGCTATGTTTTTAAGCTCTTTATTATTTAACTACCATGTGCAGAGGAAGCAATAGCCGGACCTTTCAGAAACATAAACTATCTCTGAGCGAAGCACACGTTTAAAGGTATTCCCAATTTAGAGGACCTGTCAAAAACTTTTCGAAGGTCGGAAGCGGTTCTTGCGCTGCGGTAAAAGACATGCCTTATTTTGAGAGTAGCGGGGCGCGAATTGTGGGAGCTAAATATTACTGCTCTATGCACACCGGATAACTTTGAAACTCCCTCGAAATTACGTTTTTTTCATCCGGCATTTTCAAAGTTCTAAGTAGTCTACGTGAGCGGTGTGGTGTCACAGAAGCCGTATCACTGCTATTGACCGGCTTTCTTCGATACATAGTAATAACATCATGGGATAGTCCTTGCAACAGCAATAGAAGAAAATCAAAGGATGCATTCAAAGTTCACCTGCGGGGCTTAGCAAATAACAATGCGCTCTTCTGCCGTGCCTGTAGGTTTCACGTGCTCCAAAGCACAAAGGAAAGAGGGAGACAACCATAAATCAGGTCCTCTGCAAAGAACAGCACAAAACGCAGGCGCAAAAAAGTCTTCAAGGAGGCATGGGTGTCACTTTTTAAGTCTGGAATTAAAAATCCCGCATAGCCAGTCATGTGGAACGTACTCCCGGTGTCTCATTTCTCGCCGCCGCTCAGTTCAGTCGCCTCCAATATCATCGATCATAAAAGCCTCGCCGAAACGGCCTTCACCGGCGGGCGCCCCGGACGGACCGGAGAAGTCAGCTGCGAGAAAAGAGGTGGCAGAACTATTTTTCCATTGGTCCTTGCTTGGCTGATACCACAGTGTGAGTGCAACGGAGCGCCCCCGTTCGCCGGAGGACACAAGACGCCTGCGAGCTCGGTTCAGCGAAACTGTATTCTCGATATCCCGCAAGTCGGCATTACTACCGCCGTCACGTAACGGAAAGGAAATAAAGAAAAAGGTCGCTTAGCGTACACAAGCCGATGTGGGAAGAAAGCAGGCACATAACCGGCTTGCCGAGGGCTAATTTTTCCCTCCTCTCCGCGTGCAGAGGTTGCAGGCGTCGCGTGCCCCGCTCGTGCGGACCGGCTCCAGTTGGGCGGCCGCTCCCGTGACGTCGCCCCGAGGCGTGGAAAGGCCGCTCGAGGTGGTGAAAAAAAGCGGGGAGGAGACGTCGTGACGTCACCACGCCGTAGGCCCCGCCCCTGAACGTTTCGCCTTTCCCTAAACGGGACCTTCACGAGCGCAGACGACGCCGAAGAAGCGTCGCAAGTTGGTCGTGCCCGATGCTGTCCGCGTGCGTGAATATGGCGACCATCCTACCCAGCCCTCCTTCGAGCGTGGACGACATGACGTCAGTGGCCTTTTTCGGACATACTGCTTGGACTACGACGACCACGCTACCAGGACTCTGCCGGAGGTGAGTTTCGTTGTGCCAAGCTGGTAAACAAACGAAGTGCGTTGTTGGTGTAGATGAGTAAAGATGGTCGTCTTTTGATGGCTTGTCACAGCGGTCATGGTTTGTTTAAAACACTTCGAAACTTAGTAGTGACAACAAGGGTGCACAAAGTTGAAGCAAGGGCGGAAAAATGAAAAAATAAATCCCTGCAGCTGGTTTTTCTGCAGTTTGCGCAGCGATGAACAACGATGCCACGTCTGAAACCACGTGACAGAAGTAACCGCCCCGCGCAGTTTGCCGATTGAAGTTCTCAAGGATGTGTGCGAAAGCGGGATTACAATAGATTGTCACTGTGGTTATCGGGGAAACATCACGCCATTTTTCAACAGTGCCCACAATTCTTATTGTGTCGTCATCTATCAGAGCAAGTGAGGCTCACTATAATGTTCCGTATTTATATACTCGACACTTGCTAGACCAATGTCAAGTCTCCCTCCCCGTCGGTAGGCCTTTAAGCTTGGGTGGCAACTTTTGAACAGTTTAAAGAATCATGTAAGCTATCAAATTGGCAAAAAACAAGGTTCTGGAAACCAAGTTCGCGCAGAAGCCCAATTCACACACATTTGCCGACATTGCTACAGTTCCCGGTCTGGCCGCTAATGGTTTACCGGGTTATATCTTTATCCTAGGTCCAGTTGTGAACTATAAACCGGTGTTAAAAATACATAAATTGTACATATTTCCCACTAAACGATGCACCCCAGAAAAAATCTGACAGGTTGATTTCATTGTTTTTCAAAGCAAATGGGCTACATTAGATAAATAAAAATTTTGCCAAAATCAAAATGCCGAGATCTGACCCCCAGCGGCACCAGGCTGGAAACGTAAATAATACCTCTTGAGTAATGAAAGTAAAACGATGGCGGTAATATTAAAACACAGAGAGACGATAACACAAATGGTTAAACAAACTAAGACGGATACGGATGAGTTGTACTGCCCATGTGATGCATTGGAGAATATGTAAAGCGATGAATACCATGGAACAGGATGAAACGCTCGTAAACGCACAAAAATGGATATTTCCGACACGATACAAGACCAAATCACATCAAATGGTTGGACGATGCTGGTGGAAGTGATAAGAAGTCAGGGATCACTGTATTGGAAGATGTTTTTGTTGTTTTGAAGAGCAGTGGCTGATTGAAAGGATATAGACGGCAACACCCTGCCAAATTTGATTCAGTAGGGATTCCCCTCAAGGTTGCAAAAGATACAGACATTTCGGTTCGATCAATCACGCAAATATAAAAATATCGATTATTTGCCTTCCTTCAGATCGAGATAGCCTTTATGGGAAGACTAGCCGAATTCTAGAGCTTTGTATGGTCACCTTCACAAAATCGCGGTGTTCGCTTTGAAAGGATATAACACGAGACTGCGACTCAAGGAATTGCGACAAAATCTGAGTATATTCGCCAGCTTCAGAAACATTTCTGACGGCAAGACGTGGTGGCGTTTGTTCTGTAGAACCCGCCTTAGACGACTCTTACGACTATCATCTGCTTCTGTGCGCATTATCTACCCCTTTGGTAGCTATACGGCCACCGGCAATTGTAGCGATAACCCTTAGTCGGCAGTTACAGTAAACTATACGTCAAACTATCTCGCATACCACCGAGTAAAGTATCACCCGTTGTTAAACAGTAGAAAACTTTTGGGGCATGCGGATAATACATAAATGCTCCAATCTGTAATTACGGCTGTGTTGGTTGCTGCACCGGTTAAAAAATGACTTCCCGCAGTAGCGCTGATCCTAACTACAAACGTTGCAGAACTCAACTTAATTGCATGCAGTAAACCAAGCCTTTACACTTCAAAGCTCTGTAGAGGGCTAACACACTGAAGTTTTTATCTGTGCGATTGAAACCTCCCTTGGGATAACAGGTCGATTACCGTTCATAGCTATGTTGGTACGTAGCGTTTGGACAAAGCAGAATTTGAAAAGGCCGCGCGGTCGGAACGTAGGCGGGAACGCTCTGTAGGCAGTGACCGATACGACGTGCTTGGTTTTAATGTCGTCGGGCGAACACGCGACAACCTTTTCTCAGGTTTTGGTACGTTTCTTGTGCCAGCAGCTGGTTATTTCATAGTCATCCATGCGCTCTCTGAATTTTGGTTTCGGCTTCCGTTATACACTTCCTATGAGCGGACACACAGCTCCCTGAATAACGATCTTTGGAAGAACGTTCTCTTATGGCACCCTTAATATTGCCGCGTAAATCCACTACGGCCCTTTGTCAAGGTGTCAAAGGGCCGCACATCTCCACGGCAGGGCACTTCTCTTCAAGTACAGAAAATGGGGCTCCAAACGCAAAATTTAGGAGCCACAAATTTGTACCATGTGCTTTATGCACGAAAATTTGGGCCCCCTAAATAAAGAATTTCGCTTTACGTCCACAAGCTGAAATCAAATCTGAAATATGAGCACCGCCCCGAAATCACTGCAAAAAATTGTTACGAGAACCCGGCGCAAAAAAATGAGCGAAACGTGAAGCTGGTCGAATTAGATGTTTCGCATAGGTAACTAAGGCACACGCGTTTACAGTACCTTTGAGGTCAGGGGGCAGCGCAAGAAACGCGATGAAGCGGAGACGAGACGAACACAAGCGCTTTGTTGTCTCGTCTCCGCTTCATCGCATTTGTTGCGCTGCCCCCTACCCTTGAAGTTATCCTACCGACCTGGCTCACGTTCCAACTCTTCTGTGGTTACAGTACCTGTAGGACTCTCTCTGGTGGGACAAGTTCTGCAGGCCACGGGACAATCACCAAATGGGACATCACAAAATACCTTCCAAGAAATATAGTTTACATTGAAGTAGAAGAACACCTCAGAAACCGCACAAGTTAGCAAAGAAATTAGCGCGTCCACGAAAAGGACCCCTTAATAGACGCTGCAATGCGGATTTTTTTTTTCAGAATAAAGGGAGATAAAGGGTTACACATTTTACAAGTCTTTGATATAATTACAAGCTCATTGTTTTTTCCATTAAACTGATTTTTCTGCTTACCCATTGGGGAGAGCAAACAACACGTGGCTTTCACGAAGGTGCTTCTAGAAAAAAGTAGCAATGCCGATGTTGTTGCGGAGTGTGTTCTTTTCTGCAGGGGATGTCCTGTACGCACTACCATAAGCTGCTGGTTCTGATATACTGAGCTGTTATCCTACGCTTGAAATGTTGCGGGAGCGTACGTAAGATAGTGGTATTTTAAACTAAACCATAGCCGAAATTTACAACTCTGAATGTGTGCGTTGCAGTTTCCACGTAACTTCTTTTAGTTTGCTGACTACTATTTAACATATCACAAAATGTGGCGAATAAAGCATGCTCGTCATTTCTTTCCGAACCCACTTCTTTCTTCAGTTTCATACTCGTCAGGCACTGAATTAAAACATAGAATAATTGGGTATAGTGACCTATGGTATGCTACAGCGACCGTAAGGGCTTGTAGAACCTAAATGTGCTTGTCGAATTTCTAAATGCAGCATCGTTCGCTACTACTTTGTTTCCTGTATATTTACATACTGTCTGACGCCTTTCGCAAGTTAACGTGAACAGCGTGGGGTGGACTTCATGGGCGCATGCGCGAGCTGGCGCTAGGTATAACTCTATGTATTTGCCGACAAGCATTACGCTCACGCATAAACAGGAATTTTTAATTGGAGCGAGCACAGAATAATCGTGCGATGCCAGCGAGTTCCTGGGCAGTGGGACGTAAACAAGCCTGCAGACTGGCAATTTAGTTAATTATTGTTCTTCGGTTCCATGGACTGTGGAGGCTGGTGCAGGTAAATTCAAAAGCTTTATGTCATGTAAACACGGTAGCGCTTGCCGCTCATTACACGCAAAGCGGTCTTGCGACCGGCTGTCGCACTCTCTAAGTTCGCACGTTTCGTGTCAGATATCTGGAAGCGATTGAAACAGACGCACGTGCAGATCAGACGCGTTTTATCAGCGGCGAAATAAAGTAAACACGTTCAACATGTTGTTTGAGCCTGCCAGACTGGGTGAAACAAAGAGATATCTTCACGCCGTCATATTACTAGATACCGTGACGTGAGTACCGCAGCAGGCAACCGTCCAATCAAGTGCTTACTATCTGCGCACAAAATGTGAGAGTGCACTGGCTTTTCAGCAACGCGCTGCGGCGTTATGCTGTCATAAAGATTTTGACTGTACGGTGCTCAGCAATAACTGGCAGCTATGAGCTGGTTCCGGAATATGAACCGGCAATTTCATTTTTGGTTTGGTTGATTCCAGGGTTTCAAGCGCCCACGCAACGCAGGTGATGAGGCGCGCCGTAGTGGAGGGTTCCGGAATAATTTTTACCACCTGGGGATCTTTAGCTTGCGCCGAAATCTTGTACACGCGGGCGTTTTTGCTTTTCGCCTCCATCAGAAAAGTGACCGCCGTGGCCGGGAATCGAACCCGCGACCTCATGCTTAGCAGCGCAACACCTTAGCCACTGAGCCCCCGCGGCGTTTCATTTCGTTTTTGGTAAGCAGTATGTTCTTAGCAAATGTTTTTCTCCACTTCACCTTTCCCAGTGAACACAACCCAACACAATAGTTTTGCATTAGTTGTTGCGATTGGAAAGGCACGCGCTGGAAAGCCTTTCAAACTGGATGCCGAGTGAATTCTCCCAAGAGACAGATTTGTAAAACAAGGGGGTTGGAAAGCGTGCGCCTTAAGGGCTGCCTCGAGAAATTCTGGCGTGTGGGTTGTAGACCCGGTTGGATTGCTAAAAGCGTAGTCATGAGAAGCATAAACCGCATGCCGGCAGTACTCAACGTGGCGCCTTGCGATGGCGAGTGGTTGCATTATAGGGCACGCTATTCGATTATTTCCGCCGGTTCTGCTTTGTACCCGGTCAGGACATCAGCGAAAGAAACGAAACAACTGCGTTTTTGAACACCAGCCGGTAATCCTCTTTTTCGAGCTGAGCGAAGTTGTCATTCTAGTATTACGTCCTGCCACGGCGTGCATCACGTCGTCTCGAACGGGCTTTGGGTATAAATTTTGAAAGCTGAATTGCAGCGTTAGAAATGACTTGTTCGAACCGAAGACAAGGAGCTGCAGCTACGTTTGCGGTGCAACGGCGAGGAAGTATTTTGCGGGATTTTTGTTTTTGAGCCTCACCGCATCACGCAGCACACTTCTACTAGTGAGCTAGAATTTTTGCACAATTCCCAGGGCTGACGGCCGTGATTCAACAATCAAATAAACGTAAATGCCCAGACACCGTATGTTAAACGGTTTCCTGGTTGTTATTCTGGTAACGAAAAAAGGGACGGATTACTGAGTTCCCAAGCTTGTCGGTGTAATCCACAGCCAGCGATTCAGCATCGCTGTACGCTGACACGTGGTTTGCAAACGCCTGAGTATATGTCTATGCAGGCACCGGAACCTCTCAGTGATAGTTTCTGTCCGCCAGGCTTGCGCACGGCAGATGCAAATTATCTGAAGGGGCTTTGTGACTGAACAAGATTCCGGTTACCACATAAAGAGGTCAATTTCACTGATGAGGACATAGCGACCCCCTCGTACACAGTTCGCGATGGTAGCAAGCAAGTGACTCACCTGCATTGTCCTTGGTTTCTCCTCCTTCTCGCTGCAGTCCTCACGGCTTTATCAATCGCCCCTGCACCCCTGAAACTCCGGACGACTCCTCGAGCCGGGGTTCTGTCGGGTCCCCGAGTCCTGTGCGGAAACACGATGGTGGTGCCGAGGATCTGTGCTCGACTGTGACGTCATCTTCAACGTTGCCCAAGTCCACCTACAAGCATGTTCCCCACCGTGAGAAGCCAGCTCACCTGGTGGCCAGGAGGAATGCCAGAGAGCGACGCAGGGTGCAGGCCGTTAATAACGCCTTCTCCAGACTTCGGAAGTGTGTTCCTGTGGAAAACAGAGCCAAGAGGCTGTCCAAGGTGAGCCGGCTAATCTTGCCGTTGTTCACAATGGAGGAAGTAGTAAAGTAATCGCTCTTACAATAGAGTCCAGACAACGTCGTATGCGAAGTAGGTGGAATAGATTGTCTCGAAGAATAATATAACGCTGCTCAAGGGGTGCGGAGTCAGTACATACATTAGGAGACCGGCAGACGCTTAGCTCTTTTGGAAGGTCGCGAGTATTGTACAGCCATGAAGGTTTTGCCTTCTACAGTGCAAGCGAGCCTTGCGAATGTGCGCGCGAAATTGTCTTGAGTAAACCACTGTCGCATGGTTTGAATGGTTTGAATTACGATACGGACCAGAAAAGCAGAATTTCTTAGTCATGCACGCGCTGCGGCACAGCACACCCAGTTGACCGCTGCAGCTACTTTTCTTCCCCGCGATGCGAAGTTAACAAAAGTTCATGTGCTTGTAAGCAATGAAGAGTGTACCATAGCTCTATGTCAGCCCGAGTCGTAGAAAGAAAACAGCATTGTTGAACCAACAATTTTGAAATGCAGCGGAGATAATATAGCGGAGCTGCTCTAATGTTGCAACGACGTTGCGATTACACTGCGACAGTGATGTTATGGTAGGCACAAATAGGCACAAGATAGCTGAGAGAGAGAAAGGATATCACAAAATAGAAGATAGCAACATAATTTATAAGCTTTGCTTCTTCAGATGAGGGCGATTGTAAACAGGTGAAAAAGCAAGAAAAAGAAAACAATGTGACGCTATTCAGGCTCGGGAATCCTTAGTAGTAAAGGGCAAACAATCAAATGATTCAGTACGCACGGAACAACTTTGTTTCTACCATTCCACCAGGGCTTCTTTACGACACCATCGTTCATGGTTGGCAATCACGAACCCAGTTGTTTCGAGACGATGTATTATGAGCTATCACTCTGGTGAAGTTATTAGTGCTTAGTGCAACAATTTATATAAGCAGGAACTTGACCAATTTATGACACTGGCTTCATTTAAAACGAGATTGGTATGGCAGGGATTGATTCAGCTGCCCTAAATCATTGCGTTGCTAAGCAAATGTTTGGCATGATTTGTTCAGCATACAAGTCGCAATTTGTAAGTGCACCATGTGTAAAATTGCGCTTATCCTGTGCTTTTATATCTGCAGGTGAAAACTCTTCACAAAGCAATAGAGTATATTCAAGCGCTCCAGGCCCTTCTACAGGAAGCGGATAAAATGGTGACGTCAACTTCCGGCCCGGAGAATCCGTGTCCCACCTCTAGCGTGTACCAGGAAACAGCGGGAGCGGCCTGTGACAAGGAGAATGATGCTAGTCAACGGTGGACGTCGTTGGAAAATGTAAGTTTCCAGACGGGCAGCCGAATAGTTTATTTCCTTCATATGCGCAGTTTGAAGTGACTATTGCTTTCATGTCAAGGTTGTTAACATATGCCCATGAAACCCATTGTGATTGACTGTCCCGTTATTTCAAAACCCGCGCGCAATAGTGACAATCAATAGCATCCCAGGCTATCCTAATTATTGTAAATTTTACTTCTTTACACTCCACACAAAATGGACGTCATATGGATCAATTTAGGATGCAGTAAATACTAGTATAACAAATCCTTGCCTCATACGAAGTCTTCTAAATTCCATCTGCAATCCAGGCAGGGCAAGTCATCGCCGTTTATATCAAACTCAGTTGTTGGTCTTGAGGACTTTGCTATAACGACCGTTTGCGGTATTTTGCTATAATTAACAGATTTTATTTTTCTGTTACTATCACTGGAATATATTTCTGCCCTTCTGCCCCCCCCCCCCCCCCCCCCCCCCGCTCGCTATGTCCGTGAATGTTCGTGCTCTATAACTTAATATGTAACGAACTGGACACAAGAAAAAATGTCGAATAGGGCATTCCCATCTTATCGAGCCGTACTTTCCGGTAAATCACCGTGGAATTTTTGTACCTCCCGTACGTTTAGGGTCCCTACGGCAGCATTTACCGATGTGATACCAAATTAAAAACGTTCCTCGCAATTATCTACTCCGCTACGATTTTAGATTCCCTGATACGCAGGGCTGATATTTTGTAAACATGCTCGCAGGTTCTGCAGGCTCATTTTTGTTTCCTACAAATTCCTGTCCTTCCACCAGTATGGGCACTTTAATAATCAATTCGTAACATCCACAGGATACATAAGGGTCCAAACTTGCACAGTCATGTTCTGGTCGGTATGCCGAACGCCATGGTCTCTTCGACTTTGTTTCTGACAATGTATCCACTTTTCTTTCCCATTTTCTTCCAGGCCACTATGTGTCCACAAGAGAGCTTTCCGAGTTACATCAGCTTCTACGAAGAGTACACCCACGATTTCTCCAGCTGACTTCCAGGCACTGCTTTTGAGGTCACCACCACGCCGAGAAGACATTGACACCCATGCATACTGTGGTGCCACAAAACAACAGAACTGTTTTCCCAGGAAGGCTTGTTTGTCGTTCAGGGAGTCCAGATGTCGCAATGTGAAGCGACAAACACTGAGCGGGTAACGCAAATAACGTGGCACCGCAATGTATATTGAGCAGTATTATCGACTGGTCACAAATACTTCACCCAACTCATTTTATTAGGTTATGCGAACGATTGTACTCCTCCCGTATTTTTCTAGTACGTTTATTGCCTTTGTACCTAAGTCATGCGTGATTTGAAGCAGAGATACTGCAGAAAACTGCCACTACGCTCAACAAGAGCAAATGAAGCGTTCAGGGATTGTTTTAGGAGGACAACATGGCTAATGCACAGAACGGCCACTCAATTCAGCCAGACAGAATAAAGAGTTAAGGATTGTTTTTGCAGGAGGGCATGTACTGTCTTAATACTCTCGGGCATCTGATGTTTACTTGGAATAATTGCTTGAGATTTGTTACCTCACATGTAGCGTGTGTTAAGTGCCTAATGCCTGTGGTACACGGCAACTTAGTTGAAGTCTCACTTGGAGGTGCACCTTGTCTATTTGCAATGGGGGCATTCAACAGACAATTCATTCCAAGTCCTTCGAAAGGCCTTTAAAACGGCTGTGGAGCACAGGTATAAGCCGTTCCGCATGTAAGCTGTAGGTTGCCGGTGATATTCCCTGCCATGGCGCCTGCTTTAAAGGGAAGCGATGCTTTTTTCTATGTACTCCCGCTGTGCCTAGGCCCTGGCGCAACTTTTCGATCTCCAGGCGAAATGTCGTCGAAGCCTTCTTGAAACCGGTGTTGTCCTGCTGAGAATGGGACTGAAAGAGAGCTTTGTCACGGGACCACTCCTTCACAAAAATGTATCCAAACTTCTTCATACATACGACAGATGGCCGCACCACCTCGACAATTATCTCTTTCATTAGTATGTGCCTCAAAGCCAAGTGTAACATGAGGCTCAAAGACTGGATTTCATGTTTGGTTACCTCCACCTGGTCAGGATGGATGTTTGTTTGTAATACATCGAACAAGGTTCCTCCTCAAGCGGCATTACGAGTTGTCCTAGTCCTCTCTCTGTTTTTTCACCTTGTTTTCGTTTCTTTTTGAATGTTTTTGTATATACGCGCGTTATTTCTTGCCGGTCGAAGATCTGAGAATTCAATAAAACATCGTGTGAATGATGCGTGTCTTCGGCTTGATTTTATGTTATTATCCCACCCCAGCTTCCTACGGACCCTGTTTCTGAATAAATTATATTGCGTTGGGTCACTGTTGCCGTAGTTGCAGACCCCTGTGGCTTCAACTGTCTTAGCGGGCTTGCACCCGCCAAAGTTGCCGAACTTTAGACTATAGGTCCGAGCTTCTGGGGAGCAGCGTTTAAAGCTGGAACGATCGTAGTACAGTTACATGAAGCTCGACTTTAACATGTAGAGGCAGCAACTGCCGAATAATCTCTGATAAATGAAGGTTTCAACGCGTAATTTAGCTCTGTGGTGCTACGAACATTTATATGCACTTGGTGGAAGCAGATAATTTCAAGTTTGCTTTCCTTTAGAAAAGATATCCGCAACATTGCTTTTATTCAGAGTGCCTTATATTGAGGCTACTCTTGATTTTAACTTTCTTAAAGACCCAAAAAAGGGGACGCGAATTGACAATATTCTTGCGTTTACAAATTTGGTATCCAAACAAATACGGATAGAGGTACAGTAAAACCTCGGTTATTAAAACTCGGTTAATTCGAACTTACGTTTAATTCGAAGTGACGCGGTGGTCCCGGCAAAGCTTCGTATATTTCAGTGGGGGAAAACTCCCGCTAATTCGAACGCGTCCGTAACCAGAACGGTTAATTCGAACTGCGATCCCCTGGTGTCTATAGCTCCTCGCAGAAGAAGTCGGTCCAGTGTGATTACAATGTGTTGCAAAGCCAAACCACAGCAGATTTCCTATTGATTCAAGCGATACAAAAAAAGGGCCCATCTCCCCGCGAGGGGGACTCGAGTAAATGCGTCGCATAAGGGGTGGGTGTATTGCGTTAACGTTTAGTGTTTGGGGAGTTGGTGGTAGTGAATGCGTTGTATCAGCAGCTTCTTGGCGTAGTTTGAATGAGTCAAGGATATAAGGCGCGTTCATAGCCTTCCATTCTGTGTCGGCTTTGTGGCGCAGTGGGTAGAGCACCATGTACCTTGAGTTCCGCCCGCAGGGTCGTGGGATCGAAACCGGGCTCCGGTAAGTATTATTTTTTTATATTGTGTAGGGGGAGGGGTGCGGACCTGTTGTTGAGAGCGAGGAGGGTAGCGTGGTGCGGGAGAGGAGGAGTGGGGGAGAGGGCGCACCTGGAACGGCTGTTGCTGACGCCGAGTCACGCCGACAACGCCGGGTGACAGCGTGAGTTAAAGAAATGCTCTGCGTTTAAAAACACATCGTAGCACGCGAGCTACGCGGCTGCGACAGCCTATTTTGCTTCCTGAGCGCGCGCCGCGCCGCCGGCGCCAGTGCTCCGGCGCGTGCCGTTGCAGGGTTTCTTTGTGCCGTCGTCACTGTTCAGGGCCTGCGATCAAATGGCGACATACCTGCCACAAACGTGTGTTAGCGCCTCAATAGCGATAACGAGACCAGAGGTGACTTCTTTGTGCGCTGCCCCGCGTAGTGTGGCGCGATGGAAGAGCAGTGGGAGACACTGCTGCCCAGCCCCTGCCTCTCGGCCCAGCTACTGCTCACTGAGAGGGTAGCCGGTGCTAAGACACCTCATGGATTCCTGTTAAGAGGGAACCCCTCCTACATGAACAGCGTAAATGCTCTGCCAATAAACGTTTTCTCTCTCTCTCTCTCTCTCTCTCTCTCTCTCTCTCTCTCTCTCTCTCTCTCTCTCTCTCTCTCTCTCTCTCCTCTCTCTCTCGCTCTCTCTATTCATTCTAGCACCCACCCACCCGCTAATTCGAACTCCGCGAAATACGAACAATGTTATGGTTCCCTTTGAGTTCTACTTAACGAACTTTTACTGTGCAATCAAACAGCATCCCTGAAGTTTTTAAGCACCATTAGTTTACAGCGTTGTGCTCCGAAGAAATAAAATAATCAAGGTTAATGGTGTTCATACTTCTGTTGAACCAACTTGAAGGCCTCAACCTGGACGATGTACGGCTGTATAGAGGCGTTTCGATCCAGCCAAAGTAGCACGGGCAAGATATCTTATTTGTTTCTGGCTAAATTCATAATTATAGGGCGCGATTTAGCCACTCTATTGGCCCAATAAATAAGCGTACTACTATGCAAAGTGATACGTCAGACCGGCTTTGTATAGAGAGCACTAAAATCGGCAGTTTCGTCAATATAACAGGCTTCACAACAACATGCAGAGGCATGTGGCTGTAAAGGACACCGTCGCAGTCGAAGTTGACACGACCGAATCGCTTTTGAGCGCAGCCTATATATGAATGTTTTATGTTCTCGAAAGGAATAAAGCCGATACCCTTGAGATGCCTTTTACCATCCGCGTACGTATATTGAGCTTTAGCAAACTAGCGGCAAAGGTCGCGCACTTGAAGTACTATATCATGAAACAAGTCACAGTATGTTCACGATGTAGACCGTAAGGGAAGGCATGGAGCGTGGTCTTCATTGGTGACTAGTCTTTCATGAAACCATCCAGAAAAGAATGCGTCGACGAGGACCCACCGTATGTCCAATCCTGGAGTCTTTAGCCTGTTCATCGCGGGGCACGCATTTATTCTCCTATTTATATTGCAAAAAAAGCAGCCTTTTGATTGCCGAGTATCGACAATGTACATTTTATTTACTGTGATATGCAATAAAAACTGTTAGTGAGGCTGCCAACTCCAAAGTTGTTGATGTGGCTCCTTTGACCGCCTGGAATGCACGGTTACAGTAAATTAGTAATGACTCCATGACTGAGAAGTTCAATGTAATGAACAAAGTGGAATTGCTCATCTGCATTTTGTAGCTTTAGCGCAGGCATAAATAAAGCAAGGTTAGCTGCTGCAAAGATGACAGTACAAATGGGCTTTGTTTCCACCGGCCCCTGAGTTTCTAAGTCAAGGCCGTAGTGTTTTCAGTGCACCCCTCATACAAGGCTTGGAAATAATACTGCATAGGGCGCCAATCAAAATCATCAGCTCTTCAAAAAAAGGCGAGAGATTCTCTCAAAGTTATCGCATTTTAAATACAAGAGCTGTGTAGCGCAGAGCAGTACATCACATATTGTAATAAACGCATCTTCCTTTTTCAGCAGCACTGTAACATCGCTAAGGGTGCCCAAAAAATTTTGTGTAAAAACAGCCGTAATCGGTTTCAAAAAAGAATCTCCTTTTGAAAACACGCGCACGCAATAACCCGAAAATACCCTTATCACCACCGCTGAATATTTTCTGTACAAAGCGATGGTGTTTAGTTTTCTCCAATGACACTGGGCATGCCGCAAACTCCCTGTTTTGTGTTTTTATGCTTAAGTTATTTTTGTAGGATGGAACGGTAAAATGACGAGTTACCCCTGCCATCGCTGGTCTACTTGTTACGCAAGACAACTTGAAGAACCCTGCGAACATGTATTTTCAAACACAAATAAAATAGGCGTCAGTTCACGTGTCTTTCCCGCTGCCTACGTATACCATGAGTCGGTTGCAACGTTCTCAGAGCACGTCTGTGAAGGGTATATCTGGAGACTGATTGATGGTGTCAGGCCGTTGCTAAGGGCAGGCAGGCGGGGTAGATAACAAGGCAGCGTCTGTCACGCCAGCAGCGGTGGAGAACAGCGGGCTTAAATTACATTTTCCTTCTGGAGACGTACACATTCTTCTCCACCTAAACTTTAACATTTTTGAAATCAACCTGTTACGTTTTCCTCCTATGACCGTGGAGCCTTCAACCCTTGTACTGGAAAACATGCGAAATTGAATACAAACTCATCCTTGCGTCGGAAATACACCGTGTAAAGAATAAGAAACTTCCGAGTAATATTCCGCGCAGATTTTTGATATTCTGTGAGATACCCCAGCCAAGCCATTAGCTTACCCGGATTCACTTGAAAAAAAATCATGGCAAAGCTTCGAAATGTGTTGCCTGGGGACGCTAATGACATGATTTTGTGCTTGTATGGCGCCAAAACCCGAAACCATGGAAGCATCCAGTCCACTGAAGAGCAATCCAAGTTCAAACATAACGCTCTCACTACTATTTACCTATAGAAGGAGTGCGTCGGGCACTGCCATTTCGAGGTAGCCTCAGGAAATCTTTGCCCTGGTACACTGCCCGACTGCACTGCGCCGCCGGTAATTAACGTCGTCTATCGCACGTGTTTTTCTTAATTTCTTCGGTGCTACGAGAGTGCCCCCAAGATTTTATCGGCTTTCGCGATTGGGATTCTCGGACACGGTGTATCTATCGTTCAGTAGCACCGCAGGGGGACTCGCTGCCGGAATACGAAGAGGCTGCGTGTGCCTGTCGCGCGCGTGTAGACACCACCTGCCCTTCCAAGATGGCGGCGACGTTTAGTTTTCTTTGCGTCTCGGCGCAGGTGCGTGCAACTGTGGTGCGGGGCCCGCTAGGGGTTTTAACGGTTACCTGTCCCTTCCAGCTCCTCTGTATGCCTTGTTTTTAGGAACTTTCTGTTTCTGAAACTTTTTTGTTACCACAATCTGGTTGTCTCCCTCGAATCCCTCGAAACCACATTAAAACAGAAGAGAGAGCGAGAGCGAGAACGAGAGAGAGAGAGAGAGAGAGAGAGAGAGAGAGAGAGAGAGAGAGATCGTTTACTAAAACAAAAAGGCATTTTATACGTCAGTAGGTGAGGTGCATTGCAATCTGATCCAGCCCAGGTACCCCGATCATTTTCTAGCCTAAAATATTTTTGTGGAAACTCTTCAGCAGTATTCGGAGTGTGCTGGTAATCTGGTTCAGGACACAAGTGTTCAAGTTTTCTGGTGACTAGTAAATTAAACGTGATTACTAGGAAGTCTGTTGAGGGCGTATGAGGAATATTCAGAAGAGGTTACTATTCGTTGGGCACGATTGAGCAAACCAAAGCTAGCGTTCCTTCAGGTGCATGGGGTTGATGAACTTTTAAGGGAGCTTGCCATACCTGGAAGCTTGCAACTCATGTAGAGAGAGTCACTGTCACGTTCATGGCCGCTTTTGTGCCTCTGGTGCCCCCTTCCAGGCATAAGTCATACAAAAGACGAGACGGTGCTCACACTTTCGCCTCTGGCACAATGACATGGCTATGACACAAAGCTGTGTTCTACAATTCGTGACGAGTTTTTTAGAGCGTCAGTACCCCAGCTGACTTTTCAACCGTTTTGGGCAAATATGCCCCAATGCACTCAAGTGACAGTAGTCGCAAAAAAAGCAAGCCAATCCAGACTAACACAGCTTTTCGAATGGGCGTATTAACGGGAACGAGAAGGTATTAAAGGGTGAAATGTTACTAAATATAATAAGAACGATTGCCGGGACAGGATTCATTGCATTTTAGTATTGGCGCATTATGGAACTGCCACTGTTAAAAACAATTAAACGAAAGTGTTACGAAAGAGTAGACGTTTTGCAGCGTCATGTCTCGGTCTGATCATTACCTAAACCGGATTTCTCCCTTAAAAGGTACATTCTCGGAGATCAAAACATATGTTGTGCTCAGTGAGCGAGTAACAAAACGTTCGTCAGTCTTTGCGATTGAGATAGTTTTATTCATGCTTTTGAAACTGCGTGAAGGAAAAAAGTGGCCTGCATGACTGAAATATTACGTTAGTCCATTGGTGTTACCTTCTTTTAAGAATGTTGCAGTTAACTTTACTGCGTTTATGGTAGCGTCAGTATTTTTTTCTTCTGTTTGCTCCCGTTTTCTTTAAATGAAACTGAAGACAATACAAGTTGCTCTAGATCGATAGAGTAGCTTTTCTAAAGTAAGATTGATAAGTGCGAAAATGTGAAGACAGGTGTCGCCACCCCCTCTCTGTACTGTGCAACGTACAGCGGAAATGGTTAAAATAGCGTGAAAATATTTTTACAATACCCATTCAGAAGTATATAAAAACTTAACTGAAAGTATTTGTCCTGTGACGTTTGAATGCCGAAGAGCACAGAAAAAGCTAGAAACAATATCACGACAGCACAAACGATATATCACGCGGTGTGCCCCTACACTAACAAGTTCGCTTCGGTTTTGGTACAGTACATGTTGCAATACTCGAACAGATCGTTGTGCGACTCCTCTACTGTACTGTGGGCAGATCCACGTTTATTATGACCTTATGCGCGCTGTTGCTGTACTAAAAGACACGGGAACGCTCAGTTTAGCTAAGGTCAGTATTTTCAAGTGTACAGAGTCTGGCGTGCGCAACGCGTTCCTTAGCTCTCTCCGTAGAGCGCTGCTAGTCCACACTTGGGGCGGTTCCGCTACGCACGAGTGGTTCCTTCGACATTCGCGTGGCCTAAAAAGAAAATACACTCTTCTTCACCTAAGTTTACGATAGAGATAGCCAGTCCCATGAAGAAGCGTTTTACTTAGTCGTCTGGGAGACCAAAGGACGCAGGAGTTTGAGAAAGCACGTCTGATTTCACAAAAAAAAACGTGGAGGAAACTAACAAAACCCTTCATTACGCGGTAGCGTTGTATGCGGTTGCTTCTATACCACTATACAGCTCCGCTGCCGCGCTTGCTTGCTGTTTATCGTGGCGCAAACAGCGGCTGAAGCAGCCGCTGTTTGCGTCATCAAATCGCAGCGAGGGTAATGAGGAACGGAACTGCGTTGTTTGGTTAGCGAGATCTCCGCAATTAAGGCATCGTTTGGCACCGAAACAACGCTGAATTGGTTATGGGAAGGTAAGACTTTCGTTCGAAACCAACTTGCTGGTTGCCCTTAGTGTCCCTTTAACGACGAATTGTGCGCGCGCTTTGGTTCAAAGTATTCCCGAGTACCTCCCAACTTAGATATCGGCTTTGCTTAGTAAGCCCAGAGTACAAGCCAGCAGCGATTGTGTCGACAGTCCCTGCGGAGCTTTTCTTTTTTGCAGGTGAAGGCTGTTGCGGTCCAGTGAAGCATGGCAGTGGACGGACAATGTGATTCGCTTGAACGAGTTCGAGAAGTTTAAACTCGCCGCCTTCGTTCTCACCTCCTGTGAAGAAACCAGCTTCCACCATAGTTCACACATTGCAAGAAAAAAAAGTTGGAAGAAAACATGCAGGCGCTCCCTAGCATTATTGAAGAACAAAAACACTTCACAACAAAAAGTTGAGTGTTTTCTTGTACATGCGTGACGTTGCTAGTTCTACGTACTCCATACCTAGACAGCGCCGCCATTTTATCTTCGGCGGTTTGTGTAAGATACTCGCATATTCATTAGCGGTCACGGCCGTTCTTTTCTTGCGAACATGTTGCGGCAGTGACTTTTTGTTTGCTTTATTTCAAAACCTTGAGCCACTGTTGACCATTAGGCGTTGCTTATTTTCACAGGCACTTTGCTAAACATCTTGGAATGTCTAGGTTCGCTGTGTGCATATGGTACAAACAAGTACGACGGACGGGACGCAGAAGAACAGATGAGATGAAGAGCCGGCTCAATTCGGCTTTCGGCGCCTGAAATAAGTTTCATAACTTTCAGTAGATGTCCTGTTACGTCTTGCGTTTATGAATAGGGTTTTTGTCTGCGCTTTACATGTTTTATACTTATTACCCCTCCTTTCATATAACAGGTAGCAGACACCTCTTCAGTTGTTGCTCTTTCCACTCGTCGTACGTCTTCGTAAACTTTGTACACATCTTTGGTTCAAGGGAGGGACATAGCCCCGACGATGAGATGCTTCGCATCTGAAAAAAAAAATCTGTTCGGCTTACACTGTATCATAAAAATAACTTTAATTATACTTTTATGAACAGTAACTACGGTGTTCACAGCCACGAGCAGCGTTTGACCTTGTTGGCGAGTCTTGCCAAGTAACGGTGGGACGCTTCTCCACAGCATGCATGGTGGTACGTGACGGCACGTTCGCTGAAGCGCGGGTCACGTACACTAGCACCAGATTTCCCGCTCTAATATACTAGCACGAAATACAATGTTGCCTGCGTCTGAGTTGTTTCCAATGGGCGCAGCTCTGCAGGCGAGAAGTACCGCTCAGAAGAGAAGTCGAGAGTTAGGCGTGGCTGCGATGTTGTTTGTTCAGCTCCCCGGGGTGTCATTGTTTATGGCCGACTTTACCGACAAAGAGCGAACGGGCGTGGCAAAGCTGGCACCTTCGGTTTTTATGGGGCGCCGACGTGCCTACCTCCGTTCTCTCCTGTGCTGATAAATCGGTTGACGTCTGTGTTAAGTAAACAGAAGCGCCATCCTGCACCGCGGGAGTCGGGTGCGGTTCTTGAACACGAGTAGACGTAATTGCTGACGAGAAAGTTGCCCGTGTCAAAAGATACAAAAAAGGAGAAGTAGTTTTGTGGTCTAGCTTTATGGGCCACGAAGAAGGATTGTAAAAGGCTTTAGCTTCTGAGTATCTCTTTGTTCTATTCGCCTTCTTACAGTCCGTAGGTTGTTAGCGCTGTTGTGTTCAGCTGGGAAAGGTGTCGGACGGGTGCAGGCAGTAATTTTGAAAATCTTAAGACATCAATGAAGCAAGTCGCCTTTATAATGATCACGATTCGCCTTTCCCTAAGTGTGAGAGCCTTAATAAGAAAATTATTATTTACGAATCCTAATTTTTGACGGTGTAACTGTGAGCCGTGTAGTTCAAGTGACCTCCTGCGCCATTATTGTCCCTGCCTCTATACTATGCTATGCTACATCGATGCATCTATGCCTCTGCTAACGCTCAGCAGGCATTGCTGCATGAATTATTAAATTTAGTGCTAGGCTGATGCATTGACCGGAGAAGAAAATATTGTAAAAAAAATTCCAGTCAACAAAAGTGAAGTTTATTGGAATTAAACATTAGAGCCACCAGTGAGACTGGGGTAGCGTTCGTTTCAAAAGCTCGGACCATTTTTTATGACAATGATGTTTCTTTGTTATAGGCATTCCTCAACGCGGACTACAATTACCGAAACCCTCCACCAAATGCTGTAGCCACCACAACCTTAAAATACCATCGAAACTTCTCACCACCAAACTGGAACCCCAATACGAAAGATACCATTATACCATGCTTTCACTCACATCACTCTATACCCCTTTTTCAAAGCAGATAACGGGATCAGTTTCAATCTCAGCGACGAGAAAGAGAAGACAAGTTATTTTAATTGATTCCTGGGGCGTAAACTTGGCCACTACTCTGCTGTAGCAATATAGACGAGCGACCACCAACTCGAGGAGATAAATCAAAAGCCTGGATGCAATCGGAGACACGCCCATAACACTCGAAATGCCGTTACATATGGTCACATTTATACTCGCGGCTTATCTACTATACACTGTCTTACCATTTATCTTTTGCCTTGGTCACTGAGCAGCAAACAGCAAGGCCGCGCTCACGCGTCCGAACGTCTGTTAAAAGCGATGACCGATGTGAATATGCCGGGGCTGCCTTTCGGAAAATGCCAAAGCGGTGAATGAGACCCTCGGACACTGGCAGTGTCTGCGGGTAGCCAATTAAACTCCGCAGGAGACCGCAACACCGACCGGCATTCTCACGGTACCTATTAAGCAAACATGAGCGCAGGCTCTAAATATTTCTGGCCATAGTTCTCCTTCAACCTTTTTTGTCTCTATCTTTTAGCTTTGGCGAGAGCAGTAGCATCTTGGTTGGGAGCGTGCGGTCTATTAATAACTTGGTGTATGCCTTCATACTCCATTTCATAGTAGCTTCGTTGCGTCTATGCGCGGATACACAGATATAAAATTTCCGCAATTTGGGAAAACTCAAGTGTACTGGTGCTTATGCAGTGCATTTGTGTCGAGTTGGTGTCGGTGTGGTTTATAACCTTAAACGGACTGGAACAGCACACTTATTCAGTAAGTTCGCTGCACGACAGATATTAAAGCGGACGCCTCAGTATTGAACCTTTTAAATAGAGAGCCTTCTCTCTCTCTCTCTCTCTCCATTATTCGAGAAGCTGCCTTTGTTGTTGTCCCGTCCAGGGGATGGACAACCCTGCATCGAGTAAATAGATAGGGAAGACATAGTAGTATATAAATCCGATAAGACTTGAACCCACCAACAGTAGCAGCCCAATAACACACCAGTGTGCTATGTTTGCAAGTTGCCAGCAGTAGAACACGAACAGTTGATGATTATGATGGTGGTGACGATGATGATGATGATGCCCTCAAAGTTTTTGCAGGTACCCACCAGGGGATTGGCCAGGGCTAAATACCTTACTGTAATTCAGGAGGTCCTCAAATTATGCTTTATTTTGGAAAGACAGAGGCTGTGAAATGAACGTTCTTTATGATTGAAAGCGCAATTTCCCAACAGTTGGTATTCTTCAGCAATTCAAGCGCCCGGAGGCAGATAGAAAAACTTGAATGCAATTATATGACTCACTTATTGGATACCCCAAATTTGTTGCCTCAATAGATAATATAAGTGAAACAGATAGAGTCAACCACAAACGCCGAACAGGGTCCTTCAAAAGCAGTTCCACGCTGTTGTTCCTTCCTTCGTGGCACATACCCAATTGAGGGACTGGCCAGGAATCGGGACCTCTGAGGGACGAATCGGCCCGATACACAAAATTCACCAAACTATTAATTTTACATCTAGTAGGTGTAAAGTAGTGTGTGCCATGCGGAACCTGAGCGTGATTGCACGTTAGCAGAAGAGGTGCACGCAAACCGCGCTGGATTCGTATTTGAAATGAGGTGCGGCGAGTGCCCGTCTAAGACGTTAACAAATAACCCAAGGCTTTTGCCTTAAAAGCACTTGGGTAACCTAAGTGCCCCGATGAATTTTAGTTAGTGTAATATCATTCGCTACACTCAGGCTTTAAGAGGCCGGTCTTTTCGAAGCAATAAGTGAAATTCTGGGGTTACTCGACTATATATTTTGCAATTTTGAGGCGTTCACCTAAAGGCTGGGCTGGCATAGCTATACCTTGGCCATTTACCAACAGAAGAAATACGATTTTTTGCGAGCTAATTGTCTTAATTATTTTTCACGATTCAGTGCCCTTTCACTCTGTGGAGAAGTTTGACCAGCCAAGCCAGGCGCAGTCTAAAAAGTGCACGAGACAAAACACGTTGGTTTGTTACTCCTGATTCAGCAGACTCCTTAGCTCGTTTCCTTCCCGCGTCGAAAGCATCTTACGGCCTGTGCAACACACGAATTGAAATCGGTCGACCACGGAGGATGCAGTCAGGTGGCATCGGGTCGGGGTACGTCTACGTTGAATCTCCCACCAGTACAACGGGCCTGCCATCTGTTCTGGCTGCGCGTGCACGCCTCCTTCCACCACACCCCCCTTTCCGTGCACGCAGAAGCGGAAACCGGTGCTGTGCGTGTGCTTAGACATAAAAGACACCGGCCAAATGTCGTTCCGAGAGCCCTTCAAACTGGACGGGAATACACCGGCCAGATCGTCACTTACACCACGAACCCTTCAGGAAAGGCACCCAAAACACTACCTCCTGGGTACGGAAAAGTTTCCTTATATGCCGGTTTGTTTACTCCCGCTGCATGTTGAAACCCAGGCATATGCAGCTTCACTGAAAAAAAATTGCCCGCGTATCTGCACTTTTCGTTGAAAATGTCGGCGAACGACGATAGTCGTCGGGCGCCCCTGCTAAATAAATTCCTCCCGTCTCTTTCCCGCTCACCTTTTACGCATTTCCTCTTCCGTCCCGCTCTTGCCAAGATAAAAACGCTAGTGGTTTGCTCAATTCAATTTACATTTACCGCGTTCCACTGCTCCAGGCCGCGTTTCTCGAACCCAGCGCTGCCGTACGGCGGAGACGCGCGGGAATCGAGGCATCGTACCACAACGTTTTTAGAACGACGTTGCCCAGCTCAACGTTCGTTCCAAGCGGAACGTGAAACCTAGCCAGTGGAACATTTTGCTACTGTTGCCGTTAGATTTCTTAAAATTACGCCAGGAGCTATAGTGGCGCCGGCAACAGCAAGCGGAAGAGTGAATTTTTTCTGCAGTGGATGAATCGCAAAAAATCAGGCATCAATCATTTTTAGTTAAAGACGATAGTCTTTCTTGGGCTACTTAAACCTAGAAATTTTGGTCTGTCTGTATGTCTGTCTGTCTGTCTGTCCACCTGTCTGTCTGTAACTCAATTCAGCCACCCGGCCAAAGTAAAACAATGCCTGCGCAATAGTCTTATATAGTCACAGCTAAAAGTGCTCGTCTAAGTCCGGTGTGAGGTTCATACTTGTCAATATTGTTGAAGAACAACACGACGTTACGCATATATAAGGCAACAAATTAATACAGAAGTGATATTCGCAGCGTTTCTTTATGAAAAATCGTACATGTTTGATTTTGGCGAGATTAAATACTTCATTAACTGAAGAAAAAAATAACACTCCGCCGTCACCTGCTGTCGCCCGCGCCATATAGCTTTTGGTGGCATTTCAAGAAATCAAGTGGCAAGAGTTACGAAAGGTTCCACTAGATAGGTTCCACGTTCTGCTTGGAACGCACATGGACTAGGGAAACGCGGTTGTATAAACGTTGAAGTAGGGCGCCTCGAATCTCACGTGTCTTCGCCGCACGGCAGCCTTGGCATCGAGAGACCCGATTTGAAGCAGTGGAACGCGGGAAATTTAAAATGATTTATCAAACATTTGGCGTCTTTACCTTGGGAGGAGCGCGACGCAAGAGGAACAACATGAGATGTGAGTGGGAAAGCGAAAGGAGGCATTTACTTGGCAAAAGTCGATAAAGACTATCGTCTTCTGACGACATTTGTAACGAAAGAAGCAGATACGCGGCCAATTTTTTTTATAAAGGAATACTTAAATATAACTTAAGTATTGATTTCTTACCACACATTTTGAAATGTATTGTTTTTGTTCAACAGTCTTGGCAAGTATGATCATTGCCACAGCACTTAGAG
This sequence comes from Haemaphysalis longicornis, assembly GCA_013339765.2. NCBI lineage: Eukaryota > Metazoa > Arthropoda > Arachnida > Ixodida > Ixodidae > Haemaphysalis > Haemaphysalis longicornis. Next base: position 85,479,162 of record CM023455.1, on the reverse strand, counting down.
GTGTATTTTTGGCGATGGGTATATAAACCTATTGTGCAGATCCTGTTTCGCTTTGGCCGGGCGGCTGAATCGAGTGACATACAGACGGACAGACATACGACAGAAACACCGAAATTTTCGCGTTCAAGGAGCACAAGAAAGACTGTCGTTTTTAAAAAAACACAACAGAGCCTTTCATTTGAGAGGTGTATTAAGTCTCAAAAAAGAGAGTGTACAGTAATCAGGCAACGGCGAGAGGGGCGACGACAGGAAAGGCTCTCGTTCGCAATCTAGTTTTATTTCAGAAAAAAATATATAAGGCTGCTGAGGTAAACCGCGAGGCCGTTCGATCCCTGCGTGATCGGGCGTCGGGGCTCGGCGTGAGACCACAGCGCATGGCGGGGAGGAACACCTTGGCCAGGTGTTTCGTTTCGGCCCGGGCGGGTAGAGCCAGATTGGCTTTCTGGCGGGGTGCCGCAGACGGGGCGTGGAACTACAAAAACAAAGGAAACAAACGAATGTCTCAGTAAGCACGCTTCCAAAAGAAAAAAAAGTAAGATCTAAAACACACGAAAGCATGTAAAAAAAATTCCACCATACCATTTTCTGGAGCCGGCCTGGTGTAGGTACGGCGACTAAAGGGAGCCTATATGTTGGCTTTCTTTCTGACCTTCGGATATTTTATTTGGTGGTCCCTGTTATAACTGCACAATAGAGCAAGATGATGTCATTTGTATTTTTCTGCTTTTACCTTTGGTCACTAGAGTTTGTGCCTGAATGCGCCTCTACTGCATTTCAGCGCAAGTTGTCTACAGCTATAGCTATTGACAGCGCTAGCAATCATCTCATTACACACCAAGGCTTATGAATTTGTTATTTCTTTAATGCCATTGGCTCCATATCACATAATCTCGCAGACATTGGGCATACCATGCGGTAGGTGGGACACAATTCTTTGATCTACGTGCTTGTGTTTACTGTGCTTTGAATAATGCACTAAGTCATCGCGTCATCTCTTAGATCTACGTGCTTGTGTTTACTGTGTTTTGAATAACGCACTAAGTCATCGCGTCATCAATAGGGCTTAGAGTGTTCTTTCGCGAATGGAGCAGCTCCTAACATACGCGACTTCGTAGCCCGTGTTTTCAATAAAAAGGGGCCGAAAAGACAGAATATATGTCGTTCAGCTTGGAAGAAGTACCCTTGGGCAACTCAATCAGTCTCAATCCGGCGACGAAAGGCGTCTATAACAAAAAAAAAACAAGAAATATTTAAAAACTTCCAAATTTCGCGCTACAGTGACATAACATCGGCAGCAATGACGTAATGTGGGCAGCCCTACAAACTGTTACAACATGGACTACAAACATAAACTGCACGTCAGCTTTCAAGTAATCCGGTAAAGCGGAAGTAGGGCCTTACTACAACCGGCCAGTCATGTTTCTTGGTGGTTAGGTTAGGTCGGCGGCCGCGAATCACCCAAACAAGATTATGTAACGCCATGTAGAAGCTGCCGAAAAGTGCTTGGGGACTCGCCACTGCTTCGCCGGTTTTTTCTTAATATCTCCATTATTTGTGTCAGCCTTGAAATAAAATTGGTCTCCTTATTATCCAAAAAAAAAACGCAGGCTTTAAATGAATCTAACCTGTATTTTGTCTTTAATGGCCCCTTTGAAACATTGAGGGACCCGCCGCTAGTCAACGCGTGGGCTTGCGTCCAGCCACGGGAAAAGCGTAGAGTGCGGCGGTGGCTGCGGTCGCTTTTCGGCGTCTGCCAGCAGTGACGTCGCCAAGCACGGGCAGCGCGGCCTTCACCTAGCAGGCCAACAGTCACAAACGAGCAATATTGCTTCGCGTTGACACTGGAATGATTCCGACGCACAGTCAATGTGCTGTCGTAGAAACGGAAAGATATTCCGCACAAGATTTAACAAAAAACACACGCAAACCTTACTCAAAGCGCGAAACTCGAAAAAACATTCGGTCGCGGTTCATTAGACATTAATGCTTTCAGAGCCACATGTCGTTCGAAATTCTTAAGCGTCGGCGGATCTTTTTCTTTTCTCCATTCAGTACCGCGTTGCGATTCCAAAGATATTGACGTGAAACCAGTGCGCTGCCTACGGTATGTCCGAGATGGCTCCAAATTATCCCAGTCAGGGGAGCTTTTAGAGTAGCCGAGTGGCGACAAGGCTTCTTGATTTATTTGTTGTATGGGCACCTCAGGCAGCACACGTGCCTGTTATAAATGACGCCCGCAGCTCGGACCACTTCGGGAAAGAATAAAAACAAGAAACCGGAGCCTCTTCCTAACGTCGTTTCGATCGCACCCCACTCGCCGGGCACGCGACGGTCCCTGATGACTTCGCTCCCCACCTCGCTGCAAAACACCTGGCCGCCTGCTCTGTTATCACGTGACTACAGCAAAAGGAGTGTGGCTTTCATGTAGCGGAGGTAGGCTGGTACTGGTCCATTGCCCTTTTGACATACCAAGCTCCACGTGGCCTGCGGCGTCTACTGCGAAACTGCCGCCGTAATAACTGTTAGTAGGCCAGTGTTGTGGGCGTGGTTGAATGATTTAGTGTATGTGACCGTGATGTCTCTAACCGTATCATAACGCATTTCTAAGAAAACATATAACCTGCTGCAATTAACTTATGCTAGCCAAATACGTTGACGAAGCAGTCTTATTAACGAACCAAACCTGATGTTATCTTCATGGCCATTTTGGAACTTTTGCCCTAACAAGCGTAAGTTGAAGGTACATTTGTTAGCGCGCAAGAAGAGAGAATGCAGTTTAATGACACTGACGAGGGCTGTCCTGCAGAGAGCCTGACATGCCACGCCAACTGAAGAATTAGGCGAGTTAAGAAAGAAAGAAAGAAAGAAAGAAAGAAAGAAAGAAAGAAAGAAAGAAAGAAAGAATGTGAACAGAAAGAAAAAAATGAATGAATGAATGAATGAATGAATGAATGAATGAATGAATGAATGAATGAATGAAAAAGGAAATAAAGAAACAATGGGTGAGTGAATGAATGAATGTGTGAAAGAAAGAAAAAAAAAAAAAAGAAAGAAAGAAAGAATGAATGAAGGAAGGAAGGAAGGAAGGAAGGAAGGAAGGAAAGAAGGAAGGAAGGAAAGCAAGAAAGAAAGAGAGAAAAGAAAGAAAGAAGAACGAAAGGGAAAATAAGAAGAAAAAGGTATGAACCGGTCACGCGGACACCTTAAAGACGCCATGAAGACAGAAAGTACAAGTTTGGTTCGTTAAAAAGACTTCTTTGTCCCAATACCAATCATACCTGTTTTGCAGCAAACTTCCAAAAAATTTGAGTGATTAAACAAAACATATGGTGCGCTCGCGACCACCCAGTAACTTTCCGGTGATTTTTGGGACGTCGCAGAATCTTGTTTGTGCGGACGGTGTCCCCCGTCGCAGGCCACCACCGAGACACTTGACTGGGTGATTGTAGGGTCGCACCTCGTTCCCTTCAACCGTATCATTTGAATAACTTGATCGTAGCATAATGAGCCACTGCCACACGATGTTGAAAGTTTTCTTGATCGTACCATACTGTGCCACTGCCACACGGTGTTGAAAGTTTAGGGGCAAAGCCCCTTGTCGTCGTCAAAGGCCTCTCCTGTCGTCGTCGTCGTAGTCGTTATCGTCGTCTCATGTAGTCAATGGTACTAAAACATCGGGACACTCGTTTGCGCCTCGGGCTAGAGAGCTTCGTGCTTCAAAGGCAAGAGACTTTTACACCAAAGCTGTATACCTGAACCCCCCCCCCCCCCCCGCTCACCCCCGATTTGCACCTCCAAGGCAACAAGAATACACTACACGACTGCTTCGCCCCTCCCAGGTTTCACGTTAGTGGAGATGGCAAGGGATCCTTTTCAGTATATCTCGCGTTTTCTCCGTTAAAAGCACCTTACGTCGCTTGAATGGAGCCGAGGGAGTTACCAAAGGCTAGTTCTTTCATATTGAAGAAATAAGTATTTTTTATTCATGCCCTTCAAACGCCCCGATGTGTGAAGAACCGTCTTTGTTGCGTTTCTTGTTCTGGGGTTCAGCAAATGTCTCATTCCGTGGGAATCCAACCCGGGCGTCCATAGTAGAAGTCGAATGAGCTACCAATGCTGTATCTCCAGGGGATAACAGTAATACAGCAAAAGTTAGAGTGCATGCCGCATGCCAAATGAACGGGCTGGCACGTGAGCAGAACGGGTGTATTCCGGTCGCGCAGAAGTCTTATTCTCTGGAAGCTGGGCCCTCAGGCGTCTGTCACAATTTGGCCTGCGGGAGCTCAAAAGCTCAACAAATTTCTTTCTAGAAACACAGCATTGGGATGTATGACCTTTAGGAATCAGCGCTTTTTTTTCATTACCTTCTGAGGATGTTGTTTTTTTGCTGTATTTTTCATGTGTACTTAAATATTTTTTTCTTGAAGAGCTTCCTTGCGTTTTTACGTGCTTAGGTTGCAGTTGCTAAGTGCAGCAAATGTATGCCTTTCCATTGTGTTTGATGCTCTTTTATAGCAATCACCGTGCCAACACCTTCTGCTGTTCTTGTTCCCGTGTCACTGTATTTTATGATTTCATACAAACCTAATTGCTGCAACAAACAACAATGGTATTAGACCTTCGTGCAACTTTTCTAAATGCTGTTCAAGCCGACAGTTTGGGGGTCTGCGGCTCCGCCAAGCGGACATCTCCTCTGTTTTCTCTGCGGACCTCCAACATCCTCTATTTTTATCTTGATGCGAAATAAATGAAAAAAAAAAGAAAAGTATTGCGCGCCAAAGACGATGAACCGAAAGCAAAGAAGGTGACGCAAACTCGGTGCAGCCGGGAAGAAACCCGTCGAGGCCATTCGCTCGAAGTGACGAAGTAACAAAATTGTAGGCGAAGAAAGGGACGCAAATACGACGTACCGGCAAAGAAGCTGTTAATAATTATCGCGAGGCTTTCGCCTTGAAAGCACGTAAGCGCACACAAGGAAATTTATTGGGCGATCTCTGATGACAGCTCCGTCTTCGTGCAAATGTTATCGCTTCTTTTTGCATGACAGCGCTGCGGCATAAATTACGGGCTGGTTGTATGCGACGTCGTTCGCCAGCATATGTAGAGATTCAGCAGCCACGAAGGGTTAATGGTATTAATTGCGTCGGTGTCTCTTTTAAGCAAACCATACGCCGTTTGAATTGCAAAGCAACAGCCATCAATTGAAAAGGCAATTATATTTCTGCAAAGTTATGTACCCTAAAGTAAGATAAGCAACAGCAGAGATAAACCTTCTATCAACGTAGCGTTTAGTCGTTAGATATTTACAAAATTATTACTTTGGAAAAAAATCTTCCGGTATTCTAAAGTAGAAGGTGCTCACTACTCGAATTTAAGGCTTCAAATGCCAGCCGGAGACGGAGATGCTTGGGGTGATTAAAAATATAATTAAAACAAGCTGCTTTATTGTCGAACACGGCCTGCAAACAACGTTGCTCAACGTACAAGGAGATCAATGGCACGTATGCGCTTTAACCGCCGGTAAACAGAGGTAAGACTATCTGCGTAAACTATAGACCGCCGTTAAGTCAGCTCCACATGGTCATTCCTACTACAGGGAAGCTACTCCATACGAGGTTGGGTATACCACTCCGTCCAGGGTGAGCCCCCAACTTTTTCTTTTTTTTGAGGGGGGGGGGATAGTAGAGGGGTTGCAGAGCTTTAGGTTTGAGTAACGACCTCCTAGGCGAATCGATGTACACCATAGAGCTCCCACTCTCCTGTCCGCGCATAATGTTCCCCTCTGTGTTTCGTGATTGCGACACACAAATACCTCTTTATCGTAATACGAACAGTCAGATTTAGCAATATTGCAATAAGGTTTTGAAATATGTATGATTCATAATGCTTGCCTGGTTGTAATATATTCCTAAACGTTCAGTCAGGCGGTAATGGGCGAGGGCGTTGATCAAAGATGGCTGAGAGCTCGTGCCAGCGATAGGTACTTCGAATGCAAAATGCATGAAGGCCCCTCGACCAATGGGATCCCGGAATATAGACTGCACCTCTGCGGAGCGCCAGAGGCGCTGATTCTCACTTATTCTTGTAAAATAAAGTTTTCACGTCTATCTTCCCAAGAAAGAATAACAGCGGACGAATGGCTATCGGGGCCTTTATTTGGGCGGAACTGCTTTTCGGGGTACAATAGTAGGCATACCCAGGATACGAAAGATTTGTACTTAGAGTGTATTGGAAGTGCAAGCTCTGGAATATTTCACGTCGATGCCTGAAAAACGCTTTGCGGTTACGCCAACTTTGGAATAGGAGATAGCTTTAAATAAAATCCCAATTTGCGACATTTTAGTAACATGCATGCAAATGCGTAGGTAATCAACGTGTCGTTGTTATATACACGCCTGTCCGTATGTCTATGAGCGGCAGGTGTACCCGTGCGTTTGCAACCGACCTGTCTTAATTCTGCCGACATGTCCTCGCTTCACAGACGCGCCTTCATCTTATGCGAATGAATTGATGAGGGGAATTGTTCCTGTTATTCCGCAACAGACGCACAAAAAGTTCGTGTGAATCAATGAGCCCATGCTTGCTTTTCCGCTTCCTGTGAAAACATTGAATATTTTACCTCCCAACAGACGAGGAAAAGATACAAATTTTCGCTAACTTAACAGCAGAAGTTGCTTATGCTCTTCCCCGAGCAGCGGGAAGCAGTTATAAAGCCTCTTGCGTTATGATTGAGCTTCATTGACGCGAGTGAACGCTGCTGCTTGCCAGAAAGCAATTGTACTGTAAGTGCCGAAAGCTACTCTAAACCACATATATTGATGTTATTGGTTAGTATATTTCTTAAGAGACTGCAACACTTCTGATGAACGCTTTTGCTATTTGATGCGTGTCAGGAAGCCCTGCGAGAGCTATAGTTACCGCCAGCACGGAGCAGCACTGCGTGATGTGGCTTGTCGCGCAGGCATGCCTTCCGTTTCGGCTCTTCTTTTGTGGGTTTCTATTACACGGTTTATCGAATGCGTTCATTGCTGGAACAGAATAAAAGCGGGCCAATAGCCGTTACATGGCTGCAATGACGTCATTCGCGATGCTCGCAGAACGCCAAGACCAGGAAAGCGAGAACAATCTTTTAAGCAAGTTTTTAAGCTGTCTGATGGCCACAGAGCAGTCATTTTTGGCTGAGGCACTTTGCAAACCCATAATAATATGCTTCATGGTGCGGTTGGCTACGTTTTGCAAGCATTTAAGATGTCGAAACAAAGTTTCACAAGATGTTGCCGGGCCCCTTTAACCAGAAAACAGCGCAAAGGGACGAATACACGAGACGAAGCAGCACACAAACACGGCACTGACCCACGTCCGGAAGGCTGCTGTTTTACTCACCGTTTAAATTCCCCCGTTATCAACAACAGCTCGGAAAAGATGAAAGCTGCACAAAAATGAGGTTATTGAAAACACAAAATCCGAATACCATAACACAACACTGAAAAAAAAAAACACAGCTCACAGAAGGTCACGTGTGGGGGTCTGGTTGCCCCTTCGTGATAGCGCATCTAGGAAATTAGTTCCTAGGACGTGGTGTCCTGAAGCAAAGTCCTAAGTCCCTACTGAGCTATCCTTTTTATCATCATCATCATCAACAGCCTATTTAGGTCAACTACAGGACGAATGCATCTCCCAGTGACCTCCACCTCCTTCTGTCCGACGTTGCCCGAGTCAATGCTTTGCGTCCGAATTTTAGGGGCGAAGCACCTTAAGGCGGAGGCTTGTCCATCCAGTGTCCGGCGTCCGTGCTCACGGCATAGTACCGTGTGAATCGAAACATCTGTGAACAAAAGGTTAACAAAAGGTGAACAAGAACAAAGTAAAAGGTTCACAAAAGGTTGGAGAGAGGGAGAGAGAGAGAGAGACGCACAGCACCGTGTAAATTGAAACACCTGTGTACAAAAAGTTCAGAAAAGGTTAACAAGAACAAAATAAAACGATCACAAAAGGTTAGAGCAAGCGAGCGAGCGAGAGAGAGAGAGAGACAGAGAGAGAGAGAGAGACAGAGAGAGAGCTCCTGGAGAGCCGTGCTGCGCATGCGCGAGGAGCATTGGATTGGATTGAATTGAATTTGGATTTGGATTGGATTGAATGGATTGAAGTGGAATAAATTGAATTGCATTGGATTGGATTAGGATTGGATTGAAAATCATTTTAGCAGCAGTAATCACTCTCACGGGTGATTTACGGTAAGAACGATCCCCAGTGCTTCGCCCACTCGTCATGATTTACTACGTGGACATGCGTGAATTTCTTTTATTACTTCTATCCATCGATTTAATGGCCTTCCATTCTTCTAGTCCCGTCTCACGGTATCCATTCTCTTAGTTTCGTGCTCCACCTGTTGTCAGTTCGTCGTATACAAAGTCCTGGTGCATAGAAATACAGCGTAGATTTGTGGCGCAGTTTCTTCCCACCTAGACGTCTTGAAAAGTTTGCGGGATCAGGTAACCGTGCATGTTCGTACAACCAGGCAGAGAAATCATTTTTTACTGGCTTTGAGTAGACGTTGAAGGCATGAACTGGAACACTGTAACCGGCGGTGCTTCCTTTTTCTTTATAAGAAGCCGCTTCAAGATATTTTACTCTGTACATTACCCTTCACTGGGGCAATGTCATCTGAGTGCCTCTGGTGCTTTGGTTTTCTCTCAAGTTGTGCGTTTCGCCTTCTGACTGGCATGATAAACACAAGCGGAAAGTCTCACTCGAAGTAATGAGAAACATTTGGAAATAAAGGAAACAGAGCATAAAGACGCTTGTTGTTGAGAAATTGCAGATCAAAGACGACGCTCTTACGCGAGCGCTGTGCAGAATTTCAAAATCCATTCCTCTGGCGGCCGACTAATAAGGCAAGCAGCACCGCCGGAATCATGGGAGCTGTTGCAGATGAAACGTTCGGATAAAGCGCCAGCTGCATCGATACACAGTGTTTGCCGACATTCGCTCCACACCGCCCTTGTACGGCTTCTCCCATGCAGTGTTATCCGCCTACCGCCGCCTCTTAACGACTCTGGCGTGAATGGTTCCTTATCTTGGCTCCTATTTATTTCTTTCACTTCGTTCGGATCACCACCAAGGCCACGGCGGTGGCTACCTCGCCGACATGCTTTTCATTATATTTCTTCTTTCCGATGTCCCGGTTAAGTTTTGTCATTTGCATCTGAGCGCGGGAGTTGTCGCGCTTTCCTAGATGAAACCCGAGATGTAATCCTGTCCTCTAGCACCCGCACGCTTCTTAGGCGCCGTTGTTCGGATTTGCGCTGTAGATAGTACCCCGTAGTTCAAGGGAAATAAAAAACTACACGCACACGTCAAAGTGAACGAATCCATTTCAAACGGTCGTAATTCTTTCTTTTTGTATATGTGTTCCTAAGTATATTGAGTCCCATTTTTCGGCTTACCGCACTTACAATGCAGCGTGCGAGCACATGCGGCCGAAGGAGTGTTTTTCCCAGACACCGAACGGAATGCGCCCATTCAAAGGACGTTCCCACGTTGCTGACACTCAAGGTCAAAATCGTAAGCACCATTGAAAGCAAACACCGGAATTTGAGCTAGGCGGTAAGAGTATTTGCTTTACCAGTTTACTTAAAAGCAGTGCGCAATACAGACGAACAGCGGTAATAAAAACGCCCTAACTCGTGACATATTTCGTCCTCCCGACGCTCACGTCGTAAAACCGCACCTAAGTAGGTTAAGAAATGCCTTCTCTAGCCTCAAAGAGAAACCGCAGCGAGCTACGGTCGCCCATCAAAGTTTTACAAGGGTAATTTCTTCAGTCCCAGTTTCGGTAGTTAAACTGTGCCGTTTTAGAGGATGTCACATCAGCCGTCCGGCAGTTAGAATGGCTCCAGACGATTTTGCGACGCTGTCAATTCTGACTGATATGACCTTCCGAATGTCAGTGAGCCTGTAGCGTTTTAAGAAGACCCATACTGGGAAAGCAACTAAAGTTGTCGTCACAACGTACTAACTTCGTGTGTGTCCCCATTTATTGGATCAAAGCTATTTCTTTTTGGCAAACCTCGAGCTGTCGTTTGAGATACTTAACAAGTCGTAAGGCCGTTTAGTTGTCCAAACATGAACGGACATTTACTGCGCGGTGAAACATCAAACCGGAGAGGATGTTTCACCGGATGCTTCACCGGATATCAGGATGCCCCGCCCTACAGCGTCGCTTGGGATTTATGCATGGCCTTTCGGGAAACGTTAGAGGAACAATAAAAATGCATTCCTATTCACGTTCTTGTCGAGCGCCTTAAGCAGCAGTTATAATAAGACATAGGTGTATATAAAACATAGGTCTATTAGTTTCTTTTAAACGGGACCCCTGCAAACTTTCGATAAGCGCTTTCTCTAAGCGCTTATCGAGCGCCTGGAAGCCTGGATAAGCACCTGGAACCACTGCGAAAGCTATAGTTATCGCCAGCACATAGCGGCACTGAGTGATTTGCTCGTCGCACTAGATATCGCCTTCCATTTCTGCTTTGTTTTTGTGGCTTTTTTTAAGTTTCTAGTCGAAAAGCGTTCATCACTGCAAATGAAGGAAAACCGTCCCAACAGCCGCTACATGGCCTTAGTGACGTAATTTGAGCCGTCGAAGAACGTCAAGACCGGGAAAGAGTGACAAATCTCTTAAGCGAGTTTACAAGTTATCTGGTGGGCATGTAACATTAATTTTTGGCTGAGGTACTTTGGAACCCACTAATCCAAATACAGCGTGTGTTAGGTGACTACGTTCTGCAAGTATTTAGGATTTCAAAAAAGTTGGAAAAAATTGTTGCGGGGTCCCTTAAGTTTTTTTTTGGTAAGATGACACGTCATCACCCCGCTACAAAGGGGATACCACTTTCAATCATCAATCATCCTCATCATATTAAAGATCAACACTTCTTATAGAATGCCTCTCCGCAAGTCTTGCACATGATGACTTGTTACACCAAGCTTGGTACAATTTGTCCACCTCTGTACATTACCTACTGGGCATTGCGACATAGTCAACATTGTAATCCCTCCCTCTCCGCCAAAAACGATAACATCATCTGGTGTACGAAATTTGGGGCTTTTGGGTACGTCTAATAGAGATCCCTCGTTTAAAAGCGTGGTTTTGTTCACTGTTCATATGTCGGCTTCCGAAGATTTTATCTACAACAGTGTATACAAAAAAAAAAACTTGGAAGATACAGCGGTAGATCTTTAAGAAAACCCTGCAACACTTTCTACCATTTTTTGATAAATACTAAATTCTTTCACAACGTACTCTACAAACGCACGGAGTACTTTGAATAGCATGACCATAAACAAGCTCAGCGGAAAATTGCTGCTCTGTGCTCATCAATAAACTAAGAAACTTGCTCAAACGCTTTCTCGCTTTTTCTGTCTTGGCAGTCTTTGAGCGCCCGAATGACATCATTAAAGCGATGTAGCGGTTATTGGCCAGCTTCCTTCAGTTGTAGCAATAAACGCATTAGGTAGCCACTAGAAAAAAATGCCCACAAATGCAAAGCAGAAACGGAAGGCGGATCAGTTGCGACGAGAAAATGACGCAGTACCGGTTCGTTCTGGCAATTACTATAGCTTACACGTTGCTTGCAGACGCGAAGGAAAAAGTGAAACGTTTGTCGAAAATATTGCGGAGTCCGTTTAGGAATGCAGGATCACCTATTTCCCCTCCCTCGCGAACATAAGGTTCGGCCCGATGCGCACTCCTTGCCACGGTTTAGGGGCGAAGCGCCTTAGGGTCTGGGGCTGTTGGCGTCTACTGTCGTTGTCGCTTCGTAATCGTCACCTCATGTAGTCACAGTAAAACACCGGGACACTCGTTTACGCCTCGCTCTATAACGCTTCATGCTTCAAAGACGCGAGACTTCGAAAGCCAAGCTATGTACCTCCACCCCCGAACGGTTTCATCTAAATGGGCAAAAACGCCAAGGCGCCAAGAATACACTTACACACTGCATGCTTCGCCCCTCCTCATGTTTCACGTTAGTGGAGATGAACCCGGAATTTCTGGAGGCCTTCCAACACGGTGTTTCTTGCACGCCCCTCGCGCACCGTGACAACCATGCTTTGCGTTCTAACCATCTAAGTGGACACGTTAAAACAATTTCGAAGGGGCATCGGCTGCCAGTGGCTCCTATTTTTGCTTGTTGCCTGCCAGTTTCACTATTTCGCCTCTGTCATTTTTATTCCATCCTATTACTCCGCAAAACCGCCTCTGCGCTCGCGTCAAAATCAGTCGTATAGGGCGTAAAAGTAACGATTTTTGACGCGTCGAGCATCCGGATGACGGACGCGTTGAAAAGTGAGCAGCCAGCCTTCACTGCTTCGACATGACGATAGAGTGACGTCATCCTTGATAGTCAACACAGCTTGCTTGCTCAGACAAAAAAAAAAAAGTTGAAACGTCGCCAATAAATGTCCGGATTCACTGGAAACAAAAATTTCGCCCCCAGCGCTGCACTAGATGCTTTAGTTTTAGGGGCGCACCATGCTGGCATTTTGGCGTCTCCGTGTCATCGTTGTTCATTTGTCGAACTCGCAGTAACACGTCACATAAAACTCCTCGTCAAAAGCACGTACTTAGCTTGCTTTAGTTTACTGCTTTGTTCATTTTCAGCTCAAGATGCAATGAAGAGGAAACCATACTTTCGTATATTTCATTTTAAACAACCATCCCTTCGCCAACGGACTAAACTAATTTTTAGTTCGGAAGGATGTCTCTTTACATGACCCGCCAAAGGACATGAAATATCGAAATCTTCCGAATTTAAAGTAAAGAAATGTCATCAGTGACGTAGTAGGGAAACACTAAAACTGGCAGCGTGTTAACTGCATGGTAGCATCCATTTGCAGGGTTGCGTATCTTCGCGAAAGTAGTCGTCACAGCCCGCCAATCGTAAAACAAATACTTGTCAAGTCACAAGGTTCGGGAGAGAAACATTCGGGTGAGTGGTTTCTGCGTTATGTTTTTTGCTTAAAATCTAGCTTAGAGGTTGCAAGCTTGCGTGAAAGTGAGATTATTCTTAATGGGTCGGTGCAGTCTTCTGGATGAACCAAAGTTGTGTTTTCATGGTCATTTCGCTTGGCAGAATGCGCACGAAATACGGCTTTTGGTTGCAGGCTACAAAAAAGGATGCTAAACATTTACTCTTGACAAAAGGTGGGTCCTGTGAGGCTGACAATTTTGTAACAATATTCAAAACAATTCAATCCGGCAGCCACCGGGATAGTCATCCAGCATCTCGTTAACACCATTCCTCCTAAGCCATTCAAAAGAAAAATTTCTTCCTGCCCTTCATACGGTGGGTCAAATCTGTGTCATTCTTCTTCCTGTATACCGTGAAGATGAGTGACGCATTTTTATTTAGTGCTATTTATAGATGATTTGATTATAAGATTTAGCGCGCCGACGCTACACAGGCGGTGAGGCGTGTGTGTCGTAATGGAGGCCTCCGAATTATTTATGACCACCTAGGGATCTTTAACGTGCGCCGAAATCTCTAACACACAAAAGTGCTAATGAAATATTTTTCCTGTTAACGATGCCACTAACGAGGAAGATCTTAGGCACAGACGTTGCGACATTGCATTAAAAAGAATCTCTAAAAAATAAAGCCTTCCTTTCCCTATGTTAGAAAAACTGGCCAAAAAAAGAACTAGTTTTGGTTCCCGCCGCTTTGCTCCATGCCGCGCAAGACATACGGTCGAAGAAATCAAGACAGACGTCAGCGTCGAAAAGTCTCGACCCCGTCCGAATGCAGCGTGCATAGCTGCTCATTAATCTAGCTTAGGAATCGACCCTCGAATCCGAGGGAGGTGACCGTAATGCTCGGCGCTGAAGGCAATAGTCGATGAAGTAGGTGCTCGGGTCCTACTTCCCACTATAAACGATCGACTGCAGCAACGGCAACGAAACAGCGAGAGAAACACCACGAGTCATCGGTAAGGCAAAGCAAAAAGTACCTCCGCAAAAAGACATGCCCAACACGGCAAAAGTACCAGAGGAGGACATCACGAGTAATCGCATGGAGCTCGGCTGGAGGCCAGCGGCTCGGTGTCGCTGCCACACACGGCGAAAGAGGGACGGCCATTCCATTTTGCGGCGGCGACAACAGAAATATTGTCGTGATATTATCTCGCTAATCCATAAGGCGGGAAATGTGCCGCCTGCTTGGTTCGGAAGAGAAGAAAGCGAACACGGCACAGTGTCGCTGGTGTCTTCAATGCGGTGGTCGATGGAGTTTCCCTTAAAGCGTGGTAGGGACTCCCAGCATGATCTTCTGCCTGACTGCGGTAGACTTGCGCTTCTCAGCCGTGAATCTCGGAAGAAATGAAGGTTCTCGAACATTCATGTAAGCGTTAAATATAATTGGTTACACCAAATTCTAGGCTAATTAGCACGGGGAAGTTTGAGAAAATAAAGGTGGTACAGGCGCATTTTCAAATGGCAACAAGTACCTCCCGCGGTGGCTCAGTGGCTAAGGCGTTGCGCCGCTGAGCACAAGATCGCGGGTTCGATTCCCGGCAGCAACGGCCGCTTTATGATAGGAGACGAAAAGCAAAAACGCCCCTGTGTACGAGATATCAGCCACGTTTAAAGATGCCCAGGTGGTCAAAATTAATACGTATCCCTCCACTACGGCGTGCCTCGTCGCATGCGTCGCATCAGCCCTACCCTACAATCAAATGGTAATAAGTATGTAGTTGCACAGTGTGAATATAACTGAGTTTAGCAGTCAGTTATTTTCAAATTATCTGTTTACCAACGCCTAACTGTTAACAGATATGAAGAAAAAAGCAATAGGCGGAATCATCTTAGAGCTCCATAGGTAAAGGAGAAATCGGACGATGGTATAATCTCTAATCAGGAAAACAACACGGTACCACTTCTCACAAGACCACCAACTGCTGAGACTTGCAAGCGGCACTTGTAGCTGGAGTTTTCGAGAGTCTTGCGCAAACGTTCGCCGCAAGCATAGCGAAAACCGAGAACGGGTATGTCACTAAGGCAATTTCAGTGAAGGAGTGAGTGCGAGTTTTCTAGTTCTACAAACTGGCTGGGGAAAAATTATCAACGACTTATCAAGCTATCGACGAATTCCTTACAGCTATACATCGTGTGTGTGTCTCTGTCTTCCCTTTCCCTTTCTGCGTTTTCACTGGTTACTAGACCGCAGTCCATCAAGAACTCAGTACTCAGGTGTTATGGTATTGTAATGTTGTACTGGAAATACCCAGGGAGAAACAAACGCGGTGTAGCACTGTGGCGTCGCATGTAGTACGTACGATGTTTTCGTATTCAGAGCACGTCAGCATTCTTAAGTGCGTCAAGTAATTTCTACTTCTGTTTAATGTAGAGTACAGTAATGTGTTGCCGCTATTTATAGGACACGAAACTATCGTTGTAAAAAAATCGTTTTATTGAAATGTCACTTTATGACAAAAATTGCTGGTTCTACACTTCATGAGCATATAGAGTTAATCATGTTGTTTTTAACGCACAATAGAATGTAACAAAACACTGGGTTACAGCAAGCTGGTTTCTTAATAGGCGATAGGGCGCTACAAACTATCGGTTATAACGAAACCAGCGTCCTGTGCCGAATTTTTTGTTATAACGAAGGGTTACTGTGCTTCGAAAGCCGTGCTCCTTGTAAAATCCGAGCAAAGTAGTTGTGAGGTCACCGGAAGTCTCCCGGATTTATTACCGTACCTGCTGGTTTTCATTTTTTTTGTTAGATGATGGTGCACGGGTTTTTGGCACAATCCACCCGTCACAACGCCGGGTCTTCCATCTATTGGCTGAAATGGTGCACCCACATTAAAATATACTGCCATGGGCGTGGTGTAGGTAGAAAGGCTCTCAATATATGCACATCACCTAAGATCTTCAGCGGAAAATCCGGAAAATTTGAGTTAGTAACCTGCAAATGGCGTCAATTTCTGCAAAGGAAGCCCTCTGGATTACAGGGAACGTCACGCTGTCATATCAGCCACCACGTCCCTTGTTTTTAAATGGCTAATCTTCAATCCATGGTAAACAGGGGTTCTGTAGCGTGACCGGCAACGAGGTCGTCCATTGTATTAAACCAGTCGCGCATGGGTCCTTCCTATCGAATATGGCCAGTTCATATACGGGATTTTCATTTATGTGTAAGCGAACAATGTGCCTTTATTACTAAAAATGACTCCGTAAATGCGGAGCGCTGCGCGATTTCGCGAATGTGTTTTCCTTCACTCACATTATGCATTTCAAAGAATTATAGCGAATGTTTAAAAAAGAGGTGAACAGAAACAGCACAAATCCCAGCATATAACAGACGCACCATGTTTCGTGCGAAATAACACTTAAGCCAATAAGCCAATGACGTGTTTCTGAGAAGTCCAAACCACTACGTTTTCTGAAGAAAGCTGAGAAGGACTCAACGTTAGGGCACATAATTCTTACATTTGATGCATCTTTCGTAAATATTATTAATCACTGCCCAAAGAGCAGCAAAGGGTCTCACCAGGATAGGAGCCTTTAATGTGTCGTCTGCGGGGCCTGTTCGATCTGCGCGAATGTGAAATTGCATACTTTATCACTGCACACAACAACGGGTGTTTGGGACACATACGACTTTTCCATTTCACAGTGCCATAAAGCCACACGTAGCCAAGCCAAGATAAAGCGGATCCTGCCCCCTGAATACGCGCATGCACAGCAGGCAACCTTCTCACAATACAAATGGACTCCTCGCTACTCCTGGACACTGGTTTATACATATGCGTCATGGGCGAGGTCACGCTGCATGAAGTCGCACTGCCCATAAACGATGGAGCGCCCATCGTGTGTGGCATGCAGGTTTCCCGCTGTTCACGAGCTGCGATGCTCCGTTTGTAGCTCTGGGTTAGTCGATTTACAATTGTGGCAGCCCCGACGATGCTAGAAATCGGCTGTCCTTTTGTCAGGTATATCTTTCAGCTCCGATTTGGTGCATAGCTTGCGAGAGGTGTATAAGGTGGCTATTCCCCGCTGCGTAATCCTTATCCAGTTCCGAGTTTTAGCGAAATACGTTTCATTTACAGTTGACAAGTACATCGCTGAAGGATAAAGCAGGAATTCTCCAGTGCGCTTATTGAAAGTATCGGCAGTGGCCTCTATCGTGAGCAAATTCATACCGCTTAGCTACGTCAACGAGTGAATTGAAACTGCGGCCAGGGCAGCCCGCGAGTACTGCTTCATGTTAAAGGTGGCAGCTCAGTAATTTCGCCTGCTTGCGAAAGACGCATGTTAAAAACGTTGAACGCGAAAAAAGCCGTCCTGTGTTCGAACCGCTTGCAGAATATTTATTTACTGATTGCCTCTTTTTCTGCATTTTCGGGAGACAATATGTACCTATCTATAGTATAGCTCGATCGGTACGCACAACATCATGATCGTCATGATCGCTGTTGGCGTCAGCAAAACTCCCGTCTGGCGTAGCTTTAACTGCTTATAAAAAGGTGACCGCCACTGTTTAAAGCCATAAAATGACAGTTAATGGCTTTTGTCATTCAAAATGGCCGTATTTCTCAGGTTAGCTAGCTTCATTTTGTATTCCTTTGTACTTTAATCTTACACCAACGTCGTCTAAAATCACCACAATCATGTGCCACAGAATGCGGTACGTAGATGACCCAGAGTTTTCGCAGTGCTCAGTCAATAATGACACTGAACACGTACCGTGGAGCTGCCCTGGCTTTGTCGAGTGCCAGTACAAGTCTTCGAAACATCAGAAATTTTCACCCTTTCAAATTTCATCAACTGGATAACTCCGTTCTATTTAAATCCAAGCTGTGGATGGCGTCTCAGCCCTACCCGGAAAATTCATCGAGGCTTCAGGCTTCAGGCTTCCAGTCGTTCCCTTAGCATCCCCACGCCATTGGACAAGCAGGAGTATACTGTATTGGTACCATCCTATACTAGCACTGATTTATTGCTAGTACCCGGACCGTCGTGGGGCTCCTTGCTCCAAAAGACCATGGGCTGTGGCCTCGAAGCGGGCAAGGTTGACCAGGTGAAGCAGCCTGTACGTTGGCTCCCAGCTGGACAACATTATTCTGGTCACTGCTCGAGGGTAAGGCACGGAATGGATGTCATTATTATTTCACTATATGTCCTAATCCCCAGTAACCTCTTCATTTTCACCCAGACATCAAACTTCGCCAAAGCCTAACATGGCGTCGTTTTACCCCCTCTGTAAATAAACATGCATGTTAGTACCACCAACACATCAGTCAAGCTTACGCCGGCAGCGGTGCGAAGCGATAAATCAACTTCAAACTTTTCCTTCATCTACTAGCTACAAAATAAGAATCTTTGCAGGAAAACTGCGTCGGCGTCTCAAGGAGAAGTGCACACGTTCTTCCATTCCAGGGCGGTTCTCTTTCATTTAGTAATGTATTGGCCGCTGACCATGCTCTCAGCTTTTCGTTCACAATGAGCCTCGCGCCTCTGCATCTTTGAAGTCCATTAGAGTAAGCAACAATCTCAGCGCCTCACCCCCGCCTGGATCGGCTCCATCGGTGCTAACGGTACTTGCACCCACGGCCACTTTTCCAGCAGAGGCCTGTAGTTGAAGAACGCCGCGCCAACTAAGTGCTGTTCTTTCCCAAAAGGGTGCACTCCAGGATACAACCACCGTTTGACTGCGCCGTTACGTTCGCTGAAAATAAACGGAGTATTTGCGTATAACGTCTTCATTAGCGCTGCTTGCGCGCGCTCTAAGGCTGCGTTTTCCTGAAGGCAATGAATGTTTCTGTCATGGGGGAGAAACAGAAAAGTACAGGGGTGCACTGTTTGCACACTATTACTACAAGTAAACACAGAGCGACCGGAAGTGTAAGTAAACTCCCGCTTGGAGTTCGTCTTCCCAGCACACCGGAAACCATTAGTTTCCTGGGTCTACAAATTATCACGCCGCGTTGAAGTTAGAAAGAACTGCTGCAACACGCGTGCACAGGAAAAGAGAGTGCGGTAAGGAATGGCACGTCAATGTTTGTTTTTGTTGTCAGCTGGTGGGACGCACAATAATGGTTTGTTGCAGTTCTGTGGCATACGTGATCAAAGATGAACCGGTTTGCTGACTCACACTCTGTCCGTGCATAATTGGCAGTACATGTAATTTAGAAATTCCCCTATCCCGCCTTCATCAGGGAAACTCTACCGTTCAGCTGTCAAGCGCTTGTGGAAAACAAGACTAGAGATGCTATAGAGCTCGTACATCATGCACTGCCAGTCTTTATTAGGCGCTCTGTAGGTAGAAAGTAATTTATGAATGTAGTGGCGAGTGATTGAGTGAGTGAATGAGTGAGTGAGTTATTGAATGAATGAGTTATTGGTTGATTTAATAAGTGAATGAGCGAGTGAGTGAGTGGGTGGGTGAGTGAGTGAACCTTAACATCATTGTACTTTGTCGCTCTTTTGTTGTCCTGTGTAATGTTGGTAGAGTGACCTTATAAAAAAGGTGAAATAACGTTAATGAAGGATAGCAATTTTCTCTCCGCTCATAATTAAAAATTTGAGCGAACGTAACAAACAATATCGTAAGAGCAACGCGCCTATATATCACATGCAGGTAAACGCGGTGCATTACACTTGGGTAAAAGCGTGCCCTTCTCCAACAAATGTTTTCGGAACAAGTAGTGTCACCAGCCACCAATGGGAAATATTTGTTCCCATGGCTGTGCAGCGGACAGATGAACAGTGTTAATAAGCCGTAAGATTTTCATACCAGCCCAAGTCAGCGCAGGATCCAAGGCAAAGCGCTGTTTGACTGTGAAGAGGCGGCATCATATCTCTGCAGACAACGAGAAAATAGGCACTATAGAACATGTCTTGCGAGCGAAGATTTCTTACTGCACGACTAAGCAGTCAAAGGGTGGCTGAAGGATACTTTGTGAGTGGAGTTTGCAAGCTCCAGTGTTGGATTTTCATTTTCGGGCACTCGTGCGCAAACAAACCACCCGTGAGAAAGCACACCGCAAGGGCGGAGGAGAAATGTTCCGAACAACTCGATTACAAATAAGAACCATTATCTATTGTTATTACTACGTAAACGCCACTGTAATAACAGTCTTTAAGGATATTCGAGGACGTTGTAAGTGAAGTCGTTCATTAATTTTGCCATACCGATCTGACCATCTACCGTAGATACTCCGATGACTAGTTCGTTGAAATGTGAGACAACTTATGTCTTATCCTTGACCCAGAAACCTGAAACGTGGTAAATGAAGCAGCTTCAGCTACTAATGTGATTTGATGTAAAGAAACACGAGAGGCGGGTCCGGGAATATAGTACATGTGAAGATGGTCAGGTCGTTAGGAGTTGCGGAGGTCTTTTGAAGACCTATTCTTAGGCTGATATGCGGATTACGGGTCGGTCTACTCTTGTACATCATGTGCTGACTCTGGGATAACATCGCGAAAACGGTCCTTGCCGCTCGCCGCTCGAAGACTCGAAAGCATTGAGGCTTTTTCGTACGGTCTGTTATCTTACGGGGTCACACCAGGTTAGCCGGCAGGTCGGTCATTCCGCTATCACGTCGGCCTCATAGTGTGCTGGGCCAAAATGTTCAATTAATATTGGCACGAAAGAGAACGACCGCCTAGCTGAATTTAGAAGATAGTCGCAACAGTACGTAAATTAAGGTTACGGTTTTTAGAGTTTGCACTGCGAAAAGTATTCAAAAATGTCGCGGGGTGTTTGCTGTATGCGTCCGGCCATAATAAACGAGTCAGTGATTAAAGTTTATATAACAGCAAGCGCGTTCTTTGTGTCCTCTCCCGGTTATAGGTGTCCTCAGACCAGGATACGTACGTGGGTGCTTTCTGGCAAGATGAGCCTTCTCCACTAGCCCACGCTAGGTGGCTAGGGCCGAGCTGGTCAGCAGCTCAAACCACTGCTGGATTGTAATGTTAAGGAGTAGGTGAAAGTTGGTATGTGTGGCCATGCGACCAGTTATGTGAAAAAGTGTGCCTAATTGTGGGCAGTGTTGATACATGTAGTGTTGACATGTAGGCATAATAATGCCTCCCTAGGCACAGCACATGGAAGGCAACCCCTTCGCTGGCATAGGGGCGTGCAGAGAACTCCGGAATCTGAGCGACAGAGGTCGAGCGTTGTTTCGACGGAAGTAGTGTTTGAAAATGAAGGCTACTGCGTTTAGGTTTTGGTGGGCAAGTTGAAATTTTTGCTATAAAAATGGCCGCAATGGAAGGAATTTGTGTTTACGAAAAACCCCCATTTATTACCGTATGTATCTACGCAAATAACCCTTGGAGGTATTAGCCTAGAGTTTTGAAGTGTCCGACGCACTATTACAGAAAAATCGTCCTCTAATGGTATACCCTCAAAGAGGAATGGCATGCGGCATTCATGTTGAATTCCAGCGAAGCTAAGAGTAGACATAAAATAGTTACGTGGCTCAAAAATCTGTTTCAAAAAAAACGAAAGAGGGAACAAAAAAGGCAAAGTAATCGACGAGATACTCCATGAAAAGCGAGAACCTAACACCGGGTGCCACACGCGCCGATTGTCAGACGCCGGTGACCGCAATGCCGATGTTTGGAAGCATCACAAAATGTGATTCATCCAGTCCGTGTTGGAATAGTTTGAAATGTAGCATAATGATGCGCTTCAACAGACGACGGTATATAGGTTAAGCATAGACTTTGAGAAAACCTGTTTGTGAAGTTGTAATGTCGATATCACCAAAGCAGATAAGAAGTGGTCCATCCAGTTGGTGTGCCGAGCTTAAATGCTCCTCATCAACTAATCACTGTACACTGGACGTGGTGTGAAGACAACGCATCCAAAATATCACACATCATTGAGACCCAAGAAGACATTAACACCGAGTGTGCGGATTTCTGTTCCGTGTAGGCGAACTAAATCGTGATGCGCACATTGAATTGGCCTCCGGGCACACCGAAGCGTGATGTCGCAGAGATCATGGCCACGCACCTTGGAAGGTTTACTCGTTATTATACTACTCCAGGTAACCTTGTTGGAGACTTCGATGAGGAAATTTCAAAACCCCAGAAGAAATTGTGAACTCAGTTTGCGCTAGAAGGGTTCGGTTGGAAGCGTCACACCAATCCAACTCACTGCACTAGTCAACATCGGTCGTGTATTGATATAACTTTGCCCATGGATACGCCTGAAGCTGTAACCAAACCAATCAGTATATATCACCGGAATAACAAAATGATCGTCACTATCATTACCAAACCATGAAAACATGTATCCCTATATCAACACTGATGACGATGATGGTAACACTGCATGATGTGCAACAGTTTCGCTAGTCATCCATATTCACGGATGAAGAGGGCTCTAAAATTTCTTAGCTGCGCTCCTTTCCCTGGCAATGATGAATTTCTGCGTTTGCAGACGTAACCGCACAGCCATAAAGGGCGCGCCTCACAATGAATTTTTGTTGCGCGCAAAGCAGAGAGGGCGCGGTTAGTCGCACGATCCCGCAAAACAGCTTTCACATCTAAGGTAAAGAAGTTTTGGGGTCTCACAAGGTGAGTGACTTTCAAGCGGGTAAGTCTAAAGGGGCAAGGCAAACCGAAAATCAAATATCAAATCATGTCGGCCAAATAGTATCCAGGTGCACACTGCACAGGAAGAAAGTGAGGCGCGAAAATTGAAGAACGGGCTTGGCTGGGCTATGACTTCTCATGCGCTCCCTAGGGTGGCGTTATATATGAGAGACCCCGCTGGGAAATGCCTGCGAGTGCTGCAAAGTAGGCGGTTTACTTTCGTGCTGTGGGGTGTTGCGGCACTCCTGTGCCAGCACTGATAATTGGTTGACGTCTGTGTTCTGTGAACAAGAAACTCTTAAAGCACCGCAGGGGCGCGTGCTGTTTTTCTAGCACCAGCGCGATGCATTGGTCCTTGCAAAAACGACAGCTAGCAAACTAATGGCACTAAATTCAATTACTGCGCCCATTCTCGCCGTATGTATACTCTGTAACGACCAACCCTTTATTGGACATTGAAATGCTTTGATGACATAGCCGCTGTTCCGTGTGCCAGTAGCGACGGGCAGTGTAATTTTTGTGTGACTGTGACTTTTGTACTCCCCAAAATAAAGGCATAGGACGGGAAATAAACCACACAGTTTTTCGTATTTTCATTATCGGGCTTTGCTTTTAGAGGGAAGTTACAAGGGTGGGCAACGTACCACGTTTACACCTTGAACAAAAGACAAACTGTCAGAAGTCATCTGCAAAAAAACACAACCATTTTTGCTTATAATTTAATAGGAATATTCCCAACATAAAAAATACCTTAAGGTTAAATAACAAATTGTTTGCAGTGAGTGCTTAGTGATCGTAAACGCGATGTTGTTTTCGACACTGCCTGCACTTGTGGCGACGCACTGCTTAAAGGGGTCATGCAGACAAAACACGTTTGGTTCATTCGCTAGATTGCCTCGTTAGAATCATACTGACACCACTTTAACGTGAACTTCGCTTAAATGAGCTGCATAATTAAGAAAAATTGGAATGGTCATGCGTCCCACTAGCTCGTTTTCTGCAACAGAGCCTATGATGTCAAATGTGCGAGCTCTGCGATTGGCTGAGGCCGGCAATAGCAAACGTAAATTAGGCAGGGCTTATAAGCTTGACGAACGCGCTGTTTGCGCTTAGCTTTAGGGCATATTCTTTTATAGCCGTAAGAATGGTGTGGTAAACAGTGGACGTTACAAAAGTATGCGAAAACATACCGCAAAAGTACCGATGCGTACTGCTGTTGGTATACTGCGCGCAATAAGCTTGTTTTAGCCACACAGCATCTGTGGTGCTTTCGGGTTGTCTCAGGCGACACTGGCCGATTGGCGTAAGCGACAGCGGCTTCCGTGACCATATTTCGTCGAGAGAACACCATTTTTCTCGAAACGATTATTTTCTACCTTAGCAAAAACAAGCCAGCTATAAATACGGTCACAAACAAAGCAAAAGCAGAAAACGGCCCGCCGAAGTAGGCTGGTGCCATATCGGTTGACTAGCAATAAAGAAGGCTTCACAGCACACTAGGTTTGAAATTCAAGACCTACTCTGGTGATGTCATTGCAGATGTCACTAAAACACACGATTTGGTTGGATAATCAAAATTTTGACATAAATTGTTTCATTTTTCAGTGAATAAAGTATCGTTTGCTTCCTGAAAAAGCGCTGGGGGCTCTACAAAACACAAAATTTGTCGAATAACACAGGTTTACATTTTGTCTGCATGACCCCTTCAAGATAGGTTGTTGCACACGACTGTGCAGCCGTTGTGCGCGCACCAAAATGAGTTGTTTTCCTAACTTTGCGCTAATCGTGCTTGCGCCGGCTCCATTGTGCTTGCTTTCCGGAGTGCTCCAATGACCCTTACGCTCGGCAGCGGATACTTCTTAGTATCAGAATCCGTGTGACCTGGTGAAGGTCGCCAGATTTCTCGAAAAGCTCAAAACTTTAAAAGCACGATAACGTTCTGTCTTTCCGAATGAGGGGTCAACAGCACGGCATATGGATAAAGAAGTGCGCTTAGATACGTTTATATATGCGCAACTACGGTATCCTGAAAGGTTGTTTTTTGAAACACAGCAAAATAAAGTTAGTTTTACGTCAGACGAAAAACAGGTGGAAGAGGTCCCCTTATAAAAACGCTCACAACCAAACAGATTATTACATGGAGGGATTAAAAAAACATTTTCTGTTCACATACGCGCTGTTCCGACCCTGGACAGCGTGCACTAAAATCCCACGATGCAATTTGATCTCATGTCACGTGCTTGCAACGGGCGTTGCCATGGCATTGAACAAACGTAGATTACCACCCTTCCAGACACCTGCCCCAACACTCTGGTCAACTACTGCTCATTCGTTCCCACAGTGGTTCGAATTTTTCTGCTCATCGTGATTTCGCCACGCCCTTTTACTCTTCGGTTTTACTTCAAAGAACCAAGTGATGTCCCTGGGATCTTGAGCCACTTTTACAGTAGAAGCTAGGGGAAGGAGACACCAGAGGTTCCCTGAAGAGATCTTTTCGGCGGGAGCTCACTGAGGCAGCGGGGAATCGCACGACAACGTCAGTGTCTGCGGGGAGCCAATTAAGCACTCCGGGAGGCGCCTCCGAAGATCCAAGACCGCTGTCCACATGAAGGAGAGGCAAGCCGCTAACACACCCAGCTTGCCTGCAAGATTTCGGGTCACAATCTTTTTATGCCCTCATTCTTTCGCTTTCTGATTAGTGGAGTTTGTCCTTGGCACAACAGGCGGCAATGCATTATTAATCATGTTGTTTCTATGTTCAACATTATCTGTTTATTTTTCGGCACGTGTAGCTTTGGAGCGAGTGATTCGCCTGGAAGCTTTCACGACTTCTCCGGCTCCCGTGGCTACTGAAGAGCAGCCTGGCCGTTATAGATCGCGTTTCAGCGTTATAAGGTCTACGAAACCGTGCTTCTAGAAACGATTGAGACGATGGGCGCACCTCTGTAACGCAGCTATAGCTTTGCTTTAAAGCTTGACGTGTTTGCTCTCCGTGTAAAACTCTTTATGCGCTGGCGCAGCACTAAATGGGTTATGGTAAATCATTTGTTTCTGCACATGTCTTCTGGCAAAAAAAGGAATGTGGGAGCTTTTAACAAGGCCTCGGCTTATGGGACAATGCTGGAGTACTCTCTTGCTGATTTTTACAAATTAGGTTTTGTTCTGACATGACTGGCTTTGTTTCCAATGAAGCAGTATTTGCTACTTTTTATTGGGCTGATTCCTTTATCGGTGCCTTTTATTTGCTAATATCAATATTATTGCTTTTTTGCATTAGTGTTAATTCCGTCTCTGCTGGTGGGAAATATATGACTCTATATAAGTAGCGTTCCACCAACGCGCAATACCCCAATGCGCGGAGTTTGTGAACGAGTGGGCGAGGTCGTAGAATCACTGCCACCTCCAGGATTACATTAACGTCTAATGCCGGGAAGTCCACATATGTTAACCTCCTATTTAATGGCAATAAATATACATCGCGTGTATTTATGTAAGTTGTTCAATGGCGTATTCATATAAGAAATACATCTGCTTCCTGTGCTGAAAACAAAGGCTATCAAAAAATATGATTGGCGAGTAAAAAGGCAGGAACTAATTTTTGGCAACTGTGTTGGTTCGTGAAGATAGCGATAATATATTTCCTTGAAGCATGAAAGTATTGTGCCATGTTAGTAACGATCTTTCTGATACCTGCAGGGATACACGGCTGCGAAAATTCTTAAAGCATATTTTCACATTTATCACAAATTTCCATCAGAAGAGACCAACGCGAGCGTCGAATGACCGATGAAATCAACGTAAATTTTAATGACTATAAAAATCCCATCCTTGTACATTTGCATAAATAACTGGCAGATTCAAAAAACATCTAAAAACTATGGCAACTCAACGCTGTAAACCTTGCGGAAACGTTCGATTGGAGGAAAACCATTTTTCAGCGTAAAACACGAGCGAAATCGCCACAGACAGAAGCATGGCAAGCACAGTTAAAAAACAACTCGATTAAGTGGATAAGTATCCAAGTATTAGCAGCACTCTCTTCAAGACGCCTGCATAGGATCGAAACAAAAATAATCTCTTCGCTTATTTCTGTAGACTTGTTGAGCAATTTATCTCGCCGGTAATCTCAACTTCCTCACGTTTTCACAAAACATTGATGAAAGACGGGAATAAGGTTAACCGAAACACATTATGTCGTTTCTACTGAAGTACACATTAAAATATTTTACACAAAAGTTTATCCCGCAAGTGACTCTGTCGACACTATGCTGAAAGCTTTTTGTAAAGACCCTTTGCATTATTATATATATCTTGTGGGCCACTCAGGCAGGAAAGCCAAAGAAATAATACATGCGAAACGGGTGCTCATGACAGCTCACCCATGGGGTGGGCCACAACGCCTTTACGTAACTAAATCTGTATAACACAAAGGCGAAACTTTTGGAAAAAAAAACTCAAGTCGAGAATGTTTTTTTCTCGTTCCAACTGCAGCAACGAGTAAAAACTTTGGTTGAGAAGTTAACGAATATATAGGGATATAGAAAACCCTCCATCTACCCCTACCCCACGCTTCTATGGAAGTGCTTACACAAACCAGATTCCCCCCCGGGACATCATAGCGAGCGTGATCGTAAGTCTCTATGCCAACGGGTGTCGATGAGTGTCGGTGGGGAGCTCGAACACGCTCGGGTAGTTTATCGCATCATAAACCAGAACAGGAAGCATGGAAAGAACCAAAATACTTGGCAGGGATAACAAGCATTCTTAGTACAGGGAAGTAAAGTACGAGATCGTGGAGTTAGTACACATCAAACAACATAGAAACTGCTGTTTCTATTCATGTTGAAGTGTAATAGCGCAAGAAGGACAAGGGTCAAGAAAGCACCCGTCTTATGTATTCTTCTGCGTCCCTTGTCCTTTTTGCGCTGGTACAGTTCAACATGAATACCGGCCAACTCGCGACAACAATTCACTAGGCTGTATTTATGTTGGAAGAAGGTCTACAACAGGATGGAGACACACACGGCGCTGTTGTTATTCCTAATAAAACAACCGGCAAGAAACCGAACTGACATTAGTAAAAGAAAATACGTGATATTGCTCCCTTGTTCTCTGATATGCGTTTTGAAGCAGTATTGTTGCGGGACAACCCCCTCCTACCCCCCCCCCGAAATACCACATTTAACTGACATAACTTGCCATGAAGAAGTGGGAGTGAAGAAGGTTCAAACGTGATTTGAGAAGTTTTAGTTGGTTTAATGCGTGTTTTATTAGCCCAGTCATCTTTTTCGTGAGAGGGGCGATGCGCGAAAAGTATAAATATCCTCTACCTTACCAGCGCTACAACGATTGTTTCCTTAATTCTTAAAGGAAGACCCCGAAAACACCTGTGTCAACTTTTCTCTATATCTTAAATACTTTCAGATTGTAATCATCAAACACATCCAGTACTTAGAATAGGGGGACACAAAATACCTGTCAAGAATTACGGCTCTATGTGCATCAGACAACTTAGAAACTTGTTCAAAAGATCTTTCTCTTTTTTCGTGAATTGGCGCTCTTCGTGCGCTTCATTTACATCATTAGGACAATGTAGCTCCTATTGGCTGGCTTCCTTTAAGTTTCAGCAATGAAGGCATTCGGTAGCCACTTAAAAAATTGTTACAAAAGCAAAGCAGATGTGGAAGACGAAACTGATGCGACGAGCAAATCACGAACTGCCGCTTTGTGCTGGCGATAACTAAAACTGTCACAGTGCTTCCAGACCCGAAGGAACAAGTGGCAACGTTTATCGGAAGGATTGCGTCCCTTTAATCGCTGTAGTTTTAGTTTTCCGTCCTTGATTGATTTGTATTTGTTGTCCTTTGAGGATATTTTTATTCATTCCGGTATTATTAGCTTTCAAAACCGTGCAAACGGCGTCAGGGTTCACCTAGCGGCTTTGAGGTTTTATTATTATTAACATGACGGCCTCCGGGCTCATTGCAAAAAACCACAATCTATAGTTCTATTACTTCGCGTGTTTGCAAAAACATTTTATGTCGAGAAACTACCAGGAACTCTTCTCAAGAGACACGCCATGTTGACACGCACTGGAAGTTCACTTTCTTTGTTGTACGTGAGTAAAAGCGCGAAATACATAGTGTGCTCTTTGTCTAAGGCGGTGTTCGGGATAGACGAAGTAGAGAATGGTATGAAACGGACCGCATATTCGAGACGTTCTTGTTTGTCACTCTGTGTGCCTTTATTTTGTTTTGTTTATTTACAATACTGCCGCTCTTTAACAAGAGGAAAGCAGGAGGCTATCAGTTTTTGAATAAAGTGAACACCAGGGCCTTATTTTACAGCGGTACTAAAACATTTCGAGGCAGCCACGAAGCCATACTTGTGCAAAAATGATTCTGTCCATGACTGAAGAACTTCTCTACTAGAATAGGGTAGCGAAGTGGGCGAGCTGGAGGACGTTCAAGATGGTCTGCGCAGACGAAAATGGGACAAGAAGAGTATGGACGACACGAGCGCTGTCTAGCAACTGAACTTTTATTAGAAAAACCACGTGTTATAGAAGCAAAAAAGTGCGATTACGAAACAAAAAATACTCAAAAAAGTTACACCATCTTCCCGTAGGAGAACCCTGAGTAGTATGCGAAGCGGCCATGGGGTCGACTAAAGATTCCCATTAGTTTTCAGTTCGTCGTTTCTGGTGACGTTCAGCTTCGCGTACCTTCGTTGTATCAGTAGCTTCTTGACGTAGCTTGAATTAGCGAAGGACATAAGTCGCAGTTCGTAGCACAGGCTGCCGTCTCGGTTTGTAGCGCAGTGGGCAGAGCGCCACGTACCTCCCCTTGCGGCCAGAGAGTCGTGGGATCAAAACCGGGCGCCGCCTAACTATTTCTTTTTATAGTAGACTGCGCTGACGTCAGCCCAAACACTGACGCGGCTGAAGAGACGCGCATGCGCAGTAGAGTGCGGACGGCGGACAACGACAACGACAACAAGGGAGGAAGGGACACAGCCCCGAGCATGAGATGCTTCTCATCTAAAACTACAAACGGCTTAACCTTCCCTTCTAGAAGCTTGTTACTTAACCGCTGAGCTTGCTTCATTAGGTCACTTATAAATCCTAACAGTGGAACTTTGAATGTTTGGATTCTGAAGCTACAGACTCCCACCAGGCGTCATGCTATGATGGGACTCAGCAGCTGGCTGAAAAGGCCCACACCGCGCAGGAGTCACGAGTCGGAGCCCCACCTGGTGTTCTGGCGCCGACATCGAACAGCACGAAGTTACAAGGGGGCGTTCTGATGGGTGCGTCAGGCGCCGTGGGGGGCCCGGTTCTGGGGCCCAGGAGCGGTGATAGCCCATCGCAAACGGGGCGTCGGTGGGCATCAGCCCTTTCTCCACGCTTTTTCTGCCCAACTCCGCATCGTTTACCCCTGACTGTTTCGTGACCTCTGAAAAACGGCAAGCCAGGAAAGGCGGGGAACTGTGTGTAAATATCTGTTCTACGATGGCTAGCTTTTTTGGATAGCTGGGAAACAAAACTACGTACATTTTATTGAATCGAAAGATAATTTGGTATCGCGTAAATTTCGCAAAAAAAAAACCGGAGAAACTACGAATATGTTCAGAAGACGGCTGAGTAAAAAATTAACAGAGGCATTTGTTGTCGTCTGCAGTTGTGCGTGACATACTTTACCACTTTGCACAAGCACCTGTTTGCTAGTAAGCGCTGTAATTTGAATCGCAAACGGTGGCGCAGCTGGAGAGAAAGATGGAGAGACAGAGTGAAATTGCCAGATTTATGCAACAAAAATGTGCGCAGACTTAGACCGATTACTGTGTGCGCATTGTCAATGACTTATAAGTGTTTACCACAGGACTTCTGGTACTTTCAGAGGCCTTGAGGTAATGTTTTGTTCTTGTGCGGTGTTTTTTGGCTTTCATGCAAATGGAACTGATTAAACATTCCCGCTATGACAGCTTAAGATGTTCCCGAGTTGATAACTCTGAAATTTTCGAACTTGCATGCTGTCATTTTACGCTGTGTGATATCAACGTCGGCACTCATCAAAGTCAATACATTACAGGGCGTGATGGTGTGCATCATTTTCACAGCTCGAATACCCCGTCTAGAACAATAATCTAATTTGCTTCCTTACGCCCAAGCATGACGGCATAAAACAGCAGCACGAATATTTTTCTACATTCACACTGATTAAACTGAATAAATGTGGTCCGCAAATCTTCTCTAATTAATAATTACCGCCGTAAAAACTGGCTGTGATCGTTGTGGCTTTTGAGTTTTACCTATACCTATGCAGTAGCACCCATGGATACCCCTTGTATAAGCGCAACAGACACAGCCATACAGATCGTAGGATCTTACGCATCGTAGCATGACTGCTTCATAT
This sequence comes from Haemaphysalis longicornis, assembly GCA_013339765.2. Taxonomy (NCBI): domain Eukaryota; kingdom Metazoa; phylum Arthropoda; class Arachnida; order Ixodida; family Ixodidae; genus Haemaphysalis; species Haemaphysalis longicornis. The sequence continues at coordinate 85,448,130 of CM023455.1, read as the reverse complement.
TCAGCACCTGTGCTGTTGCGTTCATTGACATAGTTCCCGTGGCACCCTGTGCTGCCGCAAAGCATGCCGACACGTGCATGATGTAGTGAGGGCACTCTTTGACCGTGAGCAGGAATTACCCATTGTCTACAAAACGTACGTCCGATACTCACAGCAAGCTATTCGTTTGAACCTGTGCTCTTTCATGCAGTAAACGTAGTGCTGCCTTCTGGTACATTGGCGAGTACCAGCCGCGTCTTTTTTGTAGCCGCTAACAGAATAGGGCGAAATGTCAAGCTTCAGTGAAGCGCGACTCGCTGTCGAGGCGCTCTGGGCTTCTGGCGAGAAAATAGAACTGACCGCTTCGGCATAACGGGGAAACGGGCCTCAGGCGTGCCTCTATGGAGAAGGAGCGCTCAGTGCGGAGGCCGCTGGCTACCGATTCCCCGGCAAGATAGTATCTGTTGCGACCACCTCCATGCATGGCCGGTGGTCGCACGGCGAGCCAAAACAAAAGGACGACGAAAAAGCGTTGACCTCGCAAACAAGGAGTGACAATTTGTCAGCGGTCAAGAGTCTCTTGAGTCTACGCATGCAGATACCATCAGGGCAAGCGTATGGAAGAATGCGCTTGTGCGTGTGTTTGTGCGACTGTGTTCGTCTGCATGTATGTGTGTCTGCTTTGTGAAAGAGCCGAAGCCATTGAGAAATCCAACCTCAAACATATTCAATAGTCTCCACTCATGATGACGAGGATAAAAGCTCCACGTGCATTTCTGCCGGTCCATTACCTCGACATTCCTTGACCTTTTCCCGTTACGCCATAGAAAAAGTCTTCTGATATGGCTTCATTTGCAAACAACAATAAGTATTTCGTAAAAAAGTGCCCGCTTGACCATCGAACGGCAAAGTTGGGTTCAGCCACCCCAACTCTTATTTTCGGGGAACGAGGTAATGTGAGCCTAAGGCAAATCACGTACTAAGAAATTAGAACTAGATTCACGGACCTAGCCGCCACCCATGCAGTCAGGAAGATTTCAACATGGATAAGTATCTGCAAGCGGCAAATAAAAGAAGTGATGGTTGATCCACGAAGCACAGGCTGTGAAAACCACCAGGCGAACCCGCTTGACGGTCAATTTGCCCCTAATCGCAGCGTCGTGACTCGCGACTTCATTAGAGTAATGCCGGATGTGCGGGGAGCAAGCGTATATAGCTCATAATATACGAAGCTAAGCAGAAAACACGATATCGCAATATTCCGAATTATAAAAATAGCGTAACGCGCTCCACAAAAGCTAGGCGCAGGAATTGTTGGCCAGCCGATTATGTTCTCTGTCGAAATGAGAGAAAGTGCGTTGAATTATTAAGTAAGGCCTCGTATTCATGTGTGGTTCTTAGCGGGCGAAAAGTAGCCGGGACGCCAAATAGCAGTAGCAATCTGTTGAGTGGTACCTAAACCATGAATTCGCGTTCGACTATTTGGTCCGAATAATTTTAGGAATGGAAGTGTTGTGCAAATAAATGAGGGACAAGAAAACTAGCGGAAGCACCTTTTTATGTGTTTCAGTAACGCAGAACATATCATTGCTGTTTCAGAGAGTGCTCACTGAGTACATGCATAAGACGACGGCTGGAACCACCTTTGAATTATCGCAAAAACATTAGGCAGCAAATATTGTGAGAAATCAGTACTACGCACGGAAGGGGCACTAAGCTAACCGTAGCAGAAGCTTGAGCAAATAAGCGAATGGCAATAGAAAATCCGAGCAGCCAGTCGGAAAAGTGGAAGTGACACACTGGTTGGAAGTCCAGAAAGAAATCACCGAAAGACAAGGAATGGATTTTATCGCAAATAAAAAGATTAAAATATGGACATAAACGCCCGCCGATAAAACTGTAATCAAATAAACTTCACCCACAGCCCAAATGAAGGGGTTCTCTAGGGTGTTAATGTTCTGGCTAGGTCGATAACAGTTACAACAGAATGGCTGAGTATCATACTTTAGGCCCTGTACTGAGTGAGGAAAATACGAAGCCTCTGAGTACAAGGAAAGTAAATTTGAATTTTAAGATGCAGGGCGCAGGAGTTGAAAATAATGCTTCATAACATATTCTCGGTTTTCGACCGAAGGTGAACATGTCGCAGACGTTCTGGTTCGCAACGTAGTTCTGCTACTAAAATCACGGAGTCCGCAGTAGCTGCAGGAACAAGATAATCTAGATAGGAAACTGGTAAAATATCGCACAAAATGTAAGGCCTTAATTGAGAAACGCTGACATATGAGTGTCAAGAACTAGGATTAAATTCGCACTGGCGTAGTTGTCAAAATTGGTCCCCAAGACAGGCGTTGATAACCGTAGGGCTCTGCAGCAGTCCAAAAATTGAAAAAAATAATAAACAAGAAATATGTTAAGGTCAATAAAGAAGCATCGCTGTTGGTACAAACATGATAAGTTCACTCAAAGGCAAAAGTGGCAGCATTACAAATACGTGAATAAAGACATCGAAACAGGTAGAAATCTTTTATGAAGATTTGTGTGCGAGTCAACGCTATGCCACGAAACAGTAATGAAAGAATTACATTGATTCGCAAAGTTTCAACAGGGACCAAAGACAAGGGGTAACGGTGCTCAAAGCGATGGAGAGAGATAACGCTTAGGGACCCTCAGTAATGCTTAGAGATAGGGAACAAACTCGGGTAGAAGACATGCTGGCTCTGACTACGAGAAAAAAGTGGTGTGGGGCTAGATGCATACACAGGCTGACAAACGGCGGGCAGCTACTGTAGCTCAAAGTCTTTCACAAGGAAGCAGAGAAGTAGGGAACACATTTAATTCCATAGAAAATGAAATGAGAAAGCTCGAGGAAGAGTGGATTTCTATAGCGAAGTCCCCGACTGATTGTAAGGTTACAGCAGGGATGTTCGTCCTGTCCTGTACTTGCGTGAGCTCCTGCTGGTCCTCCTCCTGGGTTTTATACGGTCGATGGCGACGTTGATGGGGTGAGGCTGTGTCCAAATCAGCATAAATGGACAAAATGCTGAGGGCACTTAAAGCAGTTCAGTTAAATCCACAATGAGCATAGCTACAGCAACAGTGAAAACCAGAAATACCATGCCGCAATACTGGAAAGTAGCAGTATGAGCTACAGTGATCACAGCAGCTTCTTCTCAATGAACAAGACTACAGAACTCGGGAGCTCTAAAAGCTGTTTGAATTAATCTTGAGGGGATGGAGAACGTGCAGGAAAGAACATGTAATTGTATGAGTAGCATTCACACATAAAGAAACACAAGATTAATATTTGGTGCGAGTTGAGCTATGCGCCATGCCAGTTTTTGTGCTTGTAGTTCTCTGCAACGAGGCCAGCGTAGGACAAATCATCCCTTGGAAGGAATTCAAAAGCCTTTGAGTGACATTTTCACCTTTCTAGTGTCCCCTGTTATCATCACAGCAGTTTTGCGATTCTAGAATTCGACGTGTCATTTTCAGGTTGCTACATTAAACATAAATTACGTAGCAATTTTTAGTTATACGAAGCGACTCGTGCTGGTATTTTTACCGCGCAGGTTTCACGCCTACAGTATAATGCTAATGCACCCGTATGTGAGGAGGCATTCACATGCATGTAAACACGTGCAAACACAAAGGTACTTTAGCGGGAAAATCTGCTCAATATCTTGTTTTTTCAACCGTATTAACGAATCACTTAAGATTTTATATTTGAGCTAGATCTGATGTAGAAAGTTCTGCTGCTATCGACATTTCTTCCGACAAAAATGACAACTGTCAAAGCACCTACCATCAAATTTCTTGCAATCTAACCCGTCATGCTCGCTTGTGTGGCTCTAAAACAAAACACGATTGTAGAAGTCGGAGAGGTGGCATTATGGTCCGTCGAAAGTAGTACCTCATTCCAAATTGTGGTTTGTTACTAGTTTCGATTTTAGATGTCCGTAAAATTAGCATGGTGGTCCTTTTAATGCACGTTATTGACACTTTTCGTTTTCCCCGAATATCCACACCTCTGAACAGTTAACTGCGTTGGGTCGGATACGACGAACGACGGATACGTCGGTTACGACGAACGTTCGGTCGGATGAGACGGTCGATATGCGGCTCCTAGATGAGCTTCTTTCTAGGAGCCGCATATTCGGGCAACGAGCATGACCTTGCACAACACGAGAGCGAAATTTATGATCAGCCCGAAGGTATGCGAGCCAGCTTGAATCCGGACCTCTCCGGGCGGTCTTTCGCTCGCTCCTCTTGCGGTATTCAATAGGTGTCGCGCAACTACCAGAATCTTTAAAGGTGAAACTTCGGCCACCAATTCGCCATGTCCCTTCCCGAAGCCAACCATGTCGCGCCAAATGGATTGCGGTCAATTTTCTACACCCCGCCATAAAACGAGCGACAAAATGTTCCCCTTCGTATTCAGGCGAGGTAGAGCATTTAAAGGTGCAAGAAATTGCCGTGTGCTCTTGAAGCTTGTGCCCCGCCATACGTAAAATGGGCTTGCCTTGATTCGCTGCAGGAAAAGGGCACTAGAAGATTTGTCCCATAGAGGCCCACAAGAAGTTTTGCTGCCGTGGTCTCCCGAGAGAATTACGAGCTGCTATTAACAGGAGTAATGTCCATGTGGTTAGAATTCTATTTAGTAGACGTCATGGGGTGCGGAGGACAGGACTTCCTGTATAGTGACCCTCACTTGCTGAGTAGGTGTCGTGTCCATGTGTCGACATTTTATTGGGCAGTTTCCCATTTACACTACCTTATGGCTCTAGGCAAAATCATTCCTGAATCCATCCTAGGGAGATCCAATTCAAAGGAAACGAACCGCCATTCCTGTCAGGCATGCACTCGCAGCAGTGGTTAGAGCGGCTATGTCTCAGGAAATATCTCGCAAAGTACAATTCATAGTCACGGTCGAACCTCCTATTTGTGCGTTCATATTCGGCATGACTGTAACCATCACGTGACTCGTACGGCAGGGGGCACTGGGAGGCCGCCCCCGAAGCCAGAGCGAAGACCATTGTGCATTATTATAATTATGCGCTGATATGTGCATTTATGGTGAACAAAAAGGTGTAATCACAGTTAACAGCTAGTATTTACTCCGTCTGGGCACATAAAGCGGCGTCTAAAAACCAGGCACTCCAAACTACCGCGCCTGAAGTTAGAAGGCCTACGTGCGCTATTTGCTGCGCAGCTCGTAACAAGCTTAAACACGTTCTGCTTTAAAGTGGGCGCATACTTGGCTCGATATACACTTCAATGCAAATATAAAATCAAAACTTTCTCGTAGTTAAGACAAGGCGAATGCGTTGTATTGACTAAGGGAACGAATGTATAAGTAAGGAATACAAAATTATTACGCATTAAAGAAATAATATCTATACATGAACTACCACGAGCAAGGCTCTGTTAATTCAGGCGAAGCAAAAGTAAAAAAAAACATGTGCGTGTGCATCTAGAACCTGGTAGAAATAAAAATAACTTTACCATCTCTTCCCACAGAAAGTTAAGAGAAGCGCAAAAGCTTCGTAACATCAAAACTGCATCAAACGTTCGTCAAAAGCTTCACTAAAGTTGAGTTGAACCTTCGCTGAAAGTGCGTGCCATGGATCTTCAAACCTTCAAGGAGCGAAATAGCAAATGAGGAAAGAATTCCTGCGACGATTTTACGTCCATTGAGTAAAGGCATCTACGAACAATCTAAATGTATACCACTGCGTGGTTTTGAGATTGTACTCCTTCTTAATGATCGAGGCCTGTATTGTCTTATCTCGTTCCAATCCTTTTTCGCAATTTTTAAGTAACCCTTTTGACACAATGGAAGCCCCGATTCACACACGCATGGTGTATCGAAAGATCTCAAGAAAACTGTTCGGTCGACAAACCTGTTCATGGAAAAACGCATTAGTTATTTTACAGGGCATCACTAGTCCCACTTACGCAGCTTTCGCTTCAGCAACAAATAACTACGCGAAAGTGACGATGAGGCATGACGACTGGCGATTCCTCATCAAAGGCGTCCTGATGTGTGGAAAATTCAGTAAGGGTTACTTGCGGCAACAGAAATATAGCGATCAAACTTCGAGGGAGTGTTCAGGGGACGCGATATATTTTCAGTCTGCATCACAGCAAAGCAGTGGCGTCAGAGACCTCCTTCGCGCAATACCTCAGCTCGTATAGTATATCACTTAAATGCTTTTTTTAACCGTACATTAAATAACTGTCGAACAGTCGAACCACCCTTTAAAATGCGGCTCTCACAACGCTGAAATCAGACAATTCTTCAATACATTAGGCTGGTGGTTTTCTGGGAAGTTACTATGGGACGCATATGCGAATCACGTATGTCTCAAAGTTGCACGTGTTGTTGGTCTTGTGTACCGCCATTGCGATGCATTCCCAAGAGGGATCAGATATAGTTCACTCAAATCATTGCTTATGCCGTAGCTAAATAATTGTACCCTCGTCTGTGGCACGGGTATAAACACAAGCCCAGATAATGTGCAGATTTTACAGAAAGAGTCTCGGTCGATCACGTGTGATTTGCCGAGGGGTCACTTATCAGCCATGTTCTTCTTTTAAAACTGCCAATTTACCCGAGGTATTCTGTGCGTAGAAGCTGGGATTAGCAGCGCGGTATGCTAGGCAAAAATGCAATCTTTGTGAGCAAGCCGAGTTGACAGGACATGTGGCCACGTATTCTATGCGCCACACTATAACTGTCGCGTCTCGACGCCTCGCAAAAATCATGGAATTCAAGCGCAACGTTACACCCTTCCTTCACTTTCGAACCCCTTAGCTGGAAATACTTAAGGTGCACTCATGCTCCGTAATGGAACCGGGGCTTTTCGCATTATCTTGAAGCCGTAACAATATGCGTTCACCTCATGTTTGAAATTCTGGTCCTTCCAAACGCTGTTTCATTGAAAATATATTTGTTCGGTTAGGGTTCTCCGGATTCCTTTTGTGTTTCGCTGTGTTTTCCGTTTTATAATGTCATTCTTCACTGTACTTCTTCCTTCGCCATTGTGTAACCGGTGTACTTATTTGCATTGCTGGAATGCTGTAGGCTATAGTGATGTCATTTTTTATTTTTGTTTTTTTATCATGATTGTGATTGCGTTATTGTAAATGTATGCTACTGTACCCTGTAGTGTCCGCAAACCTTGTCAAGCGCTCTAATGAAATTGAAACGCCTCATCACAACCTTCGCTTCTAGCTACTAACTACGTTCTTTTTTCATTCATTCATCATCCCAACGTGAAAGGCCGTGCGCTGGCTTTTATACCAAACGTACTCCCTATTGTCTCTGCGGGCGGAAACCCACCAATTAGTCGGCTTAGATGTCTGACCCCAGCAGCAGTCTCTCTTCGGAAGAAAATAAAAGTCGAACCATATACACAGAGCCCAGCTCCGAGGCCCTCGGTGTCTCTTCAGCGACTTCCTCGCTTTTCGACGCAGCCGGCATAGACTACCGCCCCGACGACGCTGTCAGCTGTTTCCGGTCTCGGCTGCCGAGCCCCCGGAAAATCGTACGAGGATGCGCAAATTGCCTGTTAGGAGAAAGAAGTTGGAAGCGTCCTGTTCCTGGCCCAGTTAATTTGGATACGACGGTACGGCCAGCTGGACTGAGATTAAGGCAGGTGCGGCCGCGGAGTGTGCGAAGTTGCTTTACGCTTGTGCATTCGCTACGCGTCGCCTACGTAGGTGCGTGACACGTGGACGCGTGGACGCGGAGGACGTAGACGCGTGTCCTCTGCTGTCGGCTTGTGCTTTTTTTTTCCTGAGCAGCAGTCATTCCTGGTTGACTGTTGCCTGCATGTGGTTTTTATTCGTGCTGTAGTTGCTTTCCGTATTCTTAGCGTTCTTCAAAGCTGGCGGGTACTATTATCTTTATTGTGGAAGAAGACAGGTATTTCTCCCTAGTCTTGGAAAAGAAAGAGTGAGTATCACTTTTTTGTTTATTTTGTGAGACGTCGTGAAGAGATTATTTTATTGGCACGTTGCATCTAGTAAGATTTAGCAACGTGGATCAAAAAAGCTTTTTTTTTTCAATGCACAGGACTGACGTCAGACGTCGCCTTTTCCTTGGTGTTTCGACACAAAGGTATGACGGATAGTGAAAGGCACTGTATGTTTTCGTTCTGTTTGAAGGTGCATTCTTTTTTACAATTTAGCACAAAGAACCACATTTTTTTGTTATATTTCTGGCCGCCTTCCTACAATTTTTTTTGCGATGCAAAGTAAAACTCCATAATTATAAAGCCAGGTTGCCACACGCTCTGACGATGCTGATGGTGACGCAATAGGGGAAGGGGATAGTGACCAGGATAGTCCATCTCGCCAACTAAAATCTGTCCCACAACTTAAATAATGCTAGTCGCACCACATCACTCGTCATCGCTAATGAATTCTGCCTCACTTCAGTCACTGTCGCAATCATTGAGCTTCCAAAGCTTTCTAGGGATTTAAAAAAAAAGTACTTTCACGCCAAAAAACTCCCCTCTCGTTTACCTTAGTTCTACGAAATGCTTTGCTCCGTTATGGTGTACATGGTAACAAACCGCGGTGTGTAGGCTGCTATAAACAAATGCCGTAGAGCTATTAAGAATGTACTCAACTACTCGTGAAGTACGGGTTGCCCGTGAAACGCACCAAAGGCTTTCGTTAGCAGCACTCCATTTGCGATTGACTCAGTTTACGTCGCCTCGTATTTAGCCCCGCTGTTGCTTTGTAGAGAAGGTTCGCACATGGTATAGGGAGAGCTGGTGTCAACCAGCTACAGTTCAATTACTCTGGTTTTTTATCAGCCGATGCCATTTTGAACCAAACTTCATAGCCAGGTACAATAAGCGAAACAGGGCAGTGGAAGTAAGATATGGAAAGATAATTTATCTTTTTATGACGCAGTCTTCCACTTACCGCGAATAAAATTCTAACAGAGACTGGAAACGGTCTCATGACTAAAGAAATTGCCAGGAAATCTTCGTTATTATAAGAGACAACACAACACTGGAAACAGAGACTGGAAAAGGTCTCATTACTAAAGAAATTGCGCAGGAAATCTTCTTTAATATTAAGAGACAACACAACACTGTTAAAAATCGTGATTTTCTAGTAAAGAAAAGCTAAGGAAGTTTTGCAACCAAATATCAGACAGACGCCGTGAAGTGATTGCGAGCCGCCTCCAATTTTTTGCTCAGGACAACTGTATTTGAAAATTACTTCTTTCAAGACACGCGTAGTAGGCACTATTTCAATAGTTTTTCTTGGAAGTCTCCCAGCCATTCAAACCTAATTTTTCATTGTCCACAAGAACGTTCCATACCTGATGAGTGCTACACGACCTCATCTGATAATTTAGGACATCAAAACGTGCCAGGCTAAACCAAGGCGACCAAACTACACCAGTTTTAGATAAAAGGATAAAATATCTTCCCTCTCGCTAGGATATTGCAAGCTCACAAGAGAATGAGACGAAATGCAGAACAATAGCCTGCACCTGCTGAAGGCCGCCGTGATGCTGAACACATGCTAACCACGCGACTGAGGCGCACGCCCTGTTACGGTAGTGTAACTTCGCGCTGACCTTTCGCCCCAACTGAACGCTCTCACTTCCTGTTGGTGGCTTCCACTATTTCCGAAGGCAAAGGCCGCGTGCTTATGCTTTTGTTTTGATTTCTTTTTGCCACTAAACGCACACGCCAGAAGCCTGTTTCGCGGCAAGCACTCATGTTCTTCTCGGCCACGTTTTGTTGACGCCACGCAGGCGGTGGGCTTAATAGTCGCGTGCGGGAATGAATGGGAGAGTAGGTGTGGGCTGTCGTGCGTGCAGTCCTTCCACACCGGCGTGAGGTTGTCGGACCGTGACGTCACCTGCAGATGAGCTCATCTGCGAGCAATAACGCGGTGGCCAAGATGAGCAAAGTGGACCACGTCTAGGTGTGTCACAAAATTGCGAAATGGAAGTAAAAGTAAGCAAGAACCACTGCTCGACAGTGGAAACTCTTCTGTTGTGTTTTGTTTTTTTTAAGTGAAAGCCTTCATAGTGGGAACGAGGGCGTTCTGTCGAAAAACGAATGCACATCGGCATAGACAGGTTGGCCGACCGAATAGCTCTGTTAATATCTCTGCACGCACGGCTCGTGCGTGAAACCGGGATTTTATGGCGCCAAAACGGTTACTTGAAAATCGCGAGAAAGGAACGGTTCCAGATTAGACAATACACGCATCGATCAAAACGAAGGTTACAATAGTATCCCATTATCTCATGAACCACGTGTCGGTATTTAGATCGTTCGTAGATGCATTCTTAGTGAGCCAAAAATCGTCACATGGGTTCGTTCTTTATATGCCGTCTGGTACTTCAAACTCGCATTCAGCTTCTTGACTAGGAAGTATGGTCTATCGCAAATTACAAACAAACGTGTTTTGTTTCGTGCACTCCGTAAGCGGCGTCCAGCATCGCAGGTCATCCTTTCTTCACAAAGTGGGAGTGCACTGATTTTTTTTTCGGGTGTAAATATTACAAAAAAAGGTAGGCCTTCATGTTACTTCGTTTTTTATTTTTGGTTTCACTGTGTTGTTTTGAATGGTCTACTTTTCTCAGGTGCACATATTGCGGGCTGCGATGACATCTCTTCGGTTATCAGTACCTTTACTTGTTCCTTTTCACTTGCTGTTTCCCTTCTCACGCTGTCATTTGCCGTGTATGGACGGTCCCCACCACAGCACGCAATTAAATGATAACCCCCCTTCACCTTTCGGTGTGAGTGAATCTGAAGCTGTGTTAATATGCTCTCTTATTGTCATTAGCCACACTGTTTCTTCCTTAATTCTGGTGTTCACAGTGTCCCATATTTCGGGTTCCGCACCTACGCTAGCCGATCTGTGTTTACTTATTAGGATTCCGGAATTTTTTCAGTGTCAAAGAATGCAAGCGCTAACACAACACGACAAGCGAGTAGACACCCACAAGGCGCTACTCACTTGTCCTTGTTATGTTAGCGCTTACATCCTTTGCAGTGTCCTACCAGCAGGCCCAAGCAAGCACACTCTGAACTACATTTTTTTTTTCGTGGGGAGTGGTCACAACAAATATACAGCACAAGATACTCCAAAATGCAATTCCCTCTGTTATCGCTCCACCCTGTGCTTAAGAATACGTCATACGGGTAATTTGTGAGCATTATGTGATCACTTCAGGAATCTTGCGGTGGTTTAATTCAGCAAAACTCTTGCCGCTACTATTTAAATACACTGCATCGGGGTAGCGAGTAGAAGCGTTTGTAGAAGCACCATAGATTCACCGCGGCTGACGTGAACATTAGCAACAACGCTACAAACGGGGATACCAAGTAATCTATAAATCGATGTTTACCTGATAAATCTGCACTTTTTTCTCCCTGTAAATATTTGCATTTTAACGTCACTGACGCTTGACAACTTCCGAAGAAAATATTGGTCACTAGGCTTGAAAATGTAAGGAACTGCCCTTGTTGGCTGTTGGACATGGTCGAGTGAAATAAATTGTTCCCGGCCCCCTTCGATCCCAAAACTCCGCATACAAAAGGCTTTTGGTGCTGCGAAGCATGAAGCTAAAAAAATTCAAAGACGGTCCACTCAATTTCAAAGCTATCGGAAGTGGAGATCAGCGATTCGCCATAATGGGCTCGGCTACAAATCAGTGCAATTCAAATTTCCCGCCTTCGCAGTGCTACGCGCACCCTGCCTGAAACTGCGCCTGCAGGAGTTCTGTTCTTTTTGAGCTTGCTTTTCTTCCCGCACTTGACGACGTTGCACTGCCCCCTTTTTTGCCTTACTATCGTAAGAACCAAGCCATTGAGTGTTCCTAACTGAATGAACGCGGACGCTGCCAGTTAATTACGTATATTATGCCTCAAATGCACCTACAGTTTTCTTTGCGCTAAACAACGGTGAGATGTATGACAAGCGCCAGCGGTTCAAGAGTTTCGAACGCTTATGACTATATAAACCGCTTGGAATTCAAAGCCTCTGGGTTACGCCGCGACGACAGCCGCTACCACAGAACGCCGTGTGGCTCTACTTGGGTACGGCGAGCGAGCTACGACGACAATGCGAGCCCCTGAAAGTGCTCTGCACATAAAATGAACAAGCTGCACACATCAGTCATCTGAAGCTGCAGTGACGAGGAAACGTAACTTCATCGCCAGAAAGAGTCGCGTGCGGTTCGTGTGCAAGGAATAGCTCAAAGGGGCGTTCACTGCACTCGCGCTCGGAGGTGAATGGCCTCGGAGAGCGAGGGTTTGTATGGCTGCGCGGCAAACGCATAAATCAGGGACGGTTCTGCAGCGCAAGCCATCCACCGAGAGAAGTGTATTCCCCCCTCCACGACGGAAACGAAGTCCATTGTTTCCTGAAGCAATAACGAACGGCGCTGTAATAGCGGCCGCAGCGACTGACACCGCGGCACCCTCCGAAGAGACCGAAGAAAGTGACAAATGCTATATGCGGTCAAGATCAATCGCGCAAATGGCGTACTTTGCAAAAGCGTTGATCGGGCGTACACACTCTTAAACAGGTGCTTCCAGGGCACAGCGCCATAAGCACTTATACATACTGTCCACGAGTAGGTAATTCCAAAAATTCGCGGGAATAATCCTCTTGAGTTAACAGTTCACAGTCGTGTGCTATCATTACCTGAGTCGTTTTAAGCTAGCTATCAACGATTATGGAAGCTTAAAAAATGAAGCAGTCAGGTAACGCCTCTTCTTCTCTCCTGTACTCCATTTATTCCCTCCAACACCCTCCCTCTCCCTCTTCTCAACCCGGGACACGAGACTCACTGGCTCGTCGGCCACCACCTTCCTGTGATGCACAAGAATAGCATCCTACAGAGACGCATTGGGGAGTAATGTGCGAGTGTCGTTCTGGTCACGTGATCTACAAGCAACCCGCACGTGTATTATCCGAAATTCACGCGTGACAACCACGTGACAGCTAGTAAAACACCTGCGGGCAACCAGTGGATCACCCCCGGTGGGTTTGATGACCACCAGTTGGTCATCAAACCCCGTGGACCAACCAGCCACGCCCAAGGTCCCATACAATGGGTTATCACTGGTGGAACACCGTGGTTAGCCACCAATGATGACCCATGGTTCCGACTGCTGCCTACGGAAACGAACTGCCCACGAATTGTCAGTCAGTGAACTCGGCTCTTCAGCAGCACTACGACTTTCTGGAATAACGCGGTGAGGTAGAGAGGGGGGGGGGGGGGGCAGGTAAGTTTGTGATCCTTGCGATTGATGTTCGTAGCGCGATTGATTAGACACTTCTTTTCTGGTCGTTTAGGGGTGAAGCCCCTTAGGGGCTCGGGCTGTCGGCGTCTCACGTGGTTGCCGTCTCATGTCGTCCTAGTATTATGCAGTCACGGCAATAAAACACCGGAACACTCATTTTCTAACACCTCGTGCTAGAACGTAACGCATATTAAAGAACACACCGGGACACTCGTTTTCCAGCCCCTCGCGCGAGAACGTTTCGAGCTTCAAACACATGCGGCTTACGGCAAAGCTGTATACCTCTACCCCTCAACAGTTTCATCTCCGTGGGCAGAAACGCCTAGTCGCCAAGAATACACTTATACACAGCATGCTTCACTTCTACCCAGGCTTCACGCTATTGGAGATTGTCCGGGATGTTTTTAACTCATCATTGCGTGTGGAAAGGTGGAGGCATATAACATAGAAACTTTCACTTGATTGATTGATTGTAGGGTTTAACGCACCGACGCCACGCAGGCGATGAGGCGCGCCGTAGTGGAGGGCTCAGGATTAATTTTGACCACTTGGGTATCTTCAACGGGCACCGAAATCTCGTACACACGGGCGTTTTTGCTTATCGCCTCCATCAGAACAAAAACTTTCACTTAAACCTGTTGCCCTACGCAAAGGCACTTCGAAATAGCAGCAAGAGAATACACTTTTCAACCGAACAAGCCCTTGAAGTACATCATAAAGAATACGCCGACCACAAGAGAAAATAAAACAATCACGTTTCGGCACCCCGAACGGGAGCCTTGTTCACACTCTATGTCATTCCCGACCAGACGGGCGTCCGTCGAAGCCTCGATTTCGAACAAGCCCCTTGTTTGTGATCGTAAAACAATGCTAAACAACACGCCGTAAAAATGGTTTAAGCAAGCGCGAAGCTTCGATATAGTAATTAAAAGGCTGATGCTGCGGAAACATTTGCAGATATTGAACATTCACAATAGCGTTAAGTTGTGTATTTGTATCTCACTGACGTCTCTATATACAGACGGCGCCAGCAAACAACCCATCCTCGCTTTAGCTACTTCGTTATCGGGGAGAAGACGCAATCTGTTGTCAAGAAACATACGTGGGCCAAGACCACAGACTCGAATGTGAGCGATGAGTTTATTAATGTTGTCAGTCAATCTCAGAGAATGTAACAGAGACGTGTAACAGATACTCCTAGCAACAATGTCCTCCCCAGAAAAGGAACGTGTTTCCAATGCAATTCATTCATCTCCAAACACAAGAAGGTAGGGCTTTCTTGATTACCTGTTGACTGCAGAAAGCTGCTTGGAACGCGGACGCGCTGTTTAACACGACACGCAGCGTGAAGGGAAAAGGCGAAATGAATGCAGAGTGAGGCGGATACAGTTGTTGCGTCTGTATGGGTAGCACTACAGACACACACCCCATTAATCGATCTTCTGTCACCGTCTCTTCTTGAATCAAGATTTCAGCGATGTGATTGATCAGCGCTATGATGAGGAACCATGAAAAAAAGCAGAACGGGATTGCCAGGTTTGTTCGGAACCTTGTTTCCCGTTTTCATTACGTCTGGCTTCGTGAGTAATGATGGAAGCCACAATGAAGCCGAAGGCAGCGGAAGCTGCCCCGCTACACTTCCGCAGTAGAGCTCTTGGGATCGTAAGGACGCCATTTCCAATTTGAGTTCGAGCTTTCGACACTGCGATGGCTACGCTATATAATAGTCACTAGCCCTGTCTCACGCATTGTCGGAAACTACGCCCTCTAAAATGTAATCGAGTTGTTTGTAAAGGAGTGCGCTAATGTTTACACGTAGTTTTTGAGATAACACTTCCGAATATCCTCAAGAAAGCAGCACGGTTGATCGATTAGGGTCAGAAACCTGTTCTTGGTTCGCCAGTGATTACACGCTTTGTATGCATGTAGTGCCCGCGTGTCTATTTTCGGTGTTGAAAGACACAAAATTCGTTTGAAAACAAAAACAAGCGCATGACGCGCAATATTTGCCTAGTGCATTTTTAATTCGCAGGAAGACGCCATGGAATAGGTATGCTGTGACCTCCTACATTTGTTGCTGGTGTGTACGGGCGGCCGGAACTGCAGAGCGACGATGACATGCGGCCGCACAGGAGTGCGGTCGTGTTCCATCCGTGATGTGGCGCGTGGCATTACTGACGCCGGAGACCAAGCAGCCGGTGATGAAGGGGGTAGGGACGCTGTTCATGATGATGATAGCGGCGCTGCAGAGCAAAATAGGGATGCCAGCACTACAAATTAAACAGGCTTCGTGCAGTGCCCTCGTTTGAACAAGACGCTAAGCATGCAGAAAACAGCCCGCCAGCCGTAATTGTGCTCTGTGCCTGAAACCATGAAGGAAAAACGTCCTCAGTTACCTCCCCGGATTCCTCCATACCCACTCTTGTAACCGTCGACCTAAGACGTACCAGCAAAGAGCAAGAAACATTGAAGAATGTTCGAAATGCTCCACAATGTCTCAAGACTCTCACTGAAAACCTTAGAACACGGGCGCTTTGGAAATATGAAGCTGAGGAGGAGGTTTCAGTCTCAGAATGTAATCTCGGCTTTCCGCTAAGAAAGTCCCGATGCACCATAGGTATCATCATGACCACCCCCACACGAATCTCGGAATATACCACTCCTCATAACGTCAAGATCCGATATTATGAACAGAATCCAGATGATGGTCATGAGGTGAAGTTGTTTCTCTCCAACAATTTCAGGAGACGACGGGCGGAAGCGTGGTCTTGGTCCACAAAAGAGGAGGCGACAAATTAGACGGTGACTAGTTGACTAAAACTGCATGCGATTATTCATTTCTAGCTCCACGGAGACAGCAGCACCGTACTAACATCCCATAACCCGTTATATGTACGAAAGGGACAACAGAAACTAAAGTAAATAGGGCTTCCGTTGATAAGTTAACGCAGTGGATCTCAAATGGGGGTCCGCGGACCCTAGGGGGTCCGCGAAGCCATTTCTAGGATCCGCAAAACCCTCACCCGCTTTCTTTTTTACATTTTTTTTACATTTTAGATATGCAACTCTGTTTAAGCGCGACTGTGCCACGTATTGATGAACTGTCCAAAATGAAGTGATGTGGCACGTTTGTTTGATGTTTTTGGTAGCAATAAAAGGCACCTGTTTCACGCTCCAGTTGTGTTAATTTACCTACGTACCCCCCCTTCTCCCTCCCCTCCGCTGCAGGGGTCCCCGACACATCCATGGCTGAGAACCACTGAGTTAACGTATGAAAATATCATAAGCGAATCTTGTATACATGCAGTGCCACATGTACATTTTTTTATCGCTTCTGCTCCCACTCGCGGGTAAGCAACTGATGTTTTACAGTGCAAAATTTTTCAGAAGTGCTACTCGCTGGAGCCGGTGAACGCCGAACAATAGCAAAAAAATATAATCATGGACACATCCTTTTTATTGCTCAAAAACTTACAAAATGGGGCTTCACAAAGGAACAAGAAGAAAATGCTTAAGAATCACGTCAGTGGGAAGGACAGGACTGTGTTCCGTCCTAACACGAATGCTAAACTGATAAATGTTGATCTCGGATAATAGCGCGAAGCACAAAACATCTCAATTCTACTTCCGAATTTGACTTAAGTAAAAAACAAGCCGATAAAATCGTGCCCGGAAGTCGTAGCTTGAATTGACTAGTATCTGTTTAAACGTATTGGGTCAAGAAGTAAGCAACGTATACTTCAAAGCTCCCACGCAGTGAGATGAAACAGGATACAGGTTGCAAATGCCACCAAAGACAGGGGAACTGCTCCGCACAGTGGGAGTTCCGGCGTAGGTCACTGCAGGAGGCGTGGAACTTCACAGATTCCGGTTGCCACACACCGCGAAAAAAGAACGAACCACCATTTCCATTTTTCTCAACGGCGATGAAAAGAATCCAAATGCAGTGACCCCTCTACGACCTCTTAAAGTGTCAAATTGCAATTTAAGTCGCGTGCAAGAAGATAACATCGAGGCTGGTTCGTCAACGGAACAAGTTAGTTGAGCCTGGCGTAATACTGTTAAAAAAATTTTTTTGCAACCTATAGCTTGATAAATATTATCTCACATAGTCGGAGCTTACATAGTTTAGCGCAGCTTCCCACTTTCGGATCGCGTAGCAAACATTCCAGTGGCAAAACCGACGAGGCTATTAGAAAGTTGCGGTTATCACCACTGCGGCACTGGACACTTATCCAAAACGTGCAAGTTTTGAATGTGCATTGAAGACACAATAAACTTTCTTCAACTTAAAAGACCTAGCCTTTGGCAGCTCACTAAGATCTTATTTAGGCGCGCGTTCAAAATCCCCTGGTGGGCAAAATTAATGCGGAGCCCTTCACTACGGCCTGCGTGATCGCCTTTGTGGCGTCGGCGCATTAAACCTCATAATCAACCAAGAAGTATTCCAGCCAAGAAAGACCTACTTTTCACCAAAAAATCAAGAAATAGTGAAAAAGTGCTTCTGTATAGAGTGACATGATGTGGGCCAGCAATAAATCATAGTGTTAACTGCAAGTGTTAGCATTTAATTTATGCGATAGAACGAAACTAGAGGCCCCACTACATGGATCAGGCAGATTTTTCTAATGGTGGCGGAGGCCAGCGGCAAAGTGGCTATATAGTCACCACTAATTCGTTCATTCTCATTTGTATTTTAAATATTTGTTAGAATTTCGCAGTAAAATAGCTGTGAATGCAGAAAGCATTCTTCTCAATGTATTTAACTGGCATTTTGTTTTTACAGCCCCTTTAACCGATTCCAGCAACCTAGATTACCACTTAGCGGGTTCGTTTACTTCTGATAAAGATGCAAGGTGCGAGTTTTTTACCTGCAAATAATCCAGTTAGTCAAACGAGCTATGTTCAGTCTGCTTAACCTTAGGGGCGACGACGGGCGGTCAGTTCTCTTCTTTGTGTTCGCTGGGCCTCTTCTTTGTGACACTCGCTCGTTCAAATAAACGGTACTTAGGGTGTTTGTTCTTCGCGGCCACGGTTACATAGCTATGTTTAAGTCAGTTCCCTGTCACCCCCGTCCATGGGTTCTATTTCCGTCCTTGCCGCGTTTATTCATTACGATTACGTAAGTTGCGTGCAGCAGGCGTTAGCGTCGATGTCACATCCAGTGGGAGAGGTCAGGTATTTCCGGAAACAGTTTTTGTAGGCGCATGTTGTGGAGGTCATCTGGATGAGCGTTTTGGTCACCCTAGAATCACAGTAATGCTTTTGCGTTAAATATATTTGAATTTCCAAAAGCTGTGAAACGGTGTTATGTAGAGTACCGTATTCTTGGAAGTACGCAACAAAGAGTGCCTTATTTTATTTAAGGCGCCTTGACTGTCCCATCAAACGCGAAAAGTGGTTATATTCGTCGCCGTCATTGCCGTCGGAAGCGTGAACGCGAAGGGTACTAAAACGGCCGCCGCTGTCAAGTGAAAATAAACTTCGTTGGCGTGGTATTTGTCACTAAGTCGCCAGAGAAACATCCAAGCACGCCAACCATATGACTAACCGGGCACACAGCCAGAATGCAATAATTAGTATATTGCACGCGCCGGGATAATTTCACGTGCCCGCACGTGCGTAGAACTGGTAGAACTATGACTGAGGGAAAACGGCAGTATGAAGTGCGTGTAGTCTGCCCGTCGAAGTAATATTTGCAAAAAGACGGAGAAAAAGAAGAAATATACGCAGACACAATCTAACTGCAACGAAGTTTTTTTTTCGAATTGATACGCTTTTGTTTTCAGACCACGATAGCTGATTTCAGTGCCCAAATATGTTTTTCGTTGCGCCCTTAAATCTTCTGCAAGATACTACCGCAAGAGTCTACGGCAAATCTTCTGCAATCGGCTGAGAACGAATTTCAAAACCTCGTGCATTGCAGCACATCGCCGGGGCTAGCCCGCAAGCCACTGCGTAATTTCGGTGTGCTCTGAAGAAGCCACGGCCGGTCACGTACGCGCGTATTATGGTGCCAATAAATGACCGTAAATGGACGATGCGACCTTCGACAATTCGCAGAACTGCCGCTTCTCCCGCCGCCCATTGCGAGGCCTAACCGCCTGCTGCGGCCGCTTTTATTTTTTTTTCCCTCGTGATTTCGAGACTCCGTATAATAGGCGCGAATGAAGCATAAATGAGCCGTGCTGTACCGCCTCCGCCAGCGAGCTCGATCAATAAAGGGCGGTAGCTTGTGGTGCTGCGACCAATCGAGGAACGTACCGGCTCTTCTCGCGGTCGCCATTGAGAACAGTGGCAGGAATTGTGGACGCCCATCGCACAAGCGTTAGTGGGAGTTACTTTTGTATAACGAAGGCGTTTCGGCACCAAAATCGGAACTGCACCTGCCTCCCTTCACCCTCCGTCGAATAGTAGCACTTCTGCCGCTTTATCACGTGTTCTTTTATTCATTGACCCCAAATCAGCAGTTAATGAAACCTGCTTACCCTAGCGCCATAGCCATTGTATCCCTCTTTCCCCGCCAAGCGTCGGAACTGCCCACTTTGCAGCGGTCATTTTTCACTCGTAAAACACACTAACTTAACAATTTTCCTGCCAGCATTGCCATTGTCACCGAAACCAGTCGTTTTAATTCTGCGATAGCCGAATTGTTGTCAACTAGGCAACCTTTGTTTGAACAGCAGAGGTGCTGTGAAAGGCGGAAGGCCGATTTTGCAGGAAAAATACCAGGAAAATGCTGAGCGCTCGTGAGCGCGTGCCTCGCGGCGACCGCCGAGTGTATACGGGGCGCAGTGGCCCTAGCAAAAAAGGTGGCAAAAACAACGAGGAGCGAGAAAATGCCAACGCTCGTCACCGCGTACCTCGGGGCGACCGCTGAGTCCCGACGGGCGCACCGGCTTTAGCCGAAAAAAAAAAAATTCTACCGGCCGGGCACTTCTGGGCTGATGAGAAGACTCCGACTACCATGAGTCAGGAATCAAGATACAAATAAAGTATTTTTCTCCTTCTCCTTCTCCTGCGCTGTCGTCAAGCGCTACCGGGCATGTAATGCTTAGCATGAGGAACGCCACGACATTGATGCATATGACGAGGGCGACTACTAGCCAGTGCAAAGCAACGACGAAACTTGCAAAAAGAAGAATTTCAAACTTGTACAAACGCCCAGTGTTGTGTTCTTCAGTGCTCGCGTAGAAACAAATCCTGCAGCTTCGCTATGGTTCAAGCGTTGCGCGACTTAATGCAAGCTTGTCCAGTTGAGCTGGTGGGAATCCAGAATGCTGAGGATGACTTCGTGTCCACCACCTGTTGCGAAGAAGAAGACACGACGATCTCTACGATGCATATGACGACGATTACTAGCACCGTAACTATGAAAATAAACAATGATACTGAAACTTACCTGTGCGTCCGACAGTGCTCACCTACAAGAGCTTCGCCATTCAAGTCTTGCGCGTGAGTGGAAGCTTAAGCTGAATTTGTTCTCACCTTTCCCTGTCATTTCGCCTGCCATTTTTATTTCCACATCACATGAAGTGGCCCGAAAAAGACCGTCGGGGTATAAAGAAATAGTATAAATCAATGAGAACTCCTTGTTACCTTCATTGTGTGTCGTCGTAAAGGTGTAAAAGCATTTGGAGACACGCCGCAGTGATTTATAATCATCGCACAATTACCTTACCAGACTGAAGTGGAACTCGAACTCGACTCGAAAAGAACTCGAAGGCCATGCTTCGAGTTCTTTTCGGACTTTTAATTGTATATTGAACGAGGAATGTGAGTTGGGGATAACCGTGTACATCGCACCATCATTTTTCACTACTTTCCCATGTCGCTATGAAGACGCGGCAAGTACGCAATAATAAATTCAGCCATCACCGTCATCGTCTTCTTCATCAGTATCAGCCTACCTGGTGTTGCCTTACCTAGAGATTTTCGATATAGGCAGTTGCGAAACTCCGCCTCAAAAAACGGCGCGCACCGGAACCCTCCCTAACTTCGGGTCGTGTGTACGCTGGCGTCACCGCGGCCACCAATAAAAAAAATTAAATATTTATATTGACAATTTTATGTTAACCTTTGTTTAAAGGTTCAAAATCCTTTGTTTTTTTTACTTTCGTAAGTTATTCATTGTTTTTTTAACTCCGGTTGTTATGTTGCAATTGTTTCTCTGTCTGTACCACTGCCTCGACCAATTGGCGTTTGTGAGGGCACTCCGGCAGCACAAAGCCCCGTCCTAAAGTACTCAATTTGCCGTTGTCGCTCGGCCTACAGCCCACTGTATGCCAAACGTAATCCAGTAACTGATCAAGTGGCTCTAAATAATGCTTTCAAGCTTGCGTAAAGCCATCAAAGCGATTTTTTTCTTTTTTTTTGCCGTAGGAAGACCGCAGATGACGCGCAGTGGACGACATGCGGAAGCGACAACGCATCTTGTTGGCCACACCGTCGATTTCTTTTTATTACTCTTGCTCCGAATTCATATAAACACTCGCATGGTGGAACCCATTCGGCTTCTTTGGTGCAACGTATTTACGTAACCCCCCAAATGCCATTTTTCACCCAAGTTGTCACGTGGCGAAGCAAATTGTATAGTTTATTTAGTCACCAACAGATGGCGCCACTGTACGGAAAATACGCATGGTGCCTATGGGAAGTTTCGCAACTCCTATATCAAGTAACTGTGGTCTTACCTCGTTCCGATACGAAGTATAAGGCGTATTATTGTAGTTTACTACCTGCCCACACTAATCACTGAACCATAAGCATCGCTGTGCCCTAGTGCAGCTGTTAGGCATTTTGGGTTACAGATTCCACAGCGTATTGTGCAGCTACCTCAACTTTTTTTCTTAAATTAACTGACAGATGCCAGTATGCAAGTTGGAATACAGCGTCACGGTAGGCAACACGTTGGGCAGCCACATCGGGCGCGGCCAAGAATTTCAGGTCAAAAAACTTGTTCAAATGAATATACGTGCGTTCTTAGTAAAGAACTTTGTGCAGAAGTAGAAAAGCATTTCAAGAGCAGCTTCAAAAAACCGCACCACCAAACGTAGACTACAGAAGATGAAGCAATGGGTTTGGAGGGATATACTGTTCAGTAGCTTGTTTGTACAGCTCATAAGACAGCTCAATGCTCTTTAAACAAAGTGAGCAATCGACGATCCTACTAGCCGACACGTACCACCAGCTTAGTTGAGGATTGAACCTAATAGTGAGCGAAATGGTGTTTTTTGTGCATATAGCGAATAATAAATCGTACAGCGGAGTATTGCGAGGATAAAAATTACTTAAATAAATAAAAAAAACTTCGCCCCTGTGTTGCAGTGCTCAAGCAAAAAAAAATATTGTCGCAGTTTTCACTAGTGGTTCAACGCTGGAGAAATAGCAGAGCTGGCGGCCTTCTCCCTTCGTCGGAGACACGGCTCTTATACCTCACATGTATTTGCGAACTTGCCGCGGAAAGTTCTCCGTGACAGGCAGGCCCGGATCGTTTTGTCAGCAGGCATCACATCTCTCCTAAAAGTGGACCGCGTGAGCACATGCTCTAAACGCCGGCGACCGGCTTAGCAATGCGATGCGATGAGGCTTTGAGGGGGGGGGGGGGAGGTAGGAGGAAAAGGCCTTAGCAAATTTCGCTTATGTAGTGCAAAGTGTCCCGTGCTCCCTACTTCAGGTGCGTACGCCCGTGAACTCTTTTCTTTTTTTTTTTTGAGAGCTTATCACATGGCGCAAGACCACGCGCAAGCCTCGACGATTGCGGGGCTCTCGTCGAGGCGCAGGCTCATGCGCTCCATATTTTTCGTTTTTTTTTCTT
Source organism: Haemaphysalis longicornis (assembly GCA_013339765.2). Lineage (NCBI taxonomy): Eukaryota > Metazoa > Arthropoda > Arachnida > Ixodida > Ixodidae > Haemaphysalis > Haemaphysalis longicornis. The sequence goes on along the minus strand of CM023455.1, from coordinate 85,425,033 downwards.
TTTTGCGAGCAGTTCTTGCGAACTCCTCCTGAAGAAGCTCAAGCTTGAACTGCTGTGGTGCTAAACGTTTAAAAATAGTATTTGCTTCACTCCAGTTACGGAACACAGCACAATTAAATGCTTTAAGAGCGGAGAAGTTCGATCTCCACTAGACGGAACCAGCGCTATCTCGAGCCGCAATCTCTCTCTACGCACGATGCTTGGAAAAATGCCAACTTGTTTATCGTCTTTGTTATATAAAATTTCCCAATCGACGATAATAAGTTCCTCTGATACCAGTGGGTTAAACGTAGCGAGAACCCATGGGTGGCCACGATAGTGTTTGGGAGCGAGAGTAATACATTGTTCAGTGCACTTAAGCTTCCAGAATCGTGAGCGGGAGCTTCCTTTAATCGGCACCATTCGACACAAGCACTGACATACACAAGAAAAGCTCTACCTCAGTCAAAGCCAACCTGCTCCGAAAAGGATAGGGCATGCACGTGGAAGGGATATAAATGGTAATTACTGCCTCCGGCCCACCCACGTAACGATAATTACAGTCCCACAATTGCAGCACTGCAAGAAACTGCAAAGCACCATTGCTGTACTTTCTTCAACATCTGAGCATCCGGAACCACCAGCTATTAACCCCAGACTTAAAGGGGTTCACGAGTTACGGTAGCAGAAAACGGGAGGTCTAATGTTAGGTGGGTGTTCCCTCGATCAGCAAAATTTGAGCAAAGTCCTAAGGGTCGGCACCCGGACACTACAGTAGCAACGCTGGTGAAGACATTGTAACGCCTATCAGAAGGCCCACTTAGCAAGCTTCGAGTGCCTGGAAACAGTATGCAAATTACTCGCAATAAGAAGCGACTTTCATGGTTTTTGTAATCAGCAATTTTTTTACGGGAGTGTGCCACGAACCGGTGTAGCGCCTCCGATAAATTAAAGGGTAATACCAAGTTTTACTGTTGTAATTATCAGCGTTACTTCGTTAGTATTCGCACTGCAACCCCTGCATCCAAATTTTGTTGCTTCCATTGAGACGTCAGCATCGACGTAATTGCAGGGTCCGCTGATAACCGTGGCGAACGTGGTCAGAAGGTTTCTCTGGGGCAGCGCAAATACACGCTGTGGAGGGTCTCCGACATGACGCTTAAAGAAAACCGCAAATTGAGGCGTAGCAGCGGGCACTAAACACGCAAATTTGTTCGCGAAAAAGAGTGGGGTTCAATTAGGCTCAATAAGGTCTTCCATTAGGGCAAATTGTAGCGTTGTGGTTGGCGCCGTTAGAACCAACAGATGATTAGCGATGTCTCGCGCCCTGTGCCTTTGGGCTAAATAGCCAGACTGAAAGAGGTCAGAGACCTTTATAACATTTCTTTTCTTTCCAGATACTTCAATGTAGAACTCGCTGACGGCTGACAAGCGCGTGAAAAAAAAAAGGAAACTGATGTTACAGTGCATGCCTGATCGCTGGTCTGCGAGGTCAGGAATTCAATGAGAACCATCACAATTCAGCTCGTCTTTTTCCATCATTGATACAGTGTCTGATAGTCTAATGCGGTATTTGTTATGACTGCACGAGGTCGCGGGTTCGATTCCCGGCCGCGGCGGCCGCTTTTCTGATGGAGGCGAAAAGCAAAAACGCCCGTGTGTTCGAGATTTCGGCGCACGTTAAAGATCCCCAGGTGGTCAAAATTAATCCGGAGCCCTCCACTACGGCGCGCCTCATCGCCTGCGTTGCGTCGGCGCGTTAAACACCACAATCAATCAATCTATTTGTTATGACTGGCTTCCCAAAGACTGCATTAGAAACCCTGCGCTTGCTTAAAACTGTAAACGTTACTTCAGTGCACCGAGTGCATTCGAAGCTGTTACGCTGAGTTCTGATGACAGCGTGCGCTGAAACGCTTGACCCGACTATTTTGGTATTTCGAGATCTACTGCGTTGACAGAGTATGTGCCGTCATCATCCAATTTTGTCAACTACCGACGATGAAAGCTGCTCCATTGACTTCGAACTGTTCGTGTTCTCCTACCACGAACCCATTTTTACCCTATTAATATCCTTATCGCCCTGAGTTTAGCACATCATTGTAGCTGTGGTATTTACCGCAAAAATCCTACCCTCCCCGCTCCTCCTGTTCGAAGCAACTGAACCCACATAACCTTAGCCTCAGCAGTTCTTCCCCAGCCTGCCCGTTTCTTAAAACATAACGCACAAACCAGTTTTGGTTTAATTATGACGCCTATCGCAATCACGTTGTTAACCGCTCCACAATAACGTCGTATGTTGGCCGACGTAGCATAACAAGTCATACACTACAGTTACGCACTGGAGGTAGTCAACCTCAAAGGCTGCAGACGCAGGTTAGTTTGTTTAGATTATTCCAGTCCACCTGACAGAAGGTTTCCTATCGATTGCCAGCCTCATACGAACACTGGTGGGGGCGCAGGAAGAACACGAGGAAAAAATAAAGCACGCAAGTCTGAAGTTTGCATAGTTGCAATTCACCTCCCACTGAACCTAACGAAGAACAGTTATCAAGCGTGTGATAGGAAGAAACACCTGATTTTATGGAAAAAAAAATTTACAGTCTATAAGCATGCATGTGGATGCACCAGTCGCGAATGCATGCCTCTCCAGTTACACCTTCACCTGCTTCATAACCGTCAGGCAGCCGCCGTTCGAAGCATGTTCGTTAGTAGACTTCCCTTACTCTTCCAGTCCATTATTCTTGCCTTGCTCAGGTACGCTGAATATCATTAAAGAATTTCCTTCACTGGACTACGTCATACGAGTGGTTCTCAGGATGGAATCCGCAATAAATGCTGCCTTAATGTAGCAATACGCGTGCCTAGTTCTTTTGTAAAATTAATTTAAATCGCTGCGCCTTCACTGTATTCATGTGAACATATTCAAGGAAAAGTAACGCGGCAGAAGAGTAAAAGTTTCCTACCGCTTGACTCATAATGAAGGGCTACTGCAACATTTGTTAAAAAAACATTTTCCGACAAATTTCTGTCTACAATCCATACATGGTTAGTATAAATAAGAAATGATGTAACTATTTCGAGAATATTTCATCAAGATTTAGGAACAGAGATTCATTAACGCGCTCGAAAGGAAGTGATTCTGTCCAGGAACATCCTAACTAATCTTTCCAGGCACTCAGCGTTTAAAGGTACGGACAACCGATTTTTGAAGAATGCATATCATCTACGTCATATGAAAGCCAGCCGTCTATATAATGAGATAACCACGATAAATTTCTAAATCAACGGGCGGTCATAATTTTAATGTGGCACTAAACTTCCTCAATTCTTAAAGCTGGCGCCATACAGTATTGAAATGATGCACTACCGTGTCTAGCCAAACAACTCCGTCAGTTTCAGTGCGTGATTCACAACTCTCCTAAAGGAACAGAAATGACCGCACAATACTGTTGTTTTAGCCGCGAACAAGGTTTTAAATATCCTTTTTTATCATCCCACGTACAGTGAGTGTGTGCTGCCACACGGCGAACTGCCGTGGTTGCCACCGTTTCTTTTGGCAGGCTACGTATGGCTGGTAGATCTAAAAATTCCGATTCCAAAAGTTCTAGAGTGTCATCAGCAAGACCGTTTCGCATTAAAGGAGCCATAAAGACAAAACACACTGCTTAGTCCCGATAACAATGATAACAATATCATCGCAATCTTCGAAAAAATAACGGAGATATTAAAGAAAACGTGTGAAGCAGTGGCGACCCCCTAGCCAATTTCCCGCAACTTTTCTATGACGTCACGGAACCTTGTTTGTGCGATTCCTAACTGACCTGTCGCGAGGACACATGACTGGACGTCTGTAATGGGGCCTCTAGTTCCATTTGACCGCATCACTTGAATGCTAACGTGCAGTTAACGCACTAAAAATTATGTTTTATTGTTTGCCCGTATGACGTCATTCTTGCTCTTAACACGTCACTGTGGCGGAAAATATCTTGCTTTTTTCGTTAAAAAAACATCCTTTGTGGCTGGAATGGAGCTGAGTGCGATACTGAATCCTAGTTCTTTCAAATTAAACGAAGTCGTATTTTCTCTTCATGGCTCCTTTAGGGCGTTTTAAGAGGTGCCCTATAATATGGCATAGAGATAATAAGCTCGACAAACATCGGCTGCCTGTCCCTCTAAGCAAGCCCAACGTTTGTCATGTATTCATTGCGAGCGCACTTTTTACGGCGGCCGCCTACGCTCCGCCTCCAATAACAACTTCCGGTTCAGCTCCTTCCGCTCTTCATACCAGGTGGCAAAAAGGAGCTCGCCTAGCGTCGTTGTCCTGCAAAAGAAGACAGTTACAAAGGTCAGGGCACTGACCTACCTCGTCGGGCAGTGCAGACAACATCCTCGCGGGAGCTCCCGACGAACGCGGGGCTTCATCATGCAACTGAAAAGTTGGGCTGTAATAAAAAAGACACCCCGCGCACCACATTGCAGACCGCGCGAGTCGTAAACATGCCCGTACAACAGGAACAGAAGGCGCTACAATGCGGGTCGCTGTTTCGCCCCCCGCGAGGCGGCTTTCCAAAACTAAATCAGCAGGCGTCAAAGTCAACTAAAGGTCTTCAAGTCGCACGCGGCTGAGCTAAATCCCACTTCCGCATTATTCGGTCTTTCTTGTAAGGGCGTGGGAGTAATGTGACGCTATTTGAATTGTAGAACAGCTCTACGCCGCTTCCACTGTTCCGCGCGGTGGATTGCCCAATTATCTTAGGGCTGAATTCTTATCCCGAAACGAGCCGCTGTTTTCCCTCGCTTTTCATCTTTGCATTGAAGTTTAAACATGTTACTCGAACAGACAAAATGGAAGTTTAGGCCAGTTCGTTCGGGATCACACTTAAACAGCGCGGAAAAAAAGATCTAAGTGCCAGGGGATACAGTATACGAGCGCTGTGCTGTGTTCTTCGGCTCTTCGACTCGTCTTCTGCGCTGTTTAAGTATGATTCGAAAGTAATTAAAAAAAAAAACATGCTCAAGATTTCATTTCGTTGATAAGAGCATACTGCGGACCTTCAACCAGTTCTGGCATGTCGGTACCAAACTGTTTCCCAAGGTAGGTACTCCAATTTGGATCTTTATAGCTCGGAGGTTGGGTGAATGAAGGGGTGTTAGAATATTATATAGAGTGAGCATATGGGCAGTTCGTCAGACAAAATGTGTCACAGAACCGGAAAAAAGCTGTTATCAACACAGTCTACAGTAATCGGAGACGGGTACTGACGGAATGTCTGCTATATGAATTTGGCACAATTAAAGACGGATCTTAAATCTCTTATTATGCTATTTGGCGAAGGAATAGCTTGGAAACGAAAATATGGTGTGATGCAGCTTGATTTGTCTACCAGGTCAAGTCCTTGAGGTTGCGACAGGTGCACGCTGCTAATGGCAATCTGCTGCAAGCGCGGCGGGGGTCCCATAAATGTCAACCGGAACCAACGAATGTTTCGAGCAGATGACGTAAAGTAGACGCTACGTTAAGCACACTCGCTCAATTTTTATTTTTCAGTTGAGGGAAGCGAGAGGAGGCGGATCAGAAAGCCACCTGCTTACGATTAAGGAAGTGAACTGGACGCAGGAAGGGATGACACGAGCTACACGTGAGACGAGAACCATGAAAGATGCGCTCTGCGACGAACCATGACCCACTTCAAAAGGAAAACAACGGCAACAAGAAGAGAAGCGACAAACTATAGAACTAATAGCAATAAAAGCGAAAAGCAGTGGGGGGGGGACGTTGTTCATTTGGCCTGGTCATGCATATTTCAGCCCTGTCGATCGCAGGAATCTGCGGCGGACTTCCACGGCAACCGAAGTTAAAGCTTTGAAAGCCCAGTCACGCTACGAATGTTCGCACACAAACTCAAGAACCACTTAAATAGGATGTGGGTGAAAAGTGAAAAAAAAACAAAAGGATTATTGAGGAAGCCACGGACAAATGGTGAATTATATCTAGCGGAATTCTTACGCGACTTCCCAGAAATTCTTAGCCTCCCGCCGCAAATTACGCCTGTGCAAGGCCACAATTGGACTGTGTAGATGCGGTGATTTGGTTCAGGAAGGCATAACAAATTAAATAACTCTTATAAGCACACCTAGTTTTAGGTCCAGAATGTTCCAAATTTGCAAGGCGAAGTCTTACATCAGGCCGTACGTTGCACCTAGCACCGTACAATATTAATTATTACAAGCCATGCATACGGCACCAAACTGAATTACAAGGCACCAAACTGACAACAAACGCTTAGAACGATCCACAAGCACAAAGCAGGAGGGACATACAGGGATGCACTAGAGAGACATCGATGCAAAAACGCAGTGCGACCTGACATGAACTTAACAAATAGCTGGGAAAGTCGTCCCGGTGAGTGATGCCTCAAGCGCAATAGTCTCTTTCAGTGGCCGAAACCGGTTGCTTATTTGAGAGATCCTTCCGTGACTCTCGGCTTGCACATTAAAATCTATTGCCCGAGGATGTCGATTAAGTTGCTTCAGGAGAAAAAAAAATAAGGTACGCCTGTTTTTCTTTTTTCTGCTAAAAGCGCCAACGAGACGCGAAGGTATGCTGTGTACGCGAAAGAGCAACGAGGGCGGACGGCTTCAATTGCGCCCTCAGTCACTCGAACTCAACCACTCCATTGGGGCCCATCCGGGAGTTGGGGCATAATCTTCGAGTTGCGCCGCTCTCATCGAAGATAACCGCAGCGGTGGGTGCAGGCTGACGCCCCGAGCGCGACAAAAGATTGGTGGCCAGCTATAAATTGCGCTCTTGACGCGCGCCAATGTTCGGCTGATAGGAAAGATGCCCCCGCGTTCTCTACAGGAAGCAGCCGCTGTTTTTTGACTGACGGGAAAGGAATTTTAGAGACGAGAGTTTGTATCTATTCACAATCGCTCTTACGTGCTTACCTTGTATTTAGATTGAAATAAAACGCGTTTCTGAAATTTGTACTTTTTAGCTTTCAGTTGTATTTGCTGTGTGTTTATTTTAGCCTTGCACGAACTTGTTTTAGTTTTGGCCTGAGACCTGCTGATACCTTTGTTCGGCCTTGTTTTCTTATTCAGCGTTCCCACCCGTTATATACCGTATTTGCACGATTCTAACGCGCACACTTTTTTGCTAAAAAGTAGCATTGAAATTTCTGTGCGCGCTACAATTGGGCTCAATAGACAAATAAGCTTCAAAGCAGCCAGCAGAGAAATTGGAGTGCGAGACACCAGTCTCCAAGACACCACTTTACCTAAAACGACACACAATGCCGTACTTGAAGTCTGCAGCCAGAGTGGTGTACATTATCACGCTCACATGCGGGCGGGTGTACATGGAGGTAAACAGGACGCTGTCTAAACGACCGTTTAAGGTAACACCAGTTGCCTATGCGCAACAAAACGGGCTCCCATCTGCCGCCGCAACACTGCATAGTTTGTAAAAGCAAAGCAAGCTACGCGAGCCGGTTCTGAATCAGATGAAAGTACTGAGAAAAACCGGGAAAAGATGGCAAGGGAAATAATTGAGGCCTTCTTCATTCGAAAGCAAGAGGAAGAGTGTGGGAGTGAACCATGCTTATATCTGCATGGAAATAAGTAGGAAATTTTCGTACCGTTCTATCTTGTGATAAAGGTGGTGACGTGTGTCCGCATCTGCTGGTGTGGCTATATAAGCATGTTCAATTTTGACTGATTCATTGTAGGGTTTAACGAGCCGACGCAACGAAGGCGATGAGGCGCGCCGTAGTGGAGGGCTCCGGAATAATTTTGACCACCTGGGAGATCTTTAACGTGCGCCGAATTCTCGCACACACGGGGCGTTTTTCTTTATCGCCTCCATCAGAAAAGCGGCCACCGCGGCCGGAGATCGAACCCACGTCCTGGTGCTCAGCAGCACAACGCCTTAGCCACGGAGCTACCGCGGCGGGTATGTTCAGTTTTTTTTTTTTCAATAAACTAGTTACGAGTCTGTGCTCGTCCTGTCTCTCCTTCGCCGTGACCTGTCCGTAGGCGCCGTCTTACGCCGAAGTTTGGTGGCAATGGCAAGTTTTTAAAACTACGATGAATATCAACGTAAAAATGACGAATATAATATAAGCTTAAGCAGCCTCATGCCTTTAAAGTCGATCCGAGAGCTTCGTTGAAATCAAAATATCCCTCTGTTTAGCGCTACCCTGCAGACGAACGAAGCACTTGGGATAATCTGAAAACAACATAAGAGCCCATCTTTAAACTGACGCCAACAATAAATCTGTGGTCATGCAAATACGATTTTAATTATGCATCATAAACCTGACCCCCGTGATGACCGAGAAAGGAAAAAGAGAAAAAAAGCCTTCATTTGAGGCAACTAGGCTGTAGGATTTCTTGGGGAAGTGGGTTAAAGATTGGGTAAGACGACGTGGGCTCTAGAATCGTAAGGGTGTAGAAAGAGCACGCAGTCGGAAACAAGCAGGCGCTGTAAGGATGTCCCAATACCCTGTCATATAAGCGCTGTGGGAGGGGCTTCTGCGCACGTCCTTCAATAATAAATGACTCTCCGGGCCCCCAACTCCACATACAAACAAGAGCAAAGCCTCTTTCCCCCGTCCTTTCGATCCCATCGAATCCGCCGGGCACGCGACGGTGCCTGATGACTTTTGGCCCGAAACACCTGGCCTCCTCCAGCTACTTTTCGCGTTGGCCGCAAGCCGAGGTCCTTATTCGGGCTGTAGTGAACGTCCGCAGCTTTTCGAGGCATTCCGCTGTACGATCTGGGTAAATAAGGTTGCGCACGGTGTTTTGATATACATTGAAAATACCATTTTCTTTCGCAAAATGCCAAATAATTTGTATCAATTCTATTGTTGCCAAGGTCTCCCTGAGTTAGGAACAAGTTATCTTAACTACACGGATCAACTTCAGTTTATGGTCTTCGTGAAAAACCCATCTAAAAGAACATACGCTAGTAACAATGAAAGTGCGGTGGTCAGAAGTGTAACAACAACAAACAAATGAGTGAAAGCCTGTGCGCAGAGCGTCAGCTTACGATAGCCATGGGCACATCCTCGGTGGCTTATATTCGCACTCACGATCCTGACATGAACTCGGGCTGCTTCAGCGCGCGCGCACAACGTCGCTGACTAGCCCGGGCACTATTGGATGAAGGAGACAAGTACATGCACGCTGAAAGATTTCCTGCTCGGCCGTATTTGATTTTTGTCAAACAAATTAAGGAACGTTGAAAAAAGGGTGGAATTAAAGATGTCGCCCTTTGACCCCTGCAAGTTACAGCTGTCGTAAGAAACGGGCGGTGCTCCGTGTTTGACTGAACACCATAAGGAGCTCTGAATTTTTGATTTTCTACACATCGTTTTTCTTCAAACAAGACGTGCGTGAGAGAGAGAATAAACGTCCTTACGAGCAAAAAGGAATTGCGGCGTGGTGTCTTCATTTCAGGACCTCATTCGTGGTGCCAGCTGCGACGGACGTTTCAACCAACCGAAGCTGGTCTTCCGGACTGGAAGTGGACAGCCCGCTCCTTCGACTGATCATAAGACGCACGATGAATTCTGTCTAACTTCGGGTTTTTCTGACACCCCCCACAAAATATGGTAGAGCATGCTAGGTTCGCTACAACACTGACACAGAGCAGGTCGATACATTAGGAGCAATTTCCTCAAGTTAGAAACGTATTCGTTTGAAGCAGCCTAAGTGCGCTCTCCTGGGCTTTCGTTAAGGATTCCTGGGCCGAGGGGTAAACCCTGTGCTCGACCATGTGTTGCTGACTGATCACGTGTTCGGTGAGCAGTGGGCTCGCAGCCTTTATACCTCGCGGCGCCCGGTGGGTTAGCTCTCGTGCAGTATTATGGGCGGTGTTGCTGCCCTGAAGAATAGAATGAGCTGGAGTCCTTCTGTTGTTACGGCAGCTGCACTGCGAGAATTATTGCACCATTATCGGAGCGCAACAGCGATATAAAAAGCGATATTTTCTGCGAAACACGTTGGGGATAAATGCAGTCCGTAATTCGAACAACGAGGAGGCACAAATAACAGCCTTTCGAGCCGCGAAGTGTACAAGTACTGCGCGGTTACCTCAAAGGCATAAGATATGCAGGAATAACATGGGCACTGACTCTCAACAACTTCCTTTCGTGTCAACATGTCTTGATGGTTTACTCCACCTAATATCAGGGAGCACAAAAAGGACAGGGCTTAACATCCCTGAAGGAAGACCACATGAAGCGCCTAGCAATTGGCAAAACACTGCGATGAGTAGGTAAAAAAAGAAACAAATACGATATCAACACGCCCAGCGAGCTCTTGCAACTTTTGAAAAAACTTTTCGGGCATATATGCTTAGCGCTGTAATAAGGTGTTTCCCCATAGATAAGCGGAAATATTTGTTCAACCCAGCATTTCAGGGATTCGGAATGGTTTCAAAATCATTTACTACAGAATGGTATTGGGTCTCAAAGATGCCTTTGGTAGAGAGTGCACCGGACTTGATATTAGCGCGTAATAAGAACATTACGGGTGACGGGCAACTCACATCCATAACGAATATGCAATGCCCAAAGTCAGATAGAAAAAAGAAGCTCTCCGTTTGCAAGTATGCTTTTGACAAAAACTAATTTACCGAGAAAAGGTTTGCTATATATGCTTAGCGCTGTAATAAGGTGATGTACGTTTCACATAGATCACAGGTAGCGGAAATATTTGTTCAACCCAGCATTTCAGGAGTAACATCCGGCTTCGGAACTTCCGTTGCCGTTGTGCCTGAGTATAGTACATTATTCCTAGCCTATATGAACAGGGTAAAAAACACTAGCTTAGTCAATTGAACCATTTAGTACTGATTTTGACGGGTTGGCTGTAGGCAGACACCAGGGGTGTGATGCATGGCAAAGCAATGCGGGGCGTTGGTTTATGTATAGCAGTGATGTTCAAAGGCCTCGCTACAGGAACAACGTCGAGTCGTATAACAGCCACGGAAGCGACACTTTGTAAAAGGGATACAACTCTGAAATTCCCCCTCTGATTCCTGCAGATCCGCGTGTGGCCGAATTATCCCAATGCGGATGCCAAGAGCGGCAACCGATGCAACCGCACCCCAAGGCAAATGGCGCGACTGAAATACTGGCTACGAGAACCAGCGGAATGCCGTCACGTCCCTGGATGTGGAAAGCAATGAGAAAGAGTTGACGTCTTTTTCAGAGGCCTCGGCTTCGGTGGTCTGGCTGACACGACCCACACGTGTGGCCTTTTACCCAGACAAGCCCCCTCATGGTTCTCTACGGGATGCAAGGAACGCGCCATGCGTATTTGACACGCTTTTGCATAGTGCCTGGCATGTCAGATAAGAGCCGCAAGCTAAAAGCAGCGTGCGTGTAATGCTCACTCGAGCGTAACATGTAACTGGACAGATGGCGGCCCAGCGGGACTCAACCCTTCCGCGTTACTTTTTAAGCTTTATGTTTCATCCCCGAGCTATGGTTCCCACTCCCGTAATAGGTTCGCTTGATACGACTTGTGGAGAGGACTGACGTGACAGATTGCTGTGGCGAATACACTGCCATTTGCAAAGGTGCCACCAAAGGGTACCCGGATACGCTGCGCATACTGGGAAGTAGCGGTTGGTTAATGAGATCCGCTTCTGGAGGAGTTTTATTCGCTGCTGCGTAGCGAGACCGCAACATCCTCATCGTGGTGGCCTGAGGATATGCTTGTGACCGCAAGGCTGCCGAATGGAAGGTATGCAGAATACAGTATTTTTTGTTTTGCTGCTCGGCGTGATTTGGCCTAGGGTGGCCCTCGGATTCGTCCGGCGTGGCCGCTACAAATGGGACAGAACTTATTTTGGTTGTTTTACCTATCTAGTGAGAACCGAGGGACTGCAGCCGTATGCGGTACTCCAAGTATGTCAAATTATTTGTCGTATGGACAAAGAGGAGTTCCATACCCACTAAGCAGACGTCAATATATCGGCTGTGCCCAGAGAAGTAATAGGGTAGCTTTCAGAAAATTTCTTAGAACGGGGTGCAAGTGGGCTGGTTGGTGCATGTTTAAAAATTTAAGAAACAGCGCAAAGGACAGGACGTAGATTAGACGACAAACACGCGGCGCTGACTAACAACCAGTTTTTTTTGCTTGCAGGCGGCTTATATACACATCTACACAGCAATGGAAAGGAAAAAAAAGGAAAATACAGATTGCAAGGGGGAGGAGGAAAATACACAAGTTTAGTCACATAGTCGTCGATAAGAAAGGCCCAGTTATACATTTGAAAGATACGCGATTTCATTTTCATACAGAAGCACGGAAGGTTTGCTTACACATTTATCGCCCCTCTGACTAATGCAAAAGGCTTCAAAAATTTCACGTGTACGTTTGTTTGCATATGTTCGAATAATACGACACTCATCAAACATTGGTTGGCACTTACACTGGCGAAAGTGCGCAGCTAGGTGACCACCGACATTCGATTTTAGTGAATTTGCATGCTCCTGGAGCCGTAGATTAATACATCTTCCGGTATGACCCACATAGCTTCGTTTGCAATCCAGGGGGACTTCGTAAACGACATTCTGACGGCAGCCTACGTACTTCATTTCGTGGTTAATCTTACATTGGTTGTGCTTTCTGCCTACCTTATTTACCATCGCACAGAGCTTGCTTAGTTTGTTGGGCGCGGACATACTTTTGCTGCTCCAGGAGCATGCATATACGGCCTCCAGGAGCATGCAAATTCACTAAAATCGAATGTCGGCGGTCACCTAGCTGCGCACTGTCGCCAGTGTAAGTGCCAACCAATGTTTGATGAGTGTCGTATTATTCGAAGATATGCAAACAAACGTACACGTGAAATTTTTGAAGCCTTTTGCATTAGTCAGAGGGGCGATAAATGTGTAAGCAAACCTTCCGTGCTTCTGTATGAAAATGAAATCGCGTATCTTTCAAATGTATAACTGGGCCTTACTTCATCGACGACTATGTGACAATAACTTGTGTATTTTCCTCCTCCCTTGCAACCTGTATTTTCCTTTTTTTCCCTTTCCATTGCTGTGTAGATGTGTATATAAGCCGCCTGCAAGCAAAAAAACCTGGTTGTTAGTCAGCGCCGTGTGTTTGTCGTCTAATCGACGTCCTGTCCTTTGCGCTGTTTCTTAAAAATTTTGAATATTTCTTATTGCCGCCGCGCAGGGGCCGTGACATAAAAAACGAACGTAGATTATGATATATGCACAAGGAAGCCTATACGAAGGTGGTAAGCACGTAAAAAACGCGGCTCCTGGCAACACGCAGCAGGCAACAGGAAGTACATACACGGGTGGAGGCCGACGTGCAGTTCAAAATTTCTGCCACCCCCTGCCCTACACGCGCTTTCCTGAAATTCAGATGAAAGGAAACGCTTATTCCCTGGTTCCGCGGTCTCCCCATAATAACACCTGTGTTTAGTTTCCAGTCGACCACCATACCAGCGCATTCGCGGGTATATCGCTGCTAGTATGGAATTCCGCGCTTTTATGAGGGAGGCGAAAGGTGAAAACGCCCCTGTGTTCGAAGTTTCGTCGCCTGTTAAAGATCCCCAGGTGTTCAAAATTATTCGGAGCCCTCAACTACGGCGCGCCTCGTCGCCTGTGTAGTGTCCGCGCGTTAAACCTCACAATCAATCAATCAATCAATCAATCAATCAATCAATCAATCAATCAATCAATCAATCAATCAATCAATCAATCAATCAATCAATCAATCAGTATGACATTTTCAGGGTGCCTGGCCATGAAAAGCATTGACAGTGATCGTGTTATTCTCACTAAAAGCACCTGAGTATTGATGTAATTGCTTACACATGATTTCCTTATTGCACCGACCAAAAATGACATGCGTGTTTCTTGCTGGCGTCCACTGGTGCCAGCGAGAAAGATGCCGTTTTCCTGGTCCTAGCCACTACCTGTTTACGGCTGTACACTAGATGGCCCTAACTGTGAGCCAGCTGCTCTCGGCCTGAACAGATTGATGGACGCAATACGTAGGCGCTGCGAGTTTGAGCACCAACAAAGTGATCTGACAATTGATTGAAGTCTTTTAAATGGCCTTTGCATGAGTGGTTGCATGTGGTCCGCATGAGGTCCGTAGAATCTTCAGTAATGAGTCTGTGCTCGGTTGGTCCCTTGTCCGTTGTTGTCTCAGCGGTGAGAGCGCCGTCTCATAGCATACACATAAGGTGCGGTGAGGCTCACAGCTCTCGTGGTTAATGGTGAAACAAATTCTCATTTGTTTTTTACTTCTTCGCTCGCTTCTGCTAACAGTCGTCACTTCCTGTAATAAATAACCATTCCGGCCTTGTTTCCCAATCTCCTGTGCAGAAATACCATCTCATAGCCAATCCTGATAATACTTCGCAACACATTGACGAAACGTCCCGTGGAAGCTAGGCCTTTGAGGTGACACCAACGCCGCAAACTAATGCTTCCGAGGTGAATGCAGTGAGTAGATAATCCTGGTTCTAGGTGCGCAGGCACCGGAATATAAAGCATATGGCCGCAACTTCGACATTCCGGATGAACTTCCAAGGAGCTTTTCTGATGAACTGCCAAAGAGGGTTACTATTTTTATTGATATTGGCCCAATTGGGTGACCAAATTGGGTCTGGCGACAAACTTTGCGCTAGGCTCTAAAGTTCTTTTTTTCCGGTACCATCCAGTTTCTGAATGCACTCTGTTGAGCATTTTTTCTAGTAAGTTTTAGCCTATTCGCTACCAATGCCTACTAGCTGTGCATTTATCGGGCCGAATGCATTCTGTAACGGTTGAAAGAAAGCTTGAAATAATATTTTAATTCAAGCACTGAATTTGAAATCTTAATCGAGCCCATGGATCTATAAGTTCGCATACGTTTTTAAAAACACAATTGTACACGTTCAAAGATGCGCCAAGATTAATACTAAAAACGTGTGATACGTTTACGGCTATAGTGAGGGCTCCAGAACTGTTGCCCTCTGTACTTGGGCGAAAGAAATTTGGTGGTTGTTTGGTTTACTTATGTGGCCACCCGGGAATTTTTTAGTAATCATAAAGTGTATTCAGCTTATTCCCGATAATCAGTACTTAAGGAAATGCCTGCCGCTAGTCCCAGAATGACAATACAGGGTCCAAAGTGTCGTAAGCTGGGCTTCTGTTTGAAAGCCTTTAGGACTATTCATGTGCATATTTAATTTTTCGAAAGCATTTCACCTACCTATGTAGCTCAAGCCAGGCCCTTCAAGAATAAAAGTTAATAGCGCTAAAGAGAAAATGGGCGCAAAGCGTTTGATGACATTATTAGGCTTTGCACATTCTATAATACAGAACTTTATAGCAGCCATCAGAGAAAACCTGCTGGTATGAGTTGATACCTAGATAAAACTGAGCAATCGAGGTTACATCCCACATTAATGTGTGAAACACAGATGGAATGCTATACGACACCTTTTCAACATCACTTACGTTTTGCTCCTATAAAACGCGTCGTCGTTTAAACTTTTCACACATGAGCTTTCATAATAGTCGATTCAGTCATGTTTTAGAAATAAATTAGTCTGGCTAACAGCTCCAATTGCGAAAAGTGTACTTCACAATAAGGTGGTGGCATGCTGCTTTATAGATATGATGATAAAGTTTCTAAGGAGCAAGTAAAAATATACAGGTCCTCTGCTGGTCTCTCAGGCGATGCAATGGATGCTCCACTCTCTTTTTATAGATCCAGTAGTAAGTTTCTACATATGTTGTGTTGGTTGTGTCCTGTAAATGCTGATGAAATACAAATGTAACAGAATTATTTCAATATTTTTGTATCATTCACACCCAACGAGTTTGAATCAGTAGCTGAAAGGCGTTTCCCCAAAAGGCTATCTTACGCCAGGCCCTAAATTCTCATAGTAACGTAAACATTTTGCTCGCCAAGATATTTTAAAAAAAATTATATACATACATTCAGAATTTTCACCCTTTACGGGGGTGCAACGTCACACGTAAGTATGCTTACTGAGGCACATAGTGCTATTTGCCAATAATTATACGTGCACATAACTAAGACCGCATTATTACCAATGTATGTGCGTGCGTGCCTGCTTTTTTGAGACTGTGTGTGCCCGTGCGTGTGTGTGCATGTGGGGGTGTGTTTGTGTGCTTGGGCGCGTGTGCGCGCGTGAATGCGTGTAAGGGTGGTAAAAAAACAAGTGCTCGAAAACGTGCATGCAAAAATGCATTCCATTTCACTTCAAAATAACAACTGTAAGCTCTCGTTTGCGCTGAAGTGTCATTCATGCTTGCTGCAATGCCAACAGCGGGTGGTCAACCACCTTTGCCAAACCTCTTTTTTACGGTTTCTTGACAACCCCAAGAAACTTCGAAAGAGGCTCAACCAAGCCGGAATCGCGTGCTTCCGCCCCCCGCATTGTGCTACGCCCCAACACGTTCACCAGGCTGAGTTACGTAAAGCCCCCGCCTCACCCACCCCCCAGAGAAAAAAATAAAGCGCTAAGCATGAAGCAGTAACAAAAACCGGCGCCCATTTTGCGGCTTCAGGTGGCCTTGAGAGGGTGCCCACTCCCGAGCAACTAGCGACATCTATTGCACGCCAGCTGCCGCCCTTCACATTCGACAAAAGTTATTCTACCCATCCGCCTCTGCTGACGTTGCAGGCGCGACACAAAAGTTCGAGCATATCCGCTCTAAGCACGGCAACGTACGTAATTATAGAATAAGGGTCGGCCTGATGAAAACAATGGCGAAATTGCTGCATTTACGCCATTTACGGAATTCCGTAGTGGAGATGCGCCGCGGACAATAACCAACCGGCGATTACAGGCGGCATCTACCGTCGACTGACGAAAGTATCGGGCGCCTCCAGCTTGCGTATCTCACCACTTGGCGGGGACACCCGTCCATGGATGTAGACTGAAGGAAGGTTGACGTTTTGAGGGGAAAAGGCGCTGCTCGAAATAGGACGCCGAGGGTTTGCGCAATGTCGCGTGGTTGCGCACCTACCTAAAGGCGCGAAAAACGAATGCAGTAGAGTTGGTAGAGTCTCTTGACTGCTGTTTCTAAGTTTCATTCCGCTTTCTTTTTGAGACAAACTAAGGCGGGCATTTGTAGCAGGAATTCCTTGGGGAAATTTCTTATCACGCACTTCCATGCGCACTCACGCACTCTGATAAGTGGCTTACCATAGACGTACGGTCTTTGTCAAAATTTTCTAGACCAATCCAAATGTTTCCGGGCCGAAAATACCTGAAAGAAACAGGCGATTGAGAGAAACAAGCGGACATTCGACAGCTATCTCGTGTAAAACATCTCAGTTTCGCCCGAAAGAAGAAGTGTGTTTTGTATTCTTTTTGGCCTATTACACGTTACATGGAATGGGAACTTTTGTCAAGGACTGTACTTAGTTTCCGCAGCTACATGATCGCTGTTTACGCAACATAGTAATGTTCATGGCTGAACAACTTCCTCGGCCAACTTTAAATCTAAGTTCACGAAATGAGACCTACTATCCTGCGAAAATCCCTTCACTGTAAATTCGATTTTCGGAGAGTAGTAAATTCCTTGCGCATGAGCATGCCAGCACGCCCTCTTCTTCATACAATCTCTGCAGTGTTATTCGCAGCATGTTTACAACAGAAATTCAGAAGATTAGATATGGAACATGGGGGCGTAAGGGTTAACTGAGAATACCTCAGTAACCTGAGATTTGCTCATGACGTTGCCTTGTTACGTAACTCGTGGGATGAATTGCAAAGCATGATTAGCGCACTGGGCAAGCAGAAGAGCACCATGGGGCTGAAAATTAATATACAGAAAACTAAAGTAATGCTCAATAACCTCGACAGAGCACAGCGCTTTGAGATTGGTGGCGAGGCAGTGGAAGTGGTAAGCCAATATATCTGCTTAGGCTAAGTTGTGACCCCGGATCCCAAACAGGAGGCAGAGATAATCAGAAGGATAAGAATAGGGTGGAATGCATTCGGCCGGCATTCTCAGATAATGAATAGCAGCCTACCAATGTCCCTGAAGAAGAGAGTGTGTGACAGCTGCATCTTACCTGTACTCAGCCATGAGACAGAAACTTGGAGGCTCACAAAATGGGATCAACTTAAATTGAGAACGACTCAGTGAGTAATGGAACGGAAGATGATAGGTGTTACGTTAAGGGACAAGCGGAGAGCGGAGTGGGTCAAGGAACAAATGCGTGTTAAAGACATATCAGCAGAAATTAAGCAGAAGAAATGGACGTGGGCAGGGCAAATAGGGCGAAGGTAAGATAACCGTTGGTCATTAAGGGCAACAGAGTGGATCCTTAGAGAAGGCAAGTGGGGCAGGGGGCGGCAAATGTTAGGTTGGTAGATGAGATCAAGAAGTTTGCGGGGATAAATTGTTCGCCGTTACCGAATCACTGGGATTATTGGAGATCTATGGGAGCGGCCTTTGCATTGCTGTACGTGTAGACAGGCTGCTGCTGCTGCTGCTGATGATGATGATGGATGCATACAATGAGTCAGCAGCCACAAAACTTCTTGCACTTCAACAGCTTGCTATTCTGGGTAAATCTCACCCCATCATAACGTGGGGGGCCAAGAACCCCAACAACGCTCAGGGTGTTATACATTGCGTGTCTCTTGAACTTTCATTAAACTTCCTACAGTCTGAGCGTTGCGTGATATCCCGATAAATTTTGCGCTGCCGCCGCCTATGTCAGACGACCTCCCTTCCGTCACAATCGAAGGGCCTCCTCTCCCTCGCCACGCTGTCCCCTGTTCAACAGCCTTCAGACTCTGCCCGCGGCGCCAGAACAGTCAGCAATGCTGTCACTGCTTCATCTTGCCGTAGCGAAGCGTCGTCTGTCCCTACCAAAATGTGTTCATGCGCTGCGAGACATGGGGGACGAAATTTTCTCCACTCCAGCGACGCTGTCTCTCGTCACGAGTGTCACCGTCGCTGCGTCAACTGCAGTGTCGAACATCCAGCGACGGACTCTAATGGCCCTGCACGCGACGGGGCCACGAAGGCGCTGCTGGAATACACGAGAACTATGATCTCGCTGTACATGAAAACCCAAGAGCAACCTCCCTTGACTGTTTCAGCCATAGCTTAGCCTTTTTTTCCTACGCCTAATCGGTTTTAACGTCGAGCTTCTTCTCGCAGCCGGTGCCAAGGGCAGAAGTCCTCCCCATGGGTGAAGAACCGGAACTATATCCGGGCAACCTGTGCGACTGAAAATCAACCACTTCTGCCACACCGAAACCTCGAATTTCCCGCACGCTTGGATTTCAGGTCACACGAAGTTAGCGCTAACAAACCGCTTATCAACAGCCAGACTGGTCCTCCAACTCGACAGGTGAGAGGCCGCAGCTAATACTGATCACCCACATCTACACCCTCAGTTAATCCTCCTTCTGCCAACGCTTCATCTCCCAAAACTGTAAACCCAAACACTCTTCTTTACGTTCCCCCACCCCTCAAGTTAATACCTTGTCCACCCCTACCTCGTCCTCATTGATTATGCAACCCATTGTTAATCCCTTGTTAGCTCCTTCCTCGTCCTCGGAATTTATGTGGCCCATTGTTACGCAAATACATATCCAAAACATTGTTCGTGCCACCTTAGGTCCAATCCTCCGCTCCATGTTTGAACAAATAGTCACTCCCGTCATACCTCTAGCTCCGTCTCCCCTTCTCGCTGCATTTCAAGATCTTACCGCCCTCCTTGCTTCCCTTGACGACCACAGCCTTCCGCATAAACGCACAGCCAGCTCAGCCGAAGATTACGGTTTCGTGCAAATTGAATGATACGACGTTGGCTCCAAACCCTTCTGACATACGTAAATCTCTCATATTCTGTCAACGGAATGGTCGTGGGCTCCGAAGAAAGAAAAACGTTTAGCTAGAGCGCTTGGCATCACTGAAAGTACCCAGATATCTTAGTTGTTCAAGGAGCTGGACGATCACTCCCCCTCCACGGCTATGAGGTGCTTTCACAACCAAGAATCACGCATCGTCACCAAGGCATCGCAGATATCAGCGCCATACCTACCATGACACTTACCTACGTGCGTAAAAGCCTTCCCACCACCTACAATGACACGACGCATGTTAACACATCCGTGCATGAACACGAACATCCGAGCATGAACTATCGACTCAAGGTCACCAGCGTATACTGGAGCCCCAACCACCCTTCAGCACCTTTGCCTCCGCTACATACCCTCATCACTACTTCGAGCGCTCAGGATACTGTCTGTCCTACTATTCGGTGATTTCCACTGTCCTCGTACTATGTGCGGGTACAACCATTTTCTGTCACTTGGCCTTTAATTGGTCGCTTTTGTTCATAGTCACCAATTCACACTTCGAACCGAACCATCTGCCCCTACACTACTCGGTACAACTCAGTAGTGGGACACCAGCCCACATCTCTCATGGATCCGAGGGCCCCTCAGGGCAACATGATAGCGGACTGAAGAAACTCTAGAAAGCGATCATTACATTGTCGACATGAATGTTCATGTAAGTTCCCGCACCCACCGCGCAAGCACGAACTTTCATCGTGCGACACTTTTCCACTGGTCAGACGCTAGAACAGCTTCGACACCAGTGACACGCATCATCTGTCCATAGATATGTTGGCTGCTGCAATAAGTTTAACGATCTGCCGACACACTAAAGAGATCGCACGCACCGAAGACCATTCCGATGTTGATAGCACCCTGCTGTCATTAAGGGGGAAGCGTCGCACTTTATCTATGCGCTGGCACCTAAAAAAACGCATTATTACTCTCCGCTCAATAATCGTAGCACTAAAGCAGGAACGCCGGGAATCCGCCGACAAAATGGCCACACAGCACTAGCTTGACTTTTGCAATGCCATGAATAGCCATCTTCACACTTTCCGCGTCTGGAACGTATTCAGATTCCTTCTTGGAGGGAGCTAATATCGACATACACTTCAAAAACTACACCTGGCACAGCACCTTGGTCAACACGCCCTCATAGGAGAAGTTCGCTACACTTTCTGCGCCTCATACAATCATCGAATACTCACTGTCAAGAAATATCAAATAAAGCGAAGATATTGATACCAAATCAACTCTGAATTTTTTATGGCTGCACTCCCGATGTCCCGATTGCAACTAAAGCGATGAACAGCCCCGGGACCGGATGGAATAACGTACAAAATCCTCCGTAGCCTTCCTAACTCCAAATTATAAGAGCTTGCGGCGCACCTCAATCGGCTATGTCTTTCTGGAAGTCTGCCGCCAGAATGAAAAGAGGCCCACGTTACCCTGATCCCCGAACCCGGCATATCACCAACGTCAACGACGAACCTCCGTCCTATTTCGATGACCTCCTGTGTTAGAAAATAATAGAAAAAAATGGTTCTCGCTCACCTGGCATCACATCTAGCGGAACCCACTTCCCCTATAGCCGGTTTGGGTTTCTAAAATAGGTCAGCGCTCAAGACACAGCGCTCATATTCAGGAAGACGTGTTCGAAAGTCCAAGCGCCACCCAACTCCACACTATGGTCGGCGTGGACATAAAAAAGGCTTTTGATAGCGTTGCTCATGACGTGACCCTGCAATACCTACCAAGAGCTCAGCCTGGCACATGCCTTTTCAATTACATCAGATACTTTCTATCCAATCGCACTGCCGGCATCACTGGATTAGCCAATCAACCGTCAGCCTTTGTGTCCATACGCCATGGTACTCTTCAAGGGTCCATCCTATCACCCGATCTGTTAAATCGTACTATAAAAAACCTTCCCTCTAAATGATTGTCGGTTCCTGAAGACGCCATGCCATTTATGCCAACGATATCACAATTTGGAGCTAGCGAGGCAGTCCAGGTACTTAGGGAGGTACCCTCCTGACGGCTGGGATATCATTCGAGCTCATACAAGATCTGTGGGCTTGGAATACTCTCCTTAAAATTCAGAATACGTCGTTCTTCATAGTCAGAGCAGAAAACAAACAGACGTCTATCGTTCCCTAATCAGCCTCACTGTCAACGGCCACCCAATCCACCGACGACTTCACATCCGCTTCCTCGGCTTTGATAGAGTTTGTTAGTGTCACTATATACGGTTTTAGAGTATCGGCACTCTTTTCTCCCATTGTTCCGTGCCGCCGCCAAGATGATTGGTCAGTTCGCGACACGTGACATTTGTTTACACTGCGACGGTTCATGGGCGCTGCCATTTTGTTGCTTGTGCGTTTTCAGTCGGTCAACTGTGGTAGTCCTAGCTGTTCGCCCTGTGGCTGCGCGCGACCGACGTTCCGAACGTGAACCAAACCGACCAAACCATCCCGCGCTTGGCACGCTTCGCAGCATTTTAGCTGCAGAAGTGTGTCCGGAGATGCCGTTTTGCTGCATACTCAGCTGTTACAACTCCCAGGAAGATGGAAAACGCTTCATGCGCTGCCTGCTGGGGAAAAAGGACGGCGAGCGGCTACGCGTGTGGCTGCAACTCGTCAGCCGCGATGAATTCGTGCCCACCCCGTACTCCAGGATTTGTGAGGTGAGATTGTTTGAAGTGAATTCGCGATAGTTAATAAAAGCTGGCGCCTCGTAGGCGTTGTGAGAATTCCGTGCCGAGCGCTTCGCAGCTAATGAGCTCGCGAGACCGGCCGCCGCCGCCGCGAACGTCCGACCGCGGTCTTCGGGCCGCGATATGCGTCGTGAAATTGCTGTACTCGTTCGCTCGCCAACGCGGCCCGACAACGTACGCGTCGGCCGTGTGCTGGCGGAGTTGTGCTGGAATAAAAGTAGGCAAGTGATGTGGACGCAGGAGGCGTAGTTAAACAGATGAGAATTTACAAAGTGCAGGGGGGAGAAAATAGTATGCAAGGGAAGGAAACGGTGAGAGAGTTTGGGCCGCGCGCCAGCGAGCGAGTACGGCAATTTCACAATCCGGCACGCATATGACGACGCCTGTCTTAGAGTTCATAGAGGCATAGAATTCACATACGTGGAAATTGAAGGTGAAATGCGCGCATGTGGCCTCGCAGGGAATTAACATATATGTCTCAGGGTACGGGGGGGTTCACAACGCCTACGAGGCGCCTGCCAAAATAAATACCGCCATCCGTTTAAGTTATTTCGTCCCCTGCCCCGGACGTTTGCATGTCGTGGGACGTTCCATCCCGTTGGGCGACTGCCATTACGAGAATCCGAAATGGTTGGATAAATTTTAATTCGGCAGTTTAACGTTCACGGAGGGGTCACGGGAATTAGTGCGGAACTTTCCAGAAGATTTTGGAAGTTTTGGTTTGATGTACACCGCGAACTGTCACGAGTGAAAGCGCTTAAACTTTACAAATCGCGCGTTGTTTCGCCATGTTCTTTCGTCCTCATTCGTTTTTTAATGTTTAGGCGCTCTCCCACTCATTTATGCGGCACCAAGTAGGCCCCACAGATGTGTTATTAATGTCACAAACGCCTTCACCCCATTCTGTTGCCAATTCTGGTATAAAGCTTGGCCTGTTCACTTTAGATAAATTCTACGAGGTTGTGCATTCTGTAGTATAACACGAAACTCTCAGAAAAAATAAGAACAAAACAAAAGCATTCTGTGTGCACTAAGTTATGCGTACACTAAAATTTTCAAAATATTTTCGCAGCCTACATTTATAATGCCAATGAGCGTTAGCATTCTGGCATGTTCTAAAATGCCTTGATCACTAATTGCGGGTATACTGCTTGCGATCTGTTGTGTGGCTTGTAAACTCGGAATTTCGACATGATGCTGCCGAATAAGGCCGTTAGACGTATTGTGGGGCGCAATTTAGCAGTTTCAATTTCATGTGAAGTTGACAGAGAGACGTTCAAGCGAGAAAGCATTCACACAATGTTCTGCATTTGATAAAACTTTTCTTGTTTGCTTATTGTATTGAATTGTTTGTTAGGACCACTTTGAAGACAGCCAATTTGAAACGGGCAGGGCTGATGGCCGAAAGCTCCTCAAGTGGAATGCTGTGCCAACGATCGAAGCCTCCAACAACCAGCAGAAACGGGCTAAGGGGAAGGTTCCGAGGAGGCCAGGCAGTGAACAAGCCCACGGTATGTCACTTAGCTGATGCACTGCTGAGCATTGTACCATGCATTATCTCGATGACATGTATGGTTTTTATTTTTTTGGCATCTCAGACACACTGGATGCCGCCGATGCACCTGCTGCCTCTGTTGCCGTTCGCCCATTCCCAGGTGAAGCACATGGAGTATGACCTCCTCCATTGGATGGCGAAGCTCAGCCAATTGAGACAGGTAAGCATATGTGTGTGTGGAAGTGAACATAGCTTCATAAGATGTAGGTATGTGTGGGCCAGTTTCAAGTTCACCACACACACAAATGGCGCCAACTCCATTTGTACGGTTGGGCAGGCACGTACAGCGCCATGGATAACGCGGCTTGCTTCATGCTATCTCAGCATCATCCCTGTGCGGGGAGTTTCTTATGTCTTGCGTTGCTTCAAACCGCTGCGGCTTGAGTTAGGAAAACGTCTCCACCCAAGGCTGCGACGATATTTTATGTGGCTCTGGCGTGTGAGATGAGGCGGTGGTTTTACATGCCACCTAGGCCTGCTGTGCGCTTCTTGAGGAGTATAAGAGACGGTGATGTGCTCTGGTGACAGTGTTCTCGGGCGTTGAATGCATGACCGTCCTTCACCTGAGCTCCCAATGAAGCTAAGCAATTTTGCAAGCAGTATGGGTGGAAGCAGTCACGAGGTATGTACAGGATGAAATTAGGCATGGCAACGACAAAGATTCAACCGAAGATTTTAATTGTTTCATTTTTTTATGTAGACGAAGCAGAAATTATAAGCAGAACAAGAGCACAATACACGCTTTGACTGCTTCAAAAATAGCCCAGAGACAATTGACAAATCATAGCGCCCTAGTTTGTCACTCCATACACCTTCGTCTCTGCGCTGTTTTTGAAATATTCAAATTGTGGTGCCGAACAAGCTTTAGTATGTTATCACGGTACACGTTTGATCATTAGACATCAGTTGAAGGTGTACCTTGCACGTGGCATTCCATGTACGTGTGTTCACCTCAAAACAACCAAACTAGTCCAGGTTAAGGCTGGGCACCTAGCCGTGCTCGTCTTGTCCGTAAAGTATGCCAGCTAGCGTAATTAGTGGAAATTTCAAGCACTCTGTTAAAGGTTCATGCATGTGATGAGGTCTGAGGTAAAAGCTTCAATGCTGCATCGTCCCAACCTGAAATGAAACAGGTGCCACTGATTCATTACTAATTAGCCCCATCATCGGCTAATTACTAATTAGCCCCATCATTACTAATTAGCCCCATCATGCTTTTAAAACCGGGCAAAGCTCTACTTTTTACAATTATTACATTGGTCAGTTTATGCCTGTAAAGTTTTTTTCGTCATTTTTAGCTTGGGGACAGCGGTATTCGTCGTTTAAGTTGACCCACCGCTCCCTGCCGCATCGCCGGAAGAGCGAGAAACAGCGGCAGCGACCGGAAGTAGCGTCATATTCGGAAGACGGCCAGCGACGTGTGCCGCCGCTTCGCTGTGTCCCAGTTTTCTGGGCGAAGTTCCAAATTAAGCAGGCGTGTAACCTGCACTTTATTAATCATCATTGTCTAGAGTTGCTTCTGCGTCGATTTTTAACCGTAATGCTACTGCGTGATTCCCTAAAGCGGCTCCTAGATACCATGGAGATTTCCTACCCGAGCGCCCGTGGCTACTACATTGCCTTCACGAGTAGTCGCGGGGCAGGCCGTGTCGTCGGGTGCTCTGTGCTTTGTACGCGAAGCGACGGGCTCAAACAAATACGGAGGTACCCCAAGTTCCTGATCCATTATTATAAGGGAATTAGGAAATTTGTGGGACCACAGCGCTCTAGGCTTTTGTTTTCCCGATCAACGTTGTTGGCTGTGACGACAGCTTAGCTGAATAAGATTTTAAGAAGAAATCAAGCAAGCTGAAAGCATGAAGCGTTTTATGCGCGCGGAAGCGCTCCGCACACTTGCCGGTCGTGCATGCCTGTACGGGGCACAAAACGGCTAGCACCACACATGCCGCGGCAGGGACCGCCCTTCGCTGCCGTCCAGAATCAAGGCCGGCGCGAAAAGCAAGGTAAACGTGCAAGAGAGGATGATAGTGTGGTGAAAAATTGTGCTACGGATTGTCATCCAAGGTGATTTCAAAAGAGGTGATCGAACGCAAGAATGAGCACAGCAACGATCGCTAGAATGATTATCAACGTAGGGATAGTGTGTTAGTGTTTGAGCTGGGGGATTTTAGTGCAGTTTAAGCTAAACCATTTTCAAATATGTTCTGTGCATCTCGCAGGTGTCAGTCAAGCACATCAGAAAGCTGGCGGATATTGATGCCGAACGCGACCTCAAGTTGGCCCCCCACCTCAAGCCGGCCTACCTGGACCAGGACCATTTTGCCAAAATGAACGTGGCATCTGCGGTTGCTGTCCTCAACCATAGTGTTGGCGCTGCTATACGCGTACTAGTGAGTCTTGGGCGGATGGAGGAGGAGGCCCTAACCACAGCGTGGTTTGTTGAGCGGGTGTACCGGTGGTTCACCCTGATGACGTCGCGGTACATCGGCACCGCTATGAGCATGTTTAAGCCGGACGCTCATGATGAGGCAGTGGCGTTCCTCAGGGAGTTTATGGAGATTTTTGCTCATGTCTCCATAAAGAGCAACCGAAGGGACCAGTTCAAGCCCGTACAAGCAGGTGTACTCATTAGTACAACAAGTGCTCTCCAAATTCAGCACCAGCTTCTGAGTGTGCACAAGTTTAAGTTCGTGCTGCTGTGCAGGCTGACGCAGGATGCCTTGGAGAATCTGTTCTCCTGCATTCGGTCGAGGCACCCGGTGCCGAGGGCACTCGAGTTCAAGCTGATGCTCCGCCTCATAATGTTGAGCCAGTTTTTTAAACCGAGTCGCAAGGGCAGCTACGACATAGACGATTCTGTGGACCTCCTCGAGTTTGTCGAGATGAAGAAGGCAGCTCAGAAGAACAGTGTGGAGGCAGCAGAAGTTGAGCTCCTAACTGACAGCCTTCTTGACGATGATGCTCCCCCACTTGATGACGTACAAATGGAGTCTCTTGTCTATGTGGCGGGGTACGTAACGCATAGTGTCAGCAAGAAATTCAAGCTTTGTGACACATGCAGAGAGTGTCTCCAGGCAGAGCCCGTGGAGCAGAATGAGCAGCTTTTGAAGCTGAAGTCTTACCGCTCACTGTCACAACCCAACCCTCTCACACGTCCATCAGGTCATGTCGTGAGCTTGCTGCAGCATGCGGATAGTGTTTTCCGTGCACACGAACATGACGCTCTAACAGTTTCTCTCGCCTCACTCACAAATGCTGCCTTGGACAAATGCCAACTCGCGAACAGCTTTCCACATTGCCACGACTTGCAGAAGCGCCTAACACAGGCTTTCCTCATGCTTCGGTTGCGGATCACCCTACGAAAGCTACAGCAAGGCAAAGACTGCAAAGGCAAAATGTGGATCGAAAAGTGTTGGAATGAGGGCAGCTGTCTCTCAGATTCGTTAGTGTGTTAACTGGCAGCAGTTTGGAGAACAAAAGGCAAACTTAAAGGAGCCATGAAGAGAAAATGCAAGTTGGTTTTATTCGAAAGATTTCGTGTTTTATAGTGCCCCCAGCGCTTGTCCGGATACAAACGGTGCTTTATTCACTGAGAAATTAAACAATTTAGGTTAAAATTTTGATTTTCCCGCTCAATCGTGCGTTTTCGTGGTCCCAAGTGACATCGCAGGAACCGACCGCTCTGCAGCCTAGAGTACCTTCATTCACGCATCCGCCGTACAGTGTAGAGACACGTAACGCTGGCGCCGCCATGTTCGGTTGCTCGCTCGCCGCCGAAGCAAGTCATTGTGTCAAAACCGTGCTAAAATTATCGCCGCAACGCGGTTTACTGAAGAAGTTTGAATCATATTGTCTGTTTCGCGTTGCTAGGTCTCGTGGGAAACGAAAAGAATAACGCGTTGAGCCCGTTGGCCCAATTGCGGCGGCACGGGACCGTTCAAAAATTGTCTCCACCCTGTACAGCGGTGTTGGTTTGTTCCCGCGTTTCTTTACGTTCCGTAACCTAGATGGCGCCACCATACCGTGGCAAGCGTTTGGTTTGTTTTTGCCCGCATTTAAACCTGGCTTGTTTTTGTTCTGGGAGAAAATATTCGTTCCCTGAAACAGTGCTCGCTCGACAAATGGGGTCACGTAAGACACCGTTGCTTGCGTCAATCGGCCAGTGTCGTCTGCGACAACCCCAAGCCCCGTAGTGCTGTGCAGCTAAACCAAAGCATGCTGTGCGCAGTACGAACAGCAGAACGCATCAGTACTTCTATGTTTACATGTGCTTTCGTAACTTCCACTGTTTGTCCCATCATTCTTATTGCTTTGTAAAGAATGTGCCCTAAATTTAAGCGCAAATCGCTCGTTCGTCTAGTTTGTAAGCTCTACCTAATTTGCGTCTGCTTCTGCCAGCCTCCGCCAATCGCAGAGCTTAGCCCATGTGACATCACAGGTTCTGTTGCGGGAAATGAGCTGGTGGGTCGCATGACCATTCCCGTTTTTCCTAATTATGTAGCTTATTTGAGCGAAGTTTACGTTAAAAGTGGTGTCAGTATGATTCTAACGAGACAATCTTTTGAATGAACCAAACTTGTGTTTTCTCTTCATGGCTCCTTTAAGGCACCGATGTACAGTTTAGGATGATTGATTGATTGTGTGATTTTACGCATCGAAGCTGCACCCGGGCTATGGCACCGTAGTGAAGGGCTCCGGATTAATTTTGACCACCTGGGGTAAACTTCGTGTGCCAAAATCTTGAACACACGGATATTTTTTCTTTTCGTCGCAGCCAGGGAATCAAACCCAAATCCTTGGGATCAGCAACGCAACGCCTTAGCCACTCAGCCACCGCGGCAAGTCAGTTCAGGATGAATTTAGGAAACCTCACGATCTTCAGTGTGCATTGGGATCTCATACACTTAGGAGCTTATGTTTGTCACCTCCTGCGGAAAGACAGCTGCTGTGGCCGGAGTATTGAACCTGCTATGTCGTGCTCAGCTGCACAATGTCTTAGCTCCCCCGGCTCAGTGCCATGAGTTGAAGGAAGAGGAATGCAACGAGCAGTGTGCCCGGGAGTGTGACAGGGTTCATGTGATGGGGAGAGTGAGAAGTGCAGCAAAGACAAGTGCCGCAAGAAGACACGCTCGAGAGTGGCGATGTGTGATGAGGAGAGTGACAACTGCGACGAAGACCAGTGCAATGAGTGGCGTATGGGCTTGAGAGTGACCACGCGTGGACAAGGTGTGTGGTGGGTAGTGTGATGGGGAGTGACAAGCGTGACGAAAAAGAGTGCAAACAAGTAGGTATGGGCTTGGGAGTGACCATGCGTGTGGACCAGATGTGTGGTGGTGAGCAACAAACATGACGAAAAGGAGTGCAAACAGAGAGCATGGGCTCGGGAGCGACCATCTGTGTGATGAAAAGGATTAGTGCGAGGGCATGAGTGAGTGATTGTTTGTTAATGTCGACAGGGAAGGTATCTTTGCGATAAGCAAACAAAGCTCTCGCACAGCACAGGGTTTGAAGCCGTTTCATCACACTGCTATACAAGTCACTGTTATTTGTTGCATGCATAATCTGATCTTGGTTCTTGACGTTAGGACTCAGAGGCTCCTCTCAATGTTGAACTTTTCCATCACTTCTTTTCGCGATTCTCCTACTTTCACGCCTTCAATACTTTTACCTTCGCTGCCAAGTCCTCATTCGTACTTCGTCATTTTGGCTGGTGTGGGAGAAGCCATTGCAATGCCGCTTGCGCGCATGTGACGCGCACAAACACAGTGTGAAGATTGACTGGACAGTGTTCGACACAAGGGCAAAAAAAGAGACAACTCCTTGGTTGTCTGCATTGTTCGCTAGATTGATGGCCACAGGTGGGCATTCTGCCTTTCACTTGGTTGTATAGCAATGCCGTGCGGTGTTTTTTTTTGTTTGTTTGTTCTTTTGAGATGCACACAAGCTCGTTCGTTTCCCATTCCAATCTCGAAGTTTTTTAGGTGCGCCTTTGATTTCTGCTGCGAATCCGAATTAGCTGAAGCGTGAAGAATTGACTTTTCTGCTTATTAAAGTTGCGTAAATACAGTGAGAGTGGTTGAAACACGGCCAGACTACAATTTGCGCTAGTAATCCTGCAATGTTTACAAATTGCTTCAGTGTCTCTTTAATGTTCACATGTTTGTTGCTCGAATACAGGGGCTGGAAAAGCCCATTCTACTGCTGCGAAATGGCTGGGGCCAATTTCCTCATGGAAATGATGTAGTTGTGTAGTGCCGCAATTCGAAATCGATTGCCAACTTCATTTCTTCTAGCACTTCCGTACATGTACCTGTGTGACGTATATTCACTTCACAATAATCACTTTTCAAACAGTGCAGAAACTCTGTTTTTGTCAAATTTTTTAAGTTACAATAATTACGTTCTTGGAAAGGTTTGTTTTTATAGTTCAGTAGCAATGTGACTTCACTGTGAAGTAATGTGATTTCATCCTCGGGGTAATAGTTTTCAAGTGTGACATAATCAGCTTTGCACATAGATGCACATACAAAATTCTTCCTTGTGTTACTTTGGCCAAGTACTGATATGCTACCAAATGCATAGTCACTGTGTACAGAATATTTGTTGGATAAATGCGTTGTGTGTGTGTGTGTGCAAGTCATGGGGTCTTTGCATTCTACTTTTTGTACCAGTTTTGTGTTAAGTCATGCAATAAAACAGCAGAGTTTTCCTGTTTATATGGCAATCACTTTGCTTTCTTTCAGGGGAAAGTGTGGTTTTTTCTGCTGCTATGATAGTTTTTGTGATCTCGAGGCATTCTTCTTTTCATTGCGATAGTATGCCGTTTGGCATAAGTCGTCTTCGGAATCGGCCTCATTGTCCTCGGAAAGGCTTGCTAGAGTTCATAATGAATTTTTCCAGATTTTTTTGAACTGCGATTGGTTGTGTTCTTTTTTTGAGGCCGTTGTCTTCAATAAATATTTATTTTACATTCAGTTGTTCTTTTTTTGCCCGCTCTGCTTTCATATGCTCATCGTTGATATCCTTCTGATAGTATTTTGATTTTCAGCAGTGAAAGAATACTCCCAGAATATGTGAGGAATTTCTGCACTCCATTAACTGGAGCTAAAAATGACCTGGGCGTTAGTGCTGAACGGGCTGAAGTGTTAAAAACTTTTCGAGCCAAATGAGAGTTCAAGCATCGTTCTGCATCACCTAGGTAGTAACGTCCATTATCAGAAAAAGAGGTGGCTGCATTACTGAATTTTTCTTAGCCGCTAAATGATAGCCGCTCACTAAAGTTCACTGAATTCAGTGCGTACAAAAACCAGCACTTATATGGGGGTTTTGTGATCAGGTAGGGTTTACTGGTGAGTTTTATTTCCTGAAAGCATCCATTTTGGCACTTGATGACTGAGTTGCATTTTCTTTGCAAAGGAAACTTGACAAATGAAACATGTTCAAGTCCTTTGAATTCAATTCATCGAAATTTAGCCGCTAGTGGTGTCACAAACTTTATATAGTGGTACTAGCTAGTGACACTAGTACAACCAGGAATGCATTTACCATGTTTAACAGGCCCTCAGAATAAATGCATACACAGACTGCAGCTAGTTAAGATACCATGCGAATCGCCATCCTGTTCCAGAAGGAAAGAGGAGGCTGTGAGGGGATAAGAGAAGAATCTTAGGTATGTCCTCTAAGTTGCAGACTAGAAAAACGTTACCAAGCTATACTAAATTATGTTTATGAGTTTCTGATATGGCTAACCGAAATTTAACCTGCGCTTGTCGCAAACAGCGCGCATTGCTGGGTAAAAGCCAGCGTTACTGTATAAGGTTATTTAGTGACTAGCAAGAGTAGGGATTGTGCCCCGGAATACATACCTGCTGATGCAATTCGCAGTTTCGCCCGAAAAAAAAAATCCAAAGCATGGGGCGGGTTCAGCTCGTCTTTTGTGTTCTTGATAATTTTAATGCCTGCTTCTTGAAAGTGATTTCCCAGGTGACTGGCAGAATGCAGCGGAAAACTTGCTTTTCGGAAATCAACCGGAAAATTAGCTACATGCGCACAAACTGACGCTGCAAATCGAATGGTGACGTACACGGGCTAAGTTGCTAATATTTGGGCTTGCGGATCGTTATCGCTCGCCTCCAAGTTAAACGGTCGTTTAGGTGGATCACTCCTCATTGCACCGAGCGTTATTTTATCTTAGGCGCGGTTTGCCTTTGCCGAAATAACCGTTTTTCGCTAATTCGCAGCGCCCGTATGCGACATTTCTGCCGCAAAAGTTCGGAGAAACCGGGCAGAAAAAGGGTTACTGTGAGCTACTACAAATGCTTGCGCGGTGTTGGCACTCTGTTACTATAAATTACTTGCAGTGCACTTGAAAGATTCTGCACAGGCGAAAAGCGAAAGCGACCGTGCGTTCTAGATTTCGGCGCACGTCAAAGATCCCCCAGGCTTTCAAGGTTAATCTGGAGCCCTACACTACGACGCGCCTCTTCGCCTGTCTAGCGTCGGCGTGTTAAATGAAAAAAATTGTGCGTATGAAGTATTATTTTGAGACCATTAGCTAGTAGCTTCTGACTTCGAGGCACCACCGCCGGCTGCACGGCTCCGCCAGCCCGGCCATGTTGTTTACAAGCGACCCGGTCAAAGTTAGCGGCGAGAAGGTAGAAGAGACAATCTGGCAACATTGATAAGCACCAAAATGGCCACCGCTGCTCACTTGCGTGCCTCAGTGACGGTACTCTAACCTTATTTAGTGACTCTAGAGTTTGTTATGTTATTTCATATTTTTGCTCCCATGAAGGTCAAGCGGCGCTGATCATTTACATTATGTCTATTGAAAAGTTAAGGTTTTTATG
The DNA here is from genome assembly GCA_013339765.2 of Haemaphysalis longicornis. NCBI lineage: Eukaryota > Metazoa > Arthropoda > Arachnida > Ixodida > Ixodidae > Haemaphysalis > Haemaphysalis longicornis. Next base: position 85,392,052 of record CM023455.1, on the reverse strand, counting down.
ATCAGTGTGCCTGATCATAAAATGGTCACCAAGAAATAACCGAGCATTGCCGCCTCTCTCGCCACCGCTATCCCTTGCTACCTATAAGGAGCGCCCATGGCGAGTCCTTCAGACCAATTCCTTCGCAAGTGGGTTTCTCCTCCTCAAGATCTATCCCTCCGAGTTACCTTCACCCAACTGTCCTCTCCGTGATTCTGTGGACGCACTGACTCACGCCATGTGGGCCCGTATTTATAACCCTCTCCCCCCTAATCCGTCTCCAGCATCGAGCACGGGGAGGACGCGCTGTGCAGCTCGCACCGGTAGTGGAGCTACTTCTGGCCGACCGAGCCGCCACCGCCGCTGCCAGCCTTCTGCCGGCGGCCACCACGCATTCCAAACCAACTTGCTTGGAACATAAAGGGCTTTTTACTCTCTCAGGGATTGCGGTGACGTTTCTTGGTGGTCTACCTGTAAGCGCTAGAATTTCAGGTCTGTTGTGAATAATTTTGTGCCGGTCCTTGGCGTCCCGTGTCATCCCTTAGATATAGTTGGCTATGCAAGCCAAGGTGCATTAAGAACACAGCACGTTTTTAATATTGGGAGTCCTAAACTACAAAAAATTGCCCCCCGTTTCGGACCCCAGACACTAATTTATTTCTTTTAATTTCAGGATCACTAGCGTGCTAATCAAGTACACAGGCTTTCTGATGCAAAGAAGCAACGACATAAAAGCAGGCACGAGTTTTAACGGCACATTTTACAACGCGTGGCTGAGGGAGAGTATGCAAACAGCGTTGCAGTAAAGCGATTTTATAGTTCACTTTTCTTTTAAAGAGCTAGCGGCCTCAAAAATCAACTGAACGTCTCAATATTCATCTTTGTTGAGAAATGGCCTCAGCGGCTGACATAACGATCAACTCTTCAGCCGCCAATTCAAATTTTTCCACCTTTGGCACATTCGGTACGCGTTTCTGCGATGGTATCAAATTTTGATAATGTGCACTTTATGTATTATACATCGGTACAATATATTTATACATTTGCCGAAATCCGAATCCTACAGGTGACTGCAACAATGTTCAAAAGTACGCTCGTACCAATAAGTACATAATATAGATTTCCGTGAGATTTTTGTTAGGCTAATTGATAGCACCTATGCACTGAATTTTATTTACACCATTACCACTATTTGCTTAGTTTTCAGAATTTGGTTTATTTGCTATCCCAGCCCTGTCTTTTGTGATGCCTTCAGACTTCATTAAGGGTTCACCTGCAGCATTTATTTGTACTGAGAGCTCCCCAAAAAGGAGTTAGTTTTATCATAGTTAGTTTATTCATGATATTTGACAACTTTTTTTGAATGAAGATATTAACTCACGCCAGCTTCATTAAACCACAAGTGAATCCCACAACACGTTTTATGAGCATTTATTGACACGTGAAAGTGGTCGGGATGATGAATTTTGTTCAGGTAAAGTCAGGCGTGACATATTCAGCGAAGTCAGAATTCCAGTCCCGTTCAAAGATTGCGGTTAGATCACCTCTGATAGAATCATTTGAAGACTGAGTTATGACCAATCCCACACCAGTGGTGTCGATGAAATAATTTGGTTCCCAGTTAGATGTACCTGGAAGAAAAACGGCATACGTTGAGGCAGTGCTTCATATGTGACAAAATGAAATAAACGATTGCTCTTTTGGAACCACTACATCGTTTTATAAAGTACATGAGCAAGTATTCTGAATTTTGTGGTAATATTTAAACTATTCTAAAGCCGGGTGTGTTCAAAAGTGATTGCATCCCGCTTCACGAAATACATAAATATTGACACAAACGTAAGCACTTGAATTTGCGAGTAAGGAATTAAATTTCGAATTGAACACGTGGCTGATGAACAATAGGAAGTTTTGCCAGTTCCTTTACGTCAGTGTTCATGGTTTGTTTGAAACACGCCAAACAACCAAGTAATATACAGTTGCGTGCTGAGATTTCGTGACGGGAAAACAACTAGCACAAAAAAGCTAAACATATAGCTAAAACGATGTGATTATTTATCGGGACTGAGAGGTTGTGCACAAATGCGTCGAAACGTTTATATTACTGCCACGTCTCCGCACTTTTTCTTGTGATTCTGGGCAAGCGATTTGACACTGGTGGAAAATGCTCATTGGCGTGGAGGACACTAAATGGCTACGCAGAGGGCAAACTTCAAAAAAATAATCTGCCAGCAAGAGTAAAACTTCAGTACTATTTTCGTAGCAAAATAGTCCAGGTATCGTGGAGCCCGTATCAATCACTAGCTCAAGAATTTCAGAAGTTGCGTATGGGTACGTTACCCTCCATACTAAATAACACTCAGACTTAATTTTAGTCCTCATAATTTGGGCAGATTACCGTCGATCGCCTTGGCTGTCGTTATCGAGTAAGAATGCCTGTTGTAAAGAAGTTTCGTCGTGATGACGCTTTGATTGCTTTTATTGTTTTGCCCGAGAACTTGTTCCAAGCGGAATTAAAATGTACTACAAGTTCAAGCTATTAATCAGTAATAGTACTTCATCGACAGCAGTGGAATTCGCTTGCGATTGTGGAGTCCTTAAAATAATACATCGTTTCCAGTGGGATGCCCGGTTACTTTAAAGGACGCCAAGTGCGCCCTACGACTATTGCCGCATTAAATGTCTTTAGACCATACTTCGCATTGCTCCCTACATCTCGTTCCGCAAGTAAATAAAATAGGATTTAGTGTTAGCGTCCAGGGGCTCCTTCTCACGTAGGTGTGCTAGGAAACGAAACCACTGATCAGTTGACCGAAAAGTCAATTTATATGGTCGTTTTTTGAAAGCGGCTGTAGACGAACGCCACTTGTCGAAGACGATCATTACCAAATATTTTACATCCCTTTGACATTCATGGTAGCAACCTGGCATTACAAAAATAATTAATAGGGCGGCGGAATGATCATCGTTCTGCGTTCGGACAAGTTCATCCCAAGCACCGGAGATGTTCTACAAGCTGAATCTCAACTCATCACTCCGGTTTCTAAGTCGGGATGCACCGGGTGGCGTCGGATATTTGAGTAAAAACTAGGTAAAGACGTCCATCAAAATCACAGGTAACAGAAGATTGCACCGACTGCATCAACTGTAAGTATGGTTTGATCGTCGCATTGTCTTTCTGTATGCCAGTCTGTGAGGCTACATCTGTGCTTGTGCCACTGAAAAAAAAAATGTAATCAGACACGAGTGTTTTGTTTTACAAAACATTTGTAATGCTAGACACCATCCGTGTTTTTCTTCTTCCTTTGCGCAGCGTCTCTCAACACTGATTTTCACTTCAAAAATTGCTAACCACCTGGCCTAGCAATCTACGTTATTCGGCGTAGAATATTTTGTCACGCACTGGCGAGAGCATGTGATGGAGCGGTCAGTTTTGTTTAAACTCCGAGAGAGAACCGCCCGACCTTTATTTTTGGAGGACAGCCTATTTTCTAACAGTAACTAGATTACTAGAAAAGACAATTCGTGCCGAGTCCTGCAGTTCTTAAAGGACACAAGCACATAGAAATCTTTGTGATTTGCCGCGTATATTTTTAAAGGTGGTGATTAGGTGGAGGAGTTAACGGCACTTTTTGACGGCAAATTTCGCAAACTATTTCTGCCTGTCCACTAAAACGGCTTACCATTTGCGGAAGGCGCAGGATGTATCATAGGTCCTACGAGCTGTCTCTACCCTATAATGCGCACGTATAAAAACTACCACTGTTTCAAGAATTCAGGAAGGCGAATATTTTTCTTAGCATTAGTAAGCACATTTACAGATAGTCAGGCGTCGAAAAACTATGCCATGTGATTTCCGCTCCAGCTCATTTCTAGCAGGTGACTACTCGCCGGGCAACTGTTCCGAGAAACGCGGACACCATACCTCGAAGCATTTAGTTCGCCGTATTTCTCTTTCGCAAGACCCAATCACAAAGGCCGCACTCATTTCGGATACACACTCCTACGCCATTCTTGAAGATGTCTCCGAATATGTTCAACTGTTCAATGCAGGCGTAATCAAGCCCCTTTTTTTCGTGGGAAAAGAACTCCGCACACAAATACACTTTTCCATGTCTTACTGGGCAAATATGATCATTTAATCAAAAGAAGAAGCTGAAAGAACGCAGCTGCTTCATTTGCTTTGCGGTCTCAAATTGAAAAAACGGAAATATCACCCACCTATGTAAGCCGTCTGCTCGGTAACCATCATCTTGGCGTGGTTCACTCTGGCATGAGGAAGCCCCCGCTGCTCATCCGTAAAAGAAGGAACCTTGAACGCTTTCTGTAAGAGAGACTCAGATATACTTCTCATGACTGTTTGAGCGATACTGCATTCTAAACTCCCAAATTTTCATGCAGAGCAGTATAATACACCTGCCACACAAGTCAGACTCCCTATTTGTTGTTCTTTAAGACCAAAAATTTGGATTGTCACTGGCACCGGGGTTATGTTTTAAATACATTCAATTTCTTCCGTAATCCCACGATAGTGTCAAGTGCATGCAACCAAATAAATATAATGTCACACCCTAAAGGAACGATAGCAACGAAATATGAAAGCGTGGTTCGTACTCGGCATTAAGACAAATAGTAAATATTGAGATATTTACAAACTATAATTTGGCAGAGTGGTATCCCGCGTGTAACGTTTTCTTTTGGGTAACTTGAACCTCCTTTTTGTAATGCAGTAAGAACCGAAGAAGGCTTTTTTTAGCTTAGCAGTCCGTAGGGAAGTCAGCGTGCATGTGGAAGTTTACAGAGATCGCAATTTAAAAAAAAATTCGTGAGGTTAAACATATTACCGGAAACCGAATATGGCAAATACACTGACCTCACCGTGATGCGTCTGCATAGCTGGATGACAACGAATGATTATTGCGAACAAACATATTTGATGGACATTCTTTTTATGTTCCGTATGGGCTATAATAGCCGAAGTGCAAGTTTTGGAGATTACCATTGACCAGGTTAAATGTATTACTTCAAAAGTAAGTATCAGCCTCATTGTTTTGACCCAACTATGACACAGGTGAACGGAACGCAAAGGTAAGTTAACACTAATTTATATTTCTTTGAGTGGTGCTGTTCAACCTTTACAGCTATAATTTTTCTCTGTAGCGCTAGTTTCTAGGTTTAGCTTATAACGTCATCCAAAGAGAAGAGGTAACATAGAACACCTTTCGCGGCCGCCTATGATGCCTTCAGATTTTTCGCAGTGAATTGCGATCCCATTATACGGTAGCAAAGGTTATCCAATTAACCATTAACAAAGATAACGCTTGTGTAGGTAGCTTTTCATTATGGCCAACTTCCGGGGCATGCACAGGTAAATTGTTTCGAAAGGGCGCTTCGGGTTACTAGCGAGTTCTTATTTTGCTTGTACCGGTGTTGATCACATCGCTCAAGCGAAATGGCGACAAATTTTGCAGAAAATGTCGATTATGAATTTTCATATAATGCAAACGAAATTCGTCCAGCCATTCATTTCCGAAGATACACCTACGCCCTGCGTCCTGTGTGTCCTGCAGGCCCTGGACAATAGAGCCTACAAATTTTACACCGCGCCTTGTACTGCGCATTCGCCGTTTGTAATTAAATGTCCCTAAATCATCTTAATAGATACAACATTTGCCCATTTAGTTAGACATGCGTTATGGGAAGACTAACAGGTTTCTCGGCGCAGTTTCAAAGACTGCTCACGCACTATACATGACGCTTGCAGCCATTTTATTGCGTAGCATTCTTTCTTTAGTAAACCTAGTGCTATATATGAACGCTTTTCATTTTGCAGTGGTGTTTACTGCAGCCAAACATCACGAGTGATACTTGTAAGCCTAGAAGAAGATAGAGATTGAAGATGAGTGTTGTAAATTTAAGTGTGACGCTGCACTTACCACTTCTATTGATATGTAGGTACTATTCAGAGCTGCCAGAGACTTCGCAAAGTTCCACGTGACTGGCTTTGTGTAGTTCCATTTTGACAGAAGAAGCCGTACCCTAACCCTGCGGTCAACTGCTGCTCGGCGAAGGGCATTGTCGAGCACTGCCCAAAATCTGCAAAAAACAGAAAACCTCAGCGTTGTATACCATTGTAGTTCTTATTTATAAACGCTGACTTCGCTGAATTAAGCGGGCAAATTTATGTTAAAAATGTGGCTGGTGACAACTAGAAGAAGTTTGTTCTTGAGGCATCTTAAGCGTTGCTTGTCAAATGCAGTTCTGGCCATTGTCTGTTGGCCTCGTAACAACAAATCAACCAACAGTACCCATGTGCACCAGGTGTCAGTTGACAGTACCGCTCGCCTTATTAATCGCCGGAAAATTGTGCCCTCTTGTTCAAAGGAGCCCGGTTCTAGCAGGATGATGTGATTTTACACGATTGCGCGGGGTGTTTCAAATGATTGTTTTCAACGCAATGGCGACGATGCATTTTTGATAAAAATACAGGGAAATATTCTGAAATCAATTCCTTGTTCTCAATTTCTGTGTGAAGATGGAACAAAATAACTAATGTGGGCTTCCAAGAGACCTTTCAGGAAGTAAAGTGCTACAACATAGCAACAGGTACCTGCGGAAACAAGACTAAACGCCAAAAAAACGAACCAAATGCCGACACACCCCACATTGATTGCATGTTCGTTGTTAGAAAATGGGGCATCACGTTTGCCGCAAAAAATACGTTTTAAGTAAACACAAACACAATTTAAACCACTAGAATCATATGCCTAAGTTTTACCTAGTCCTATTTTAAATTAGAAAAGCGCGGCCTCAGTCCAACTTGAAGCATATAACTACAATGCAATATAGGCTCAAGAATGTTTTGTTGCATTGCCACCACTTCAATTTTTATGTGAAATATATAGGCTTTTCACGAAAAAAAAGACATGGATCGCGTCATATAAACAAAAAAAAACAGTAGGATACGAAGAAGAAAGAGAACTCGCCGGTGACATGTTCATTTGTCAACGTGAGAAGCCACCCTCCCTTTCAACTAACGAAAACATGGCGCTTTGGCTGTTTCTAACTTTCATTTGTGGCTACCAGTTCTTATTGAGAGCAGCTCTTCTGGGTTTGCATTTTAAACACAGCACGTGGCGTCAGTAAATTGCACTGCTTTGAGAAAAAAGTTACCTTTTTGGTTTTGAGTAAAAATTTTGCGGAACGAAGTTCATGACCGCAACATGCACAAACTTCTTGGCATTGTTGATGATGTTAAGAATGGCTTCAAGGTCATTCGTTCGACCTTCCGGTGAGAAGTACGGCGGAGAGCTCTGCAAAGAAACATTATTTATGGTATAGGCGCTTATTGGACAATATAGTGAGGAGCAAAGAAATTCAGCAGCCTCCCTGCATGGAGAAAAAGACCACAAAAGCTACATTTTGATGAGGGAGAGAGAGAGAGAGAGACTTTCTTATTTGTCGATCAGAGGCTGATGCATGGGCCTCCCCCGTGCAAGGCACCTATAGACCGAGATTCATTGGCTTCGGCTTGCTGCTTTTGCTCGGGTCACCAGGTTGAGCAAGGTATCCGGGTCTTGACTGGCCAGGTAAGCCCTCCAGTGCCCGAAGGTGGGTTTACGAAGTGGAGGAACGTCAGGAGTGCATTGGCATGCCTATAGTGTGCAGGGTGCGAGGCTCTGGACAGTGAGCACAGAGGGAAGGTTGTTGGGTCGGTGAGATGAGGTGGGCACGGTGGGATGGGGAACGTATTTGCTTTACAGCCACCGCCAAGTTGTAGCCTCGTCTCCGGAGAGGCGCCAGTGGGGTGGTAGGAGGCCTCGGTGGTTTTCCTTTAAGGGGCGAGAATTTTCGGTAACCACTCAGTGGGTGGGGCTAATTTTGGGAAGTAAAAATTTGCTACGCTCGGCAAGGACTTCATGTTTGAAATCGCGAGCCGCGGCGTGAGCCGCTTCATTGCTCGGATGGCGGCGTGGCCAAGAGCTCAGACGATGCAGATGTCAAGGGTCGGCGAGCAGTTTTTAAGGATGAGTAACCCCGATAGAGAAAAGCTGCCAATCTGACCGTATCGCTATGCTGTCTGCGAGTCGGTGAGAATAGTGTCTGGTTTAGGGCTGGAAATGGAGGCCAGGGCGATAGTTATATCCTCAGCGACATCGATTGAGATTGAAGGAGTATTGCGGCGTTGATGCATCGGCCAGTATGCGAAATAACCCAGGATGCGTGACCGGTGCGCACAGTGTCGGGGTAGCATCGGCGTGCAGGGTGGTGGGGTCATTCCCGTATCGCACAGTTAAAGCTCGAGCACGAGCACGAGCACTTCTCACTATGATACCTACCTGGTATATTTGCCCCTCATTTACTTACCAAAGTAGCCTGTTGGCCTGTTGGCAAACCATTACAGAAAACTACAAATTAACGGCAATGATTAGGTAGTATCGAATAATTCTTTTGTTTTAAAGGGAACTGCGTCAACCCTGCAAAATCGGGCATAATGTCTTCATAGCTCGATTGGTCACCGGAAATAAACTTCGCGCTACAAGGACGGGACGAAAGAAGAGGACCAACCACACAGCGCTGACTAACAAACTGTGAAGATTCCACGCGCATATGTACTAATACCTCGTAGACACGTGGAACCAAGAAAACTTTAACAAATAATAATAAAATAAATACAAACCACACCTTCACCATGACACATGCCGTCTCAAAAAGATTATACACCATCAAGAAACGCGTTTTCCTTGCCCAACAGCGATATTGAAGCAACACTAATGCAACTATCCCCTGCGCGGACGGATGCGGTTTTTTCTGCGACCGACAAGCTTGCGAAGCTTTGTCGACAGGTCAACGCCGCTCGAAAAGAAGAGAATGGGTGCCACACGAAGCACCAAAGTAAGTTCGTTGCCTGCATGGAGGGAGTGGTGTACCTGATTCCGTTGCGCTGCAAAAAAGTATATATCGACCGAACTGGCAGATGTATTACTGGTAGGCTCCGTGAGCACAAAAATAATGTTAGCAACGCGATAAGCGGGCATCTTGGCACTCATGGCCGTGACTGCAGGGGTGTTCCATTTTTTGAAAAAACAAAGGTGCTCGCTAGGAGCTGTGACGCGCTTACGTGGGAGATAATGGAGGCGCAGGAAATTGTGCGCGCGGGGGATAGTTGCATTAGTGTTCAATATCGCTGGTGGGCAAGGAAATCGCGTTTCTTGATGGTGTATAATCTGGTCGAAACGGCATGTGTCATGGTGAAGGTATGGTTTTTATTTCTTTTTATTTGTTTATTATTTTTAAACTTTTTTTCGCTCCACATGTCTACGCGATGGTAGTAAATATGTGCGTGGAATCTGCACAGTTTGTTAGTCTGCGCTGTGGGGTGTGTCCTCTTCTTTGGTCCCGTCCTTGTAGCGCGAAGTTTATTTTCATTGTGTCAGACCAACTAGCCCGTCAGAATGCTTTTATGGTCACCGGAACGCTGACGAAAGGGAGAACACAGTTCAGGTCTGATCGTATGTAGAAACCTTAGTCTCCATTCCACGCAACCTATGAACCTATCTGTTAACCAGGAAGGAGACAAACATAACAACTCGTTATGGTGTTCCTTTTCACATTAATTCCTCCGGAATAGGCGTCATGTTCTCACTTTGACGTAGGCCACCTGAATCTTGCAAGGCATCAGAAACTTGTTAGATTACAGAGTCGCTGGTAGCATTGCCACAGTGCGACTCCTTCGGTTACTTTCCTGCCAATCTGCGCATATTCGGCAACTCCTTCATTTCAAAAAGACACATGGAAGAGGTGGGTTTTACGCAACCGGTTACTGTGCTTCACTCTGAGGCATGCATGAACCATGATAAAAAAGTGCAGATGGCCTTTTCTCTCATGTGTGCTGTGCCAACAGACTATTTGCACTGGTAAACTAAGAGACTTCTTTTTTCAAAAGAGGATTGAGGACCGTTTTACATTTTTACATTGTAATAAGTATTACTAAATACATTTAGAGTATATCAACTTCATCGGACAAGTAACATATCTTCCGCGATAGCTTCGGCACAAAGACGACAGGAATGCCCGGGAGACAAAAATGGGCTAACAAAAGCTTCCACAAGAACGCAAAAATTTCGCCAGTGCGTTTTTGTGTGTGTCAATGTCGCTTAAAATATCTGAATCCTGTGCAAACAGACGGGGATGTGAGTAAGGGATACGTAAACGCAGTTAAGTTGAAATACAGGTATTTGAGCAAAATATTCAAGATTTCAAACGGCAGAAAAATAGCAATAAATTAAGTGTAGAAGTGCGTATTGCTAGTTTTAACCGCATTCTGCGGGGGTAGAAAGGGCGCCAAATGGCAGTCTTGTGTAATAAAACTATGGAACAGAGTATACATCTGGTTTCATGCGATCGAATATTTATTAAACTGACGAAAAAGAAAGCAATTTATACAAGGCTACGGGCGCACGTATGCTTTTTCTTATTATGACGGGATTCATGAGCTTTATTGATTTCAGTTGGAAAATTATATGTTTGCCGAGGCATATTGACGTCCCCACCAAGGAGATTGAGTGAATCGGCCTTTTGCTGCGGTCGTTATTGTCACTCGACCATACCGAGCTAGCGTTTGAAAATTGTGGGGCGTAAAATAAATCCCACCAAAAATTGTATGTTTTTGAGTCATCCGTGAGGTCCTCGCAGAAGCTGTCATTCCTATTTGCCGATTCCGTTCAGTGGGTGTAGGTTAATGGTCAGTGGGTTTTTGGCATTGCGGCCAAGTAAAAATTGGAGGCTGCCGTGACCTTCTGATAGCTACTCTGATCGCCACTGCTTAATCCACCTGAGCAGATATGTGGCTAAGATTATATTCAGACGTAGGTATAGGGGACCATAACATTGACAACAACGATGGAGCGAGCAACGCTGACCTCATTGTAAGTCGGCCTGCACATTGCGGTTGACGACGTTTGGTATCATAACATAATGTTAACTTTGTTCAATCAGCCATGAGCTTCAAGTAATTGTTGTCACTGTCACTAGCCAATCTACCAAGTAGGAATGTTGCTACATCAGCAAATCGCTTGAGGAGTTTGGCGAGGTGTTTCTGGCTACATGCAACCGATGGGAGTTTTGATGACGGACCCTGTCACGCTTGTTCCCGACCGGGATCTGAGGACTTCATTTTTTCGGCCAGATGTAGTGAGTAAAGTTTGAGTTACGGTCACGCATTGAAAGCATTGTATACGGCTTAAAACAACACATCGCACGTTTTTTTTACTCTGTGAACGTCTAGTTAGTGTTTTGCTATTTGAAATATTAACCACGACTTTAAACGCTATGATTTGCTTTCATAAGAGCTGTTTCATTTGTGAATTATTATTCAAAAACTTGGTGACATTTACTGTACCCTCAATTTGGGCTAGTTCCTTACCTGACATTACGGTGATACAACAGACTGACGGGGATAAGAGAAAGAGAAGAGAATACGTTTAACAGATTCTAGTGTCTTTTATTTCTTCCACATCCTTGCGCTGTTTCAAAAACATTGATGGGGTTGTTTTTGACGACGTACTGTCAACTTCGCAGTGCGGTGAGGATGGGTTTTTAAAAGAATTAACATACATAAACTGAATGATCGAACAAAAAGTTCGTAATAAATGTGGAACTGTTAAAGAAATATTTTATACTGACTTACTATCGATGCTCATTTCAAATAAATGTAACACCATCGCTTTTGGCCATTGGCTTCCGCGAATGACTCTTCGTGTTTTCCATACCGATGTTCGAAAATGAACTAAAGCTGTAGACATTACTGAATAGTAACATCAAAGATTATTTCAGGTGCATCACCTAATGCTTCCAACATGAATATTTACGCAATTTGACTGCAGTACGTCTTTACAGCGGTTTAAATTTTAATAGTTCTGCGACTATGAATCAAAACTGTGGTGGCGGGTTTTCCACGTTCTCGAGAATAAATTATCCGCATGTCTGTGGTACCCCCCACACGTTCTGGGTTTAGTTAAATAAAGATGGGTGAGTGACACATCAGAAAGCATACCGCTATATATGTGAGTGCTTCGGTCCCATCGAGACTGATGGCAGCTGGATTCGTCAGGTTGATTGATGTGCTCAAATGTTCGGGCCACGTCATCGGTATGCTACTGGCGTTATCATCAGACATTGTCCAGTAGACCTCAAAATTTTTTCAAGGTCCTTGGCGATGCAGCTGCAATTTTCTATGAGCAAGCCAACTTCCTTCACCTACAAAATGAACGGCAACGAAGAAAACAAGCATATTTAGAACCCAAATTAACTTCATCGTTACAAAAGCTGTTGGGAAAAAATACATAAAATATATGCATGCTTAGTTTTACAATTTTGATTGCCGCTCGGCATTTGTTCACTCTTCATTAAATAAAGTAGGGTACTGAAATCGCACATTCTCTCGGTTACTTCAAATAAACAAACACAAGCCGTATTTCTCATTCAATGCATCCACAGTACATTTACTTGACAAACTTTCCAAATTTTATTCTGAATTTACACATACGCGTGGCAGCACAGCTGTAAGAAAAGCTTGGCTGTGCGAAACATCATAAGCTAAGGCACTGTATTTATCTAATAACATTCACTTAGGAAGAATATTATCAGATATATTGAAGTATTTGTGAAAAAGGTCTCAAATATATTAAATTCCTACAACCCGTGCTATTCGTTTCAGCCTTCAGCTCGGAACATACCAACTTCAATAAGGTAGAAGACATGAACTAATAGTCTGCTGTCTTCGAAAATTTATGTTAGACTGCGCAGACTGTTTTTGTACGGCGAAGGAAAAACAAAGGAGTCACTCAAAAGACAACATAATGTCCTGTGTACAAGTCAGCCCTGTGTAGCATTCACAAATAGCAACCAACCCCCATCCTAACAGAACGTAGACGAATCGAGGGCAAATCTCTAGAGCTTTGCTTTTCTCTGGGTAATTATATTATATGTATGTGTCCTTTCTCGTGACGCATTCTTATTCCAGCAGGAAAGGAGGTGAATTTCGAAGAAACAATCAGTAACAATAAAAGCGGGCAAAGGAATCAACAGTAAACGCTTCCTGGTATAATGTGCAAAAGGGGTGTTAAAATTATTCCACTTTTTAATCGCTACACAGAGAAAAAGCTACATGAAACGAGTGATAATAAAGATTATTGTTACACGGAAAATTTAAAAATTCCTACCACCAGACTTGAATCCCTAAATCCCTAAAACCCCTTCCGCAAGCATGCTTTCAAAGGGCCTGGTGCCCACATATCACGGTAACATATTTGCCCATATTCTAATGAGAATTGATTGGGTCGTATAGGTTAGGGCGTATGTATTTCCGGTAATATTCCATTCCATATCTAATGGGGATTGAGATCATTTTGATTTTTCTTGCCTATTGATCTTATCTAGGGCAAGAGTGTGAACCCGGTGGAGCAGCAATTATAGTAAAAAGCAACAAATGGTACCGGTTACCTGCGTCAGCGACCTCCAGTCCATGTTGGCGCTCCCAATGTAGGCGTGCTTACTGTCCACGATCCAGAACTTTGTGTGCAGCACGCCATTCTTGCCGAAACGTTTCATGTTAAGGTTGCGCAGTTTCACAGATTCTGCGAGGCATTCCAAAGTCACATAAAGTACGCTTCATTTCTTTCTCCTTGCTAGTTCTCAAAATATTGCATAGATTTGGTTAGTGCTTTATCCAGGTCAAATGTTTGAAAGTATAGGAACATACACGACCAAAGTCTTTTGCCCAGCAGTATGTCTTTGGAAATATAGTCCGCTGTCGATAATTTGAAGTGTCCTAATTGGAATTTTCGGTTCATCGGAAGTTATGTGCTGGTCCCAGCAAGTTTCTATGCAATCGAAATAGAAAGAATTCGCTCGATGTATTGAAAATAAAACCTATTAAACTGGTTATTTGGAAGTAATTTAGAATAAGAAGCATCCTTGTTCCCATCCTTCCTTATTAAAATTCAAATCTTTCAAGCGCAAAAAACAGCGCTTTTGACGTCGATATTATCGCACTTTTGTTGCGAGCAGTTGAAAAACCGGCAGACCAGGTAAACCTCGCGCCTGTGTATTCATCTCTCTCTTTTGACGTTCTCCACCTTTTTTGACGTTGCGTTCTGCGTTGTGTGAGCAGTCCGTGTAGTGGACACTTCACGCTGCGATTTTAGGGATAAGTCTCAACTATCAGGGCAAGCCGCATCGTAGGCTCGACTTGTGGACGAAAGACCAGATTCTGAACGGAAACAAGAAGGGAGACGTGTTACGGAAGAATAACAAGGCTGTCATTGTTCTTTTTGTTCAATTGCAAGTTCGGGTAATCCGGAGTTTTTTACGGTCTTCGTGGCCTTTGTATTAACGAGATTACACTGCAATATTCGTCACATTAGGAAGATGCTTGCAGTAGCAGAGTGCCATTCCGGCTCACTATGGTAAGATATTTTTCCCGTTCGTAGTCGAGGATTTCCACCGGCATGGACACCTTAGTACATGAGATATAGGATTTTCGCGCTTTTAGATATGGTCATGCAAAAACAATATACTGTGCTTGGTCAATTAGCGAATTTGTTTTGAATTTCGCGGACTCATGCAAAAGTTTAAATTTGTGCAACCTTTGTTCACACGTAACAAAACTTACCGCATTGAACAATATGTTGGAGTATATATTCGGTGCTTCTTAGAATGTCTTGTTTATATTGAGGTTGTCGCCCCGTATTGAAAATATGCTCTTCATCCTGAGCCTATCAACCAATCTGTTCTCCGGAGGGCAGAAGAGCAGTTGGCACTGGGGTTTGAAATGACCGAGGCCAAGCTTAATAGTCAACTCCTCTAGCCTTTACGTACTCAGTGTATACAGGGTGATCAAACTTAAGTCGACAGTTTTTTTTAATTAGGCACTTAGATTTACGTGAATACCACCTATTCAATTGATGGTGATGCCTCCAGGGATACATATAATCAGTGGTAATGATTTATGCCGGTGGCTTAATTACTAAAATTGAGTAAGTAACTTTTTAGTGACTGCATTAAGCAGTCATGTTCATATTGAAGAGGCAGACGCAATTGCGTTTCTACGCAGATTTATTTGGCCCAATTCTTCTATCGCATCCGTACTTCGAGATATCGAACTGCGAAGTTTAATTGCCGTTCGCATGATTAGGCATTCTAGACAGCGAAGACCGGCGCAAAGCTCCTCCCTTTTGTTCTGTGTTTCGATAGCGGTTCCGAGTACTTCAGATTGCGATGACGCCAGCCGGGACTGAAAACGTGCCAGCTATCACTTTTGCCTATGTCTCCACCCCGCTGTCAAGCTAAACACCGTATACAGCAGGCACGTTACGAAAGGGAGGAGCTCTGCGCCGGTCTTAGCTGTCTACCATGCGTAATCATGCGAACGGCAATTGAACTTTTAAGTTTCAATATCTCGGCGTACGGATGGGCTAGGAGAATTCTGCCAAATTAAACGGCTCGTAGAAAATACGATTGCGTCCAACTTTTCAATACAAATATGCCTGCTTATTGCAGCCACTAAACAGGTAATTATTGAATTTTAGTTGATTAAGCCACCGTCATCAATAATTACCACCTAATTATATGTCCCCCTGGGCGGATAACCTCACCGTAGAGGTGGTCTTCACGTCAATCTGAGCGCTAGTTTAAAAAAAAATCTGTCGACTTAATTTTGATCACCCTGTATAATTTTTTCTTGGTTTTTACATTACAGCACATTACAGCAACCATGGCTAAATTATTTCTGTACCTTGTCACGTAACCACCTTCGTGCGATGCTTCGCCTTAGTATATGGAAGATAACGAGGTCCGAATACAAGATATTAGGGTGTCATATACTGTTTAATCGTAGACCTAAAGATTAAATATTACCTAAATGGAGAAAGCATAGAAGCGCAGGCCAGCAGCGAGAATTTTGTTCCATGACACTTAAACTAAGACTACCCAAGTCTGGTGGCAAAACCTTGGGCTCCTTCTTCGCTTTTTGAGGAATACCAAGTTTAAGGTTTGTCCATGATAAGTTTTGTTGAAGAACAGACAGGCGATGAAATCTGAAAGCATTCGTTTTTTCGACGCCTTCGAACAAAGAAAAAACGTTAGGTAAGGATGCCGAAACTTACTTTCTTCAGCCAGCTTTGCCGAGTCCAATTCGGAAACTTTTTGCTCGGCGCATTTTGGGCTATTCGGATCTCTATCGACCTCTTTCGCGCAGCTTCCAGGAGTCCTTCGTATATACTTTGGCCCTAATAAAAAAATGTGGAAGAGAAATAGTGAAAACTTTGTACCGCATCCGTCAACGTATTGCACAGGTCTCCTAGTGCAGGTGAAAACGTATTTAAGGAAAGTTATTTTTCTTTTTGTATTTGTGCCACAGAGAGAATTTAGGCAAAAATTATTGTTGCAGAACCGCCTCTGAATGTCTCATTCAAAGTACCTTCTTGCTATTGTACCTTTCAGTACTAATAAAACACAGTCTTTACCTGACAATCCGTGCTATTATCGACAGCTCTACGGCTGTTTGTTATCGATAAAATTATCGGTAGTCCTACAATAGCTCTCAACAATAGCTGCCTTCACAGGCACTCTCAAACTGCGGCCCTTTTGACATGCGGCCTGCATCATTGTGTAAATGTGCAGATAGTTGTCGGAATTATCGCACCATCGGATCCCCTCTCTTTCCTCTCTGCGATGTCCTTGGTCTTTCAAACAATAAGTGGATCTTATGCTAAAGGTACATATAAAATTCTAGCGTGTTGCGATATAACCGGCTGGCCCACATAAGGAATAGATATGAAACCCCTTTTTGTGGCGTTTATGATTATGAACAAGAAATAGGGAATTCTATTTATTATTTTAGCATGGTAGTTCACTGGAAGTGAAAAGGTTGTGATTTCTGATGCTTCTGATACTGTACTGTAGTCCTACAGGAATTGAATGAACCTTTACCGTTGAAGTTGGTGCCACATTGGGGACAACACGCCTGTTTCTTTGATGCATTGCTGATGTGCAAGCGGCGAAAGACGTTATATTTTTGGTATTACATTGTATCATTGTAAGAAAGACTCTGACTACTTCGAAGCAATTTAAAAGCAGTCAGAGAAATTTTCTCTAATCAAGCAAAGAAACTTTTTGCAAATTCGTTAGGGGTGAATTTTAAGCAGTGCACTATAAGCATCAACTACCAATAGACTGCTATCTTTTGTTTAGCTATAAATTATTATCACAGTATTTCATTATAATTGTGCGAATAAGTCATGATTCCTCCTTGCTATGCGAGACTTCATTAGAGGCCCCTGAAATTACTCGCCGCCTATAAAACCGACAGGTTCAGATTAACTTAGTTATTTTCATGATCATATATCACCTAAGAATCTCCTAAATCCCAGAAGATATACCAGCATTAGTAGCCTGGTATTACTAAGTTTTAGTAGGCATTTAAGAATTTATTTTATGTAATTCACATTCGTGGATAAATGGGTAGGACACGGTTTTACGTATTGGTGCTGCTATCGGTAGTTTTGAATAGTTTGACTGTATGTTGATTTCTTATGGTATTGAAAGTACCATAGGCAAGTTTACAAACGCTACTACACTAATCCGCCACGGTAGGTAAGTGGCTATTTTATCTTTGTACTGCTGCAGCGAATAACGCTGGTTCGTATCTCGGTCAAGCTGGATGGGTTTCTGATGCAGGCGAAAAGCCAGAACGCCCGTGGGACAAGTCTTCGGCGCACATTAAAGATACTCAGTTGATCAAAATTAACGCAGAGCCCTTCACGGCGGTGCGCCGCATAGTACAGGTGCAGCCTCGGTGCGTTACGCCGCACAGTACATTAATCAGCACCACTACACTGTGGTCTGTTTAAGGACACGTGCCTGACATTTTATGCAGGGAGCTGCTCTAAACTATTCTTCACGCAACATGCCCGACTTCCGGCTTTGACTCCGGCCTTTTATAAAAATGCCAATGGTCTGGCAGGGTAGTTCTTTTCAGAACGACGGTAGTGTCCTCTCCCAATACAACTTCAGCAAAAAAAAAAAAAAAAACAAAGGAGCAGTTTTACTACTGCCAAGTTGTAAGACCACCGAAGTTGTGTTTATAGATAACTTTTGGGCTGACGCATTACAATATTGATCACAAACGTTCATAGAAGTAATTCTAAAATATTTTGCAGATACTTTTGGGTATAGTTTTGATAAAACAAGAGTTAAAGCCATTTTCTGTAGCCATACTTTCTGAGAACCCCCCTTGTAATTGGCAGGAGGCTGAAATTTTGTAAGGTTTAGAACTCCACTGGAGCTAACAATTAGTACAAGTAAGAAAAACTCGGCTAATGTCACTGTCTTCCTTGTGCCCCATTTCAGTATGGTTTTTCTGAGATACCTATATTACACTGAAAGACCCAGAGCATTTCACTGTAGCTCTGGAGCGAGCACTTGCGATTCTTTGTCTACGTGACCGGTCAGACCATGCAATTTTGGTTAGAAGCTCCAGCAAGTAATATTAACTGTAAATTCTTTCAGCGTGGTAATGACGGAGGCTCTTCAGTCAGTGGACATGTGAGGAGGCAGTGTCAGCGGAGATGAGGAAGAATGTCACCCCGCTATGCGTTTTATGCCCTTAAAGGCGCGCAGGGGGCGCGCACCCTAATGACCCTATGGCACTTGCATTGGCCTCCCTTCAACTTTTGACTTCCCACCCTTGGTCAATCTGCATTTCTTTCTGCCTCCTCTCTGTCCATTTATTCCCGCTAGATGTCATCTCCCGTTGATCGTCATGACGTCACTTATGACAAAATAGATATTCCTGGTGAGGAGAATTTTATCGTTCAATATGGTGCGTTCCGGGAGCTAATCAAAAACTTCTCGTTATTAAGGATGACGCCGGGAGTAGAAGTTCATTTAACACTCCATTGTCACAACAATATCTGTGCTACCCCATCCTATAACTAACGGAAAAGTGGCCACCGCCTAACTGACGTGGTCGCACTCTGCAAAGATCAGAAAAACTAGAATGTTCATATATGGCAGTAGCCCTCCCCTCCCTCCTGACAAATCTGGCATCAGAGTTAGGGAGAAAAAGAACATCACGCTCATACTGAGGGAGACTGGCAGATAATTAGATACCAGTGTAGACAACAAATCATTTGTTATTTCATCATCATCATCAGGTGGTCTACGTCCACTGCAGGGCAAAAGCCTCTGCCATAGGTCTTCAATTATCCCGGTCCTGTGCTAACTGCGACCAATTTATACACGCAAACTATATTCCTGTGGGTCTTCTCCTTCAAAACTGTACAATTATATCAGGTGCTTCATACTAGCGATGAAGGGGTGTGCGAACACACACACACACCATACGCGACCACTCTGGCACAATTCAACGTCAGCACTCCTTTACACTTCTGGATAATCTAAAATCGGTTATCCAGGTGTGTGTTGCCACAATACAAGATAAATTTATGGGCTTGGAAGGTCATGGCACTCTTCTTTCAGAATTTCAATACAGAACGCAAAAAAAATGCACTTGATTGATACGCCGCAGGGAACGGGGCGATACGTTATTCATTTGGTAATGTCAGAAAGAGGTCAGTTGAAAATAGCTCCTGATAAATCTTGGGCCAAAAGATTACCTCCAGGCGTAATCGTTCGTACAAAAGCCTTGCAAACAGGGACGCCGCCTTCGATAGTTTTACAGGACTATAGAAATTCAATTTTACTGCAGATTCAACCAAAGCGCCGTAACTACCCCTTACTGCCATGAACAAAGTGTGTCTAGTTTTATCCCACAAATTTTATCAACAGTGCGGCATTGTCGACGCTAGCTTTGGAATGGAAACTTTTATTACTGTGACTTTTGTTGGGTGAGAGGGCTTTCCTAAAAAAGGTGCATTTTACAATAAAATATACAAAAGGTATGATTTTAACACTAAAGGGAAAACAGAATGGCTGATTGGCTAGAAAGGCGATCCGTAAGAGACAGATTTTTGTGATTGGCTAATTTGTACTAATTCTTGAATAGCTATTGTGCTTGCCATCACTCAGGTCAAATGTACTGCCGATAAATATGCCGTACACTGTATAAACGTCAGCAGTTAGTAATAAACCAACCGATTTTACCTGTTTTGAAGATGGGTGCGACGAGGCATTTATGGTGAGGTGCCAATAAAAAGATGCAATTTTAATATTGTGTGTCGATATTTTTAGCAGGTGTGTCCACGCATCGTATGTGGAAAGGTATGTACGGGATTCCGATTTGAAGATCAGGTCTTCCGGTATAGTCTCGACGGTTGTAAACCTGAAAAATAGTCGCACATAAAAGCGAAGTTCTACAGCCTCACAAAGCACAAGAATCTTAGAGTCTAATACAATGTGAGCCAACAAGGTTTGGGTTCCTTAAGAAGTGTGAGACAGATTACCATATTTACAAAATGGACAACAATTTTTCTCCCAACTAAACGCAAGCATATATGAAGAGTTCATCCCGATTCCGGATTAGTGCCGCCTTTTTAATGCCTTTAATTGGTGAAACATTTCGGCAAAGTGCGTGATAGAAGAGTAGTTCGGTTTTTGATGATGGGCAGCCAGCGAAGCCTTTTAAAACCCGACGTAGAGGTGACATATCATGCCGGCGAGTGATGGCAAGCAAGTTTTGTTTCCCTCTAGCGTGGACAGCTTTCATCCCTAAGGAAGGGTTCTGCGTGTAGGCCAATATACATACATATAACCGTTGTCATGCATTCTGCCGTGAATGGGCCCTGTTAAACCAAATTTTGTAGAGATGGAGGAAAACCAAGACAAAAGCGGTGTTTTTACTCCGCGAGAACCCGTTGAACGTGCACACAATTGCAGGGCAAGATAAAACACAAAAGCTGCTCGTCGGAATTCAAAAAAAGGCTCGAACAGCAGTGTAGTTTCATTCCGCCAGCGCTTTTTAGTACCGTTGGCTGAAGACATGTGCCCTTTTTTTCCCGCGATCCCACTCTTCAATCTCCTCGAGTCGGAACAAACTGGGCAGAGACTAGATGCTTTCAGAGAGTAAGAGGAAAAGTCCAGCTTATCCGCTCTTGCCTTTCTCCGCAACCCTCCCCTTTGAAGCAATGAGCAATTCATCTCCTTCCCTTCGGAAGACGTCAGCGCCGCGAATTGTTTGGTCGATGGTCAAGGCGTTGTTCGTGGCGCTACCGTCGGCTGGGGAGAAACGCACGTGGCGCTTGTGTCCTTGAGTGCAAAAGGCGTTCGCTTGAAGGTCAGAGAGACGTTTCCAGGCGTTTCCCGAGTTTGTACCTTAAGTAACGAATTTTATTTAAATGTGACTAGTCTATCAGCTAATGAGACAACATTGGGCCACTCCTACGGTGAACGTGGTTGGGATCACGAGTGTGATAGAAATGTCCCGCACAATTGAGTCCTCAGGAAACGAAAATGGTTTGTAACTGCGAAAAGGATACTCGGCGCGGTCAAAGCCGTCGTACCAAGGACGCGCGTGCATTCCCGGTTGCGGTGGTTATTTTTATGACGGAGGCGGAAACCTGGTTGTCAAGATTCCGGAACACGTTGAAAATTGCCAGTAGGTAGAACTTCGATACGGCACGCCTCAAGGCCCACATGAGCTTTAGGGGTAGCTCCCCTCCTACCATGGTTATATTGAAAAATATAACAACGCGAACTGTATAAGCGCCTGATGTTGAAGAAAGTGCCTCAAGCATTTTTACGTTACGTTGTAGCAAGCCAAAGAAAAGAGCAGTGCCACCACATGGCTGATGCCCAACGTTATTCTTTTTTCGTAGCAGCTCCATGCCACAATGTCACAGCGCCTCTCCAAAGATTCTCAAGGCAGCCTTTTACATTTTTCCCAGCACCATTGCGATTTGAGTACATAAAAACAATTTTTCATTTACATACAAGTTTTTTAAGGCTTTCAGACTACCCGAGTTCTAAGCCGCCAGTGCATATTCTGAGCACAACTTGGTAAACTAAAGCAGACTTTTTGTATCGGTTATATATCTTCACCTTAACGGCAGTTCCTGTATTTTTAACAATTCACGTGGTAAAAATGTTCTCACCATTACACGCAACGTGACTGAAAAATGTGCACAGGTTTTTAGCATTCGAACTACTTGTAAAGGTGGCAAGGCACGTACAGGGATAAACAGATGAATTGTGAACCCGAAAATATGAACCAACCCCATCCCCCATTCCAGAATTCTCTGGAGGTCCAATGATGGTTCTCTAGTGGTAGAATTGGGAAGCCACATTTTAGAACTTAATTTGCTGTAATAAAACCAACAATGGAAAGAAATAGCGTAATTTAGGTGGGCTGGTTTATATTTTCGTGGTCGCGTTTCATTTGTTCATGACGGTACATGTGAACAATGTTTAGTTCACAGCAAATTCCGGGTATAGTTGACGCATAACAACAAATGTACAAAAAAACGTAAGACCGTTTTTCTAACTTTGGGTTGATTGCGTTTGTAAAAAAAGCCTATTTACCCACATACAAATACATCTTCCGAACATCATCAATTGCATGGCGCCTTTCAGACTTTGTGATGATTTAAAAACAACACAAAACTAAAACTTCCGGGTTGTTTGTAACATGCAAAGCGCATTCTCTGATCGACGAAACCGCTTTATGCTGAACTATTTAGATAGCCGAACCATAACGCTCTACATTGAAGCATTGCTAGCACATCACTTTTGGTTTAAACACACTGAAATACACCCTTCTCACCTGTTTCCAAGCCTAACTTACTTGCAAGAGTCGTCGCATGCACGTAAGGGTCCAGAAAAGATGCTTTCCTTCTTATCGTTTGTGTGCGGCACACAGAGGCCCACTTGAAGGAGGCACAGCAATAGAGGCAACTGGAAGCTCCATTGGGTCAACATGCCCTTGTACGGGGTGCGGAAACACTTTGCAGTCGGGAATCTCTGAAAGAAAATACTGAGCTGGACACGTGCAGCCAATAAGAGCTTTTGTATCTCTGTAGAATAATCGCGTTTATCAGGGCAAGCACGCTTTCAAACTGTTGGCCATTGGCTTCCAAAAAGGCCACAGAAGCGTACGTAGGGAAACGAGCTTTAGGCAGCTTTTTACAGCAAGCGTTATTCTCGTTGTCACTTACTTCCTCGAGTGCGGTTGCCTCCAGAAAAAAACCGAGACCAATTAAAACAGGTAAGTGGGCTCCTGTGAACACGGTAGAGGAGAAGAAGGACTGAGACTGTTACATCTGCGAGGGGTAATTCTTTACGCCCAACAAAGCGAAGTATACTGTTTTTAGTTGTTTCTTTCGTCTCGCGCGTGACTTCTGGGTACACAGTAAAACAAATAGGACGAGGAGCCGTTGTTAAAAACGCATGTGCGGGTTTAAAGTAGCACTCTACTCGGAACCGTGGCTGCCTGGTGTCACGCAGACGAAATAAATAAGGAAAAAGCGTGAAAGAAACATTCAAAGAAAGAAAACCGGACTTCGTTTTGTAGCCGTTTATTTGCCCAGGTGCGCTCTTCTATTATTATTCACCTTGGGCGGGACGTTTTCTCACTCTACCTTTTTCTCCTCCTGGCGCAATTTTCTGCGAAAGAGCTGTACCCCCTCCACATACACGTCCGCCCTGTCCTTTCGACACTGAGAAGGTAAATAACGCATTGTTGGCAATTTTACTGCTGACGCCGCTAGCATCGCTTTTGGCCATGTAGACGAAAAATTGACCTCGTATATGCTCGATTCTCAGCACACGTCGTCGAACGACGATATTCTTATGGCGCCTCCTCCACGCAACATCCTGCCGTTACATCGCCGCACACTTGTCATCCTGTTCCCCTGCTGTCTAGGTCCTCCAAATATGTAATAATGGTTTAGTGAATTCGATTTTATTAACGCGGTGGAATCTGGCGTGCTAGCTGTTGAACCTCTAGCTGGGTTTCGGCCTGGTGATCGAGCCACGAGCCCAAGGCTTGAGCGCGAGCCCTTCTGGCATTTCAAGGTTGAAATACTGTTTGAGCGCCTTTTTCATTGGTTTTACAACAAATAGGCCCACTTCTGCACCTAATTAAAAGAACCCAGCTAATATCAGTTATCTATGTGTTTAATCAAGAATGCCTATTTTTTATCTTTATTGAACAGTGTTTACCCGTTTTGAGGTATGCTACCAGATTTAGTATTCTGAAAAATATTTACCTATGTAAACGTGTCATACAAGAATGCATTTATCATTTAGCCAGGAGGCTGCATCGTGGAGGGGATAGGCGTTTTCGCGTTTAAGTGACCCCCTTCCAATATGCGAGTGAGAAGCTTCTGGAATTCCACTGCGGCCCTCGATGACGTAAGCTACTATTCCAGGCCTCAAAGGTAAAATAAGAGAATTTAATATTGAGGAACGACATGATAGCCAATGGCTTTTGTAATCTTTAAATGAGTCCTGACACTTCATAGACCAAGTCATGCTCCAGAAAATTTCCTAAAAGATTAAAATGCCGAAATTTTGTCTGCTGGAACGGCTTCACAAGGAATAAAAGGCTGGGTTGGTTTTCTAGTCAAGCCATGGTCAGTTTTTTTTTTTCGTGCTTTCTTTTTTGTTGCTAAGGCATTGCGCTGCTGAACCGAAGTCCGCGGATTCGAACCCGTCCGCGGCGGATGCTTGCCTGATTAAAGCCAAAAGCGAAAACGCCCGTGTCATAATATTTGAGCGCACGTGAAACTTCCCCCGGTGGTAAAAATAAATACGGAATGCTCCACTGCATGCTCACGACATCTGGAGCTGTTGCTCAGCTAAACCTTGCGAGCAAAGGTGAACTGGCGGTCGTAAAATCGGAACGATTCCTAAAGAACTGCGCCCTGTTTTCTTCCCCTGAAACCTGCGCTGCGATAGCACTTACAAGACGCAGAATGTTTCGTTAAGCCCTGACTATACCAGGCTTCACCATCTCAGGCTTTACTATCTCTCATGTGCGAGGCCACCGATTTTTGGGCATTTCAGCTGACGGGTCAGTGCCACGGATCCACCATATTCGTTGCCTGAAAGGCAAACTGCAGTGTTTCACATCCTGTGAATGCTTGCAGGCAATCCTTGGGGCTGTCCGGTGGGTTCCCTGCTATCAGCTTGCAAGGGGCTTTTTGTTGATCTGCTTTGTTACAGAAAGCCTGCCCTTGGAGCACTCTCCAGGACAAAGCGAGGAATTCAAAGACACTGCTGGCACAATCTCTCCGTGTGTGCCTTGCACTGTCTGAGTTCACTTCAACAAAGGCAACGCTTTGTGAATCGAGATGCCTCGCGGTCGCTGTAGTTAATTATATTATAATGAGAAGACTTCCGCGCTAGCCTCCCCCTTTTTAACTGTTCGTCTGTCCATCCCTTGGCCGACAGCTCCACTAGTCATGTGCAGGAATTTCGGCCTCCATACTATCAACGTCCCATTAGAACTGAGGTACCGCCTTGCACATTCCTCCGTAGTTACTAATAACAGTTTCTGAAATCGGCAAAAACTCTTCAGTGCATTTCCAGCCTTGGCCTACTACACATTTCATCCCATATCTCGCTGTTATGGTGGGTATACCGCCTATACACTCCTGTGTAGTTACCTCCGACTCTTCCGTGGTAGGTGTATGGTTCCCGTTTTCAGGGTCTGTGTTATCCGGAAAGCTTACCCACAAGACATCGGCTACAGTAAACGCGCTGGCTGCAGTGAGAGAATCAGAATGGGAACTGAGGGGCTCGTTGAATTAAGACAGAAATAAGAGTTGGCTGTCAAGAAAGCCTCGGAAAGCAAAGGGGAAAATGTGGTAGGTCATTGAAACAGACAAAGAATTTTGAAAGACAGAAAGAAAGTGGAGAAAAAATACCCGCCTGGTGGGATCCCAACCCACCACCTCCAGAATGCGCGTCTGGTGCGATGACCACTACGCTACCGACGGGTCTGTCCCCTTCTCCCCGTGTAGTCGGAGTGGCGCTGGCTACCACCCTTAAGCGTCAGGTAAAGTTCTAGTAAATATAAATCTCACACTCACCTCACCCCACGAAGTGAAAGAGAACTCAGTCGCCCAGATAGCCCAAATGGTAAGGAGTTCGACGTCAAATCGAAACGCGTGGGTTCGGCCCCACTCTGCGGGCGTGCTTTTCTTTCTTTCTTCCTTTCTTTCTTCCTTTCTTTCTTCCTTTCTTCCTTTCTTTCTTTCTTTCTTTGTTTCTTTCAGTCTTCCTTTCTTTCTTTCTTACGTGCATTTAAAAAATGTAAAATATACTAACCTCATTAAAAAGAGTCAAACAACACCCCTGTGCCTTCTTTGGCGTTGCAGTCTACCGACCTATGTACCACTGTATTTAATATATATATATATAGATATATATATATATATATATATATATATATATATATATATATATATATATATATATATATATATATATATATATCTATATATATATATATATCTATATATATATATCTATATATATATATATATGTATATAGGACATGAACCATGAGATACGGAATAATATTTTAAACTATTTTTTAAACTATTTTAAATTATTTTAAACTATTTTAAGCTCGCACCGGCTGCGCGTCGGCCACCCCCTCGTCGTTGGCGGTGATGGGACATCGAGAATTGTCCGCTTGTTCGTGACAATTTATATATATATATATATTCACGGGCAAGCTTGAGCATTTTGAATAGCAAGAGGAGAGGATAGTGTATCTATGCAGTTAACATTTCTCACTAATCGTTTCGTCGCGCTTTCTTCACGGCCGCCACGTAACATAAATAAATAACCAGCCCGAATCACTCTAACTTGCTTTTATGCTTTCGCGTCCACCGGTCTGTTCTTAGCAGCGTGATTTCGTCACTTGTGGACAAACCTGTACTGCTTCACACTCTACAGCAAACTCTGCCACTTCTGTTGTTGTGTCGCAATGTGCTTGAAGTGTTTAAGCGGATGAATGGCCGTAACAAACCACCGTTATTCATACTGTTAAGGAGGCAAGGGCCTGTACAAGTCGATTTTTCCGGTATAGCCAAAGGAGAAGGAAGAGGGTGAACTAAGCAGGCAATCGCAATAATATAGTGTTTATGGTGCTGGAAAGAAGCACGGAAGCTGAAGTACTTAGCTACACTTGTAGTATTTCCAGGCCACAAGTAGGGACCCCGAAGGTGGTTAGACGTCTTTTCAGAGTTGATATACACAGTGGTTGGCCCATCATGACAAGTTTCCAGAATGAAACGACGGAAAGAAAGGGGGGCGACAGAAACGCAATTATGGCCTGGTGCTTGCGCCGTAAAGTGCGACTTTCAGTAGTGGGACGTTTTGCAGGTTGACGCACAGCACGACTGTTTGGAGTTGGACAACGACGGGTAAAACGATCGATGATGGGGCCGCACTGCGTGTCTGCTTTTTGCAGAAACTGTTAAAAGAGATATCGCACGGAAGTTGCTGCGGCTTATAAAGGCGGAGAAAAAGGTGAACATGGAGCCGTGCCTCACGTTTACTGAGAAGGTTGAAGAAATGTTCACGCATTTCTAAAACTCCATTATTAGAACTTGCATAATTTTAATGGTCCCCAATATTACATCTCTTATCCCATTAGGGCAGGTTTCAGTTTTCAAGAATTTTGCACAATGCATTGTAAAACCAAGCAGACAAGTCACCACTGAATGACATCCGCTTTTTCATTACTTCCAGAAAACAAATGAACATGGCCTCTGTTTGGTGTAACGGCAGACCCACGCAGTTATAAGCAAAAATAAATCATCAAACAATTTCTCGTTTTGCGTATAGTGAAGGGAGGTATTAGGTTACGGCTATTCGTCAAAATATTTCGAAACATTGCCATAATTTCTATAAATGCGCGCGACTTACGGGCTTGCAGTAACCGGCCTGGCTGTAGCCGGTGAAGTTGCTGGCGTGCATTTCTTCCTCACACAAAACCCATTGACACGCTAGCACTTCAAACACCCTCTAAAATATATACAAGGTTTACGTTCTAAAAATCAAAATAAAACTAGTGGTGACAGTAGCAAGGGCGGCATTGGAGATTCCAGAAAGCTGCTACATCTACTAAAACGGCATTGTTCGGCTGTAGATGAGCTGGTACGATTAGGAAGAAAGCAGATTAGATTACATCCACTCTTTAACATGGTCGCTGTCCCAGAATGTCTTATCTGTTCCGACATTTCAAGTTGGCATATTGCTCATTGATCTTATCTTGCGTCATACAAAACTTGGCGTTCTGCCCTCATAACCCCGAAACGTTCGATTGGGAAGTTGCATTGAGGGACTGGATTGATTGATTTTATGGTTTAACGCGCCGACGCAACGCAGGCGATGAGGCGCCCCGTAGTGGAGGGCTCCAGATTGAGTTTGAGCTTCTGGGGATCTTTAACGTGCTGCGAAATCTCGTACACACGGGCGTTTTCGGTTTTCGCCTCTATCAGAAAAGCGGTCGCCACGGCCGGGTAAGTCAGAAACTCGAGATAACTGACCCCCGGTACCTGTTCAAGGATATTTGCGGTGCAGATAAGCGGGTACTTATTTGAGGACGTTGATTAGATTTCAATCACACTTATTAACATTGTCGCGCAGCCTGGACTTTTTAAGTTATCGCTTGCTTGCATTGACGTAATCAATTCATTTTATCTGTCGTCATATGACACAGGACCCTCCAGACAATCAGTGTACTTCACATTCCCCCCGTTTACTCTATTGATGTTGCTATTTATTACTTCGCACAAGTTATTGAAAGTGGGTGGCGGCAAACGAAAGAAATACATGTGGTAGCGCCATACAGCGACCATCTATTTTCGTCTAATTATATACGAAAGAAATTCCCTACTTCTTTAGGTTACGAGGCAGTACTCCAATTACGATAGCTCAGGGCCACACTGACGTGGTTCTAATTTTCTTTCAGGGTTGATAAATCTGCAGAAGGGCCGCTTGCCCACATATTTTCTTCTTTCGTGCGGCGGACTTTTAAAATGAACCTTTCATCTTGCTTGGAGAGAACACACCGGACGACACAAGTGCATTTGAGTGCTGTGATGCAGGAACACTCGTGGCCAGGGTTGCCGGGTCTGCCGAATTGTCGCCAAACTGGCGACTTTTCGATAATTGTGGCGACGAAAAATTCAATGTGGCGACATGGCTACTTTCTAACGCTTTTGGGCATTGGTGATTTTATATCTTTCTGGGCCCTACTGATCGCCCACTTTCCACAAAAGAATCCTATATGACCTTTCAGTGCATTCCAGCCAATTAGCCAAACTGAACGAGCAGAACAGAACAAAGTTTTATGCAGAACATGGTTATCTGGAAATGCCTACAAAAGGTCTCAACTAATCGGTCACTCCAACACACCATGGAACGCTACTTACTCGCACAAATCTAAATTTGCTTGCTCTTTGTCATATCCAACATGCGGTGTTGTATGAACAGTGTCAAAGCATTGAAGAGACGCCATCGGTTTAAAGTGTAGTGCTTCGGAAGTTTACGGGAGTTTAAGATATCTTGCAGAGGGGTGGGAGGTGTATAAGACAACGTTTAATAGGCGCGGGGATGTAAAGAGGCGGCAAAAGTGGTAAACCGTGATATGCAGCTAACGCGCTTTCCAAATCATTGATATCTTTTGAAAGCTTTACATAGCTAAAGCAGCACATTTCACTTTTTTGTACACAGTAGTCAACAAATGTCGCACTGCCAGATCATAGCAAACGAATAATACTTGGAAAATAATTTTCCACTTCTAAGAATTTCTTCATTTTTTTTTCCGCGAAGGTAACCGAAAACTACTCACTAGTATCGCCTCGATGAAAATGGCTTTCTGGCTAATTTCGGCAATTTCCCGACGACTTTTCCTTCTGCGGACCTGAGAACCCTGCTCGTGGCAGTGAACCTCGTGAAGCCGTCTGAATCAAAGAAGGATATAGTGGTGTGAACATATTTATATACCAGTATAAATTATGGAGGCCGATTATCAGCCACAAATCAGGACTTCCCATCGAAGAGATTGCTTTGTATAATCAGAACCATTCGCGATTGGGTTTTCTTTTCGTTTTTGCGCTTGCTAGAATTACTTGTCTTTTCGGGTGCAACGCTTTCACGTGTAGGTCCTCCGGACGTGCCCGTTTCGGCACCCTGAGATTCAGAGTTAAACTTACCAATTACCTCAACTCCGTGTCCTAAAGATGGGCTTTTAAAATTCATTTTCAAGGGCAAAGCAACTCGTTCAGCAGAGATGAATGTAATCTCTATTAAGAACAGTTTTCTGAAAATGCTTTTTGACGGTATTTTGTTCTTCAAAAAAACACGGCCTTGTTAAGAAAATAATCTAGTTTTGGCACGGAAAAACCCGCGGTTCAGTATACGTTAATCTCACCTGCTCCTTAGTGTAAAGCGGACAATTCCCCGGAGTTTTGAAAAACTTTTGTATGAATCCGACCTCGCCTATTTTTAGCCCTTTTTTCGTGCGGAGGTAAGTGAAACTCATTCATATTAAGTGTTCTGCAAACAATTTTGAAGTGGTTACCACACGGATCGGCATACCAGCAGAATTTTCCAAGAATGGTCGCTTTTTTTAAATTTTTTTATGAAAGGCATCCCCAGCGAAACACTTCCTTGTCCACTGCCTGTAATAGACTCGAAAGCTGCATAGTATTTTTAAAACATGTTGATTTTTAATTAAATTTGGGCGTTTCACCGCACCGAAGCTACCCCTGGGCTATGAGGGGTGCCGCAGGGGAGAGCGTTGGAAAAATTTTTACCACATGGGGATAATTAACGTGCGCCGCAATATCGGCACACGGGCGTATTTGTGGTTTGGTCCCAGCTGACACGCACCCACAGCGGCCGGGATGCAACCTGCGTGCTGGGTCCCGGAAGCAGAACACTTTATCCACTAGTCCACAGCATCTGGTCACATAGAATTTGAGCTCTTGTGAGCCCCCAACCGGTTTCTAGCACCAGATAAAAAATTGAGGGAGGGATCTAATGCATATTTGGTCTTATTTAGATTTAATATTGATAATGATCATTGTCGTCATCATCATCATCATCATCATCAGCACCAGCCTATCTACACCCCACTGCAGGGCAAGGGCCTCCCCAATCAATCTCCAAATACCCCGGTCCTGCGCTAACTGCGAGGAATTTATCCCCGCAAACTTCTTGATCTCATCTGCCCATCTAACTTTCTGCCGACCCCTGCCACTCTTGCCTTCTCAGGGATCCTTTCTGTTACCCTTAATGACCAACGGTTATCTTGTCTTCGCATTACATGCCCTGCCCATGTCCATTTCTTCGCCTTAATTTCTACTATGTCCTTAACACGCCTTTGTTACCTGACCCATTCCGCTCTCTTGTGCTCCCTTGGATTTAATAACTGAATCCAAATAATCTGTTCTAGTTCACTTTGGAAGATCATAATAAGACTCAGTGACGGATTCCTGCTTACAACGCATTGTTCAACACCCCTTACGTGCAGCTGGCTCGATATGCAATACCATGGAAGCTGTATGCACACGTATGTCTCTTCGTCTACCCTCCTTGTGCTCGCAGAATACCTTAAAGACTGTCCTGGTTGATTGATTGATTGATTGATTGATTGATTGATTGATTGATTGACTCACTGATTTATTTATTGATTGACTGATTACTCGATCTATTTATCAGCCATTTTCTAGTGACTTTCCAGTATACACCTCAAGTTCAGTGCCTCTCTTTAGCATGTAACTTCGTGTTAGCTTGCGATTATGCGCAGAAATTTTTAAGCGACCCACCTATATTCGGGCACTAATTTGGTAAGTAAACTTGTTGCCTCCGTTTAACGGTTGTATTTCCAACCAATTCATAAAGCCTTGGCTACTATACCTAAGTGGAACAACCAGAACCAACCTTTTCCCAACCAGCGAATATGCGGAATATTAACAATTCCCACCCAGTCCGGCTAACTTTAACTCTTTGAAGTCCCAAACGTATTGTTCACAGTAGTACATCAAATGTTGTAGACAAAGGTAAATATTTTACCCCCAAGACCCTGGCTTCCGGAGGAGCTTTCCACAATGCGTCCATGGCTACTAACCCACACAACTACGCTAATAAATCAATGATAAAAACAAACACCCACAATTCTCAAGGAATTCTCAGAAGCTTTTGATAAAGCGTACACGAAACGCTAGTGTATAAATTACAGCAAATTGTTAGACCTAATGTATAATGAATTAGACATGAACCTGCATGAGCAACGGGAAGCAAACTCATTTTTACGATAATAATTCTTCTTCTATTCTTGACTTGGCTTTGGCGTCCTCTAAAGGCCGAAACTGGTTCCCTTTTTTTTTAGAATTTGTTACCGGTACAGTAGGCGATCTGCCTGTATTTTCGATCGAAGTATTTACGATGAAGTAGAATCCTATGTACGAATTTTTCAATTAATCTACCAATTATTCAGTAATCAACCAATGAAGCCGTTTACTATCCCAGGACAGAAAAAAATCTTTACAGATTATTTGGACTGGTCCTTGTCCTATTCAGCACTGCCCGTACAGGTGAGTCACAGG
Organism: Haemaphysalis longicornis; assembly: GCA_013339765.2. Classification (NCBI taxonomy): domain Eukaryota; kingdom Metazoa; phylum Arthropoda; class Arachnida; order Ixodida; family Ixodidae; genus Haemaphysalis; species Haemaphysalis longicornis. Next base: position 85,359,482 of record CM023455.1, on the reverse strand, counting down.
TATCAACTGTGAGTAAATCGGGAACAAAAAGCAAATAGAAAGAAAGAACTGAGATCTTACAGAGCTATATAAGCATCCACGAAACGTACAAGCGCAACATCAAGCTACGTTACTGTTTGATGTTTCACACTTGTAACCTCAATCCCTTAAAATATATTTACCAGATCTTCATTACCATCATGATTATAGCACTCGAATCTGCTGCGCAACAAAGGCGTGTTCCTGTGATTAGCGAATACACCTGTCCCGGGTGGTTTTGTTAATCTTATACCCTCAATTTTCGTTTGCCGTCTCTCTGTCGACTAATTGTCCGTCATTCGCATTACATATGAATTATTCATTACGCACTACGCATTCCTGTGCGCAATGTCCTGTTCGCAATGGTCTTCATGTAGCTCGTGTACACTGTGCTAAATTATCTGAGTCCGTAGTTTATTTCAAATTACGTATCAGTTTTCTTCCGTGTAAGTGGTAACTTTACAAACTTTTTTCTCTCACTGGTTCGGCCGTCCGAATCTTATTTTGGAGTGCCTAGTAAGACCCAATATTTGTGCCGGAGATGTCAGCACTTTAAGAGCACATTAGTTTATCAATTTCTTTTTAGACTCAGGTACAAAAAAATGCTAGCTCGTGGTACGTTAGATCTCTCAAAGGAAAAGCAGATACAGTTCTTATACCCGAAGGTATCTATTCAAAGAAGACATATTTGTTTGGAGTGTAGCACTAGGTCCCGGAATCCTGTGCTTAATTTCAATTCTCGGCATTCAAAGATTGTTAAGACCGGAATGGCTGTATCTTTCCTACGCTACGTTTTCGCCAAATCATGTGTCCATCGGTATGCCAACAGCTTTTGCGAACAAATTGTAATGATGACGTCGGCCGGGTACAGCAAGCATGTAATAGGGCTCGCCGTTGACAACGTTACAAAGTGGGTGAAATCTAGTTTCTTAGGGGGCAGAGAAGCAGAGTCTAGGAAAACAACACTTCTCGGTAAGGCCGCATGTGCAAGTGTTGCACATGCGTGCACGTGTGTGCAACGTGTCGCAAATACGTGTTGCACGTGTGCACGTGTTCCCATGGCTTTAAACAATGCAGCGGGCCGTTATGGTGAAAACGTCCTGTTCTTGGGACCAAAAAAATTAAGAAACATATGTAGCGCGGTAGATAGAAGGTAGGCGGGTACAGCTACACGTGGACGCTGTAGAGTAAAACATGTGTCACGTTTTGTGCCTTGTAAGTGTTGGTGGGGTGTATGTGATTCCTTTTTTATGCGGTCAATTTTACATTGGCAAAGGGGCCGATAAATTGACATTCGAATCTTGGAGCGTAGATGTTCTTTGAGGGGTGATGACCATTCAGACATTGCACAACACTGCAAAATATGTGGAAATTGTTTCCTTGTCTTTAAGAATTCAAAAGTATTCGCGAACATAAAAAAACCAGCACTCAAGTTGATAATAAAGGGTTTCCATATTAGAAGGAATAAGGGCGAGTGCGTTAGGGCTGCTTGTGTGTCATTGGAGGAAAAGGAATTTAAATTTCTTATACGCTAGCCGACTGTAATCACTTATTCGACGCGGAATATCGTCACGTGCCACACTGTTAAAGAATGTCAACTCTGGTTGATTAGATGCAATCCCCGTGTAATCTGTTTACGTCATAGTACGGTTTTGTGTATATATACGTGTTTCCCTTCTAATCAACATTCCGTTACGAGTTCAGTGGTGTGCAACATCCCCCCTTCTATTGTCTTTGTGTTTCTTGCGCTTTTTTTATCACGAACCTGAAGAAGAAGACGACCTTTTCGCTGCGCATGATGACAATTACTAGCATCGCAACTACGCAACTAAACAATAACACTAGAGATTTGCTATGTGTCCGGCAATGCTCACCTACACCAGTTGCGCCACTCAAGCCTTGCGCGTGAGAGCAAGCTTACCTAGATATTTTATGAGTAAAAATATTTTAAAAATAAATGTTTTGATGATTTTCGAAGCATCGCAAGCACGCGTATAGTGTGTTGACTTCTAATCCGTTTTATTGCCTTGAAAATTGCGGCTGCTGCTACTTCTGCTGTTAGTTTTAATAACACGTGATGCTGACAGGGGTACAGCGTTCTGGTGCAGCAGAGAATTACCCAGCGAATGCATCACTGTGCAAGGCTGCGCGCCGTGCCATTCGCCGGAAACGCGCAAGCTCCACGTGCCAGTTCTCTTTCCTCATCACAGGCCAGTTGTAACTTGTAGCGATTCTCCGCCAGGTGCCACAGTCGTCAGCTTCAGCTACTTTGAACGCTTGCAGTTACTGTGCTAAGATTGTATCGGACTGATGAGTTGGCCATGGGGATTTTGCAACATAAACAATTTATTTGAGCCAAATTTGGGCAAACAAAACTTTGTGTGAAGTTGGCTTTAACGGAATTTGGAACGGCTCGTTCGATTTGTTCCAGTTCCGGTTCAATTCTGAACTGGAGGAAAAAAATTAGGGTCGATTCAGTTTCAGTTCCGGGCGAAAATTCGGGCTCGGTTCCGGTTTGGGTTTGGTGACGGTTAAGATTCGATAACCTGCTTTAAACTTCTCTAGTGTTCGGACGCGCCCATCGCAAAGCGTCATGCGAAATTGGCTAGCGACAAGGCCGAGCAGTGCTATCAACCAAACCGCAAATGCAGAGCCACGTGGTGTTTGTGTACGACTACAGGAATATAGGGTGTAAGAGAAGAGCTGCCAGCATAACTTGAATGCTTCTTTGAGCAAAGGCGTAAGTTTTATCTGGGTTGCGGTTCGTTGATGGTAGGGGGCTTAGCAACGCCAGGTGGGATGACAAACCGATTGTCTGTCTTAGTTCGTCCATAATCCTGTGCAGATACACAAAAAATATGCTTCGAAATATTTTCACCCCACCAGAAAAGTCGTCATGACAGTCATTGTATTTGCGCTGTACCTAAAGGGACCAAATGGTAAATAGATGAGAAATACTGCAGAGTCGTCCACAGGTTTACTTGGTGCTCCGGAGCGGTGTGCTTCGCTGCGCTTGAGGGACAATGACCGGTGGCGCCTGGGTTAGGGGCAGCTTGCTTCACGCATGCGTGGCTTCATCAATGCGCGCGCCCTCTTCGTTTTGCCGCATCACTTTGCCGCATGATCGACGGTGGAGGCGCTGCCAGTAGCGTGGCGCAAAATGATCAAATAAATGAAACGAGGGCGCGAGAACGGTGGATGCTCACTTGGTCATGATAAACTGGGGTGCTCACCGCCACGACAAAAGGCCCGGTAACCGTCCATGTGAGTTCCGTTCAAAATTTGTCGCAAACAAGTGAAAAGCGCCTGTGCAAGATAATCGATTAGTGGCGAAAGTGTCAAACCAATTCGAATATTTTTATGATAGAATCATTACGCGAGGTGCATAACACATTTTCATTTTCTGAGGTAGAAAAAACAGTTGTCCAGCAGAATCTTATGCATACCGTGCAACCCGTTTTCCGTCAGCATGTTTTGCCGAATTACATTAGAAGTTGAAGCGATAACCAACCCCATACGCGCAAAGTGGACATATCACGTCGCGGGAATGTATTTACGATCAACAAACGCAGAAGAATGAGAAATTATGCGCAGGGAGGGGTAGAAGTCACGGCTTGCGTTCCCCTTTTTTAAGCTTGGTCCTAGCAGCAGGGCTTGCACTGGGGGACATGACAGTGAGCAACCGGCTACCCACCATGTGGCAAAATAACAAGGGCGTGAGCATTGATGAAGCCGCGCATGCGTGAATCAAGCCATCCCGAACCCAGGCGCCATCGCAGGCGTCTCCCATGTGCGGCGGAGCACACCGCTCCGGCGCTCCCAGTTAGCCCGTGGACGATTGTACAAAGAACCAATGCAGTTCTTCGACGACAACTTTTACTGTAATGGGAACAGTACTTATGAGAAGTATTCCTGCATGGGAGCGAAAACATTAGACAAATATTTGTGGTGAAAGGGGGAAACAGAAGTCTGAATTGTAAGAATATATCGATTTCTATTTACACAGAAGATTGGGAACAAGACACTCTGAACTTCCTTTATTCCCCCTCAAGCATTGGTTTAAAAGTTTTCTGTAGACGCACTGTTGGTCGATTGAACCAAAATGTGACTCCTTTGCTCAGAGATGACAATGTACATTGTGATAGTTGCCGCCATCTGAAAAACAATTTAAATGTAGGCGTTAGCTGTGCTCCCACTATATTCACGGAGAAATGTAATCAATCGACAGTTCAACCAGTGAGAACTTCCATTAAACCAAAATCAGCAGTCTGCGGATGACTCTACTATATAACAAACTGTAGAATGGATTTACCTTGGGCCTAAAAAAGGCACACGCAGAATGTTCCCATCAGTACTTCTGAGTAATTGTCTTGAACTGAGAATAGTCCGCGGCACTTTGTGACCTGTCTACAAGTCCAAACCCCTTGGGAGAGACACGTGCAGGGTAAAGCACCGCTTCTGTACGTAGCACTGGACGTTACCCTAATCAATTGTCACTTGTTTCTCGGCCATATGTTCGAACACGAAAACATCTAGAGTCTTTGAAAGTTTCGCTGTTTCTAGTCCGCTTTGCTCTGTCTGCTTTGACTTCATATAGGTAATATTTGCAGTGGGCGAATACTACAATACCAATTCAAAAATAAATTTACTTATAGATGGTCGGGGCAATAATTCATACTTCCAGTTGGAACTACTGTTATAGCAGCGAGATCCAGTTGGTTTACTCCAGTCATTGCAATTTACTTACTAATTATCACGTTAAAGCGTTGATTTAAACTTCATTGCAGCATCACATGACATTGTCTTACTTTCTACTGCGTCTGGTTGCTAAGGTTAATGGTCAGCGTTCAAAAATATACATATTAGACAGCTCAGAGAAATCGCCACTTTTGTAATTGCCCATTCTAGACCTGATCCTGCCCTTAGAGTGTCTTTTGCGAGCATATAAATTAAGCTGACGTGGTATAACGCAAAGCAAAAGGTTTAACGTTATACCACCATGACATAAGCGACACGTGCGGGGTTACACTGAGAAGACTGCTGAGGTCGTTTGGAATCACTTAGCTGCCGGATATCACTGACGATCATACCAAAATGCAGCCAGAGCACGAAGGAAATGCATGTGAAGGAATAAAAACTGTAAACGCCCTTCCCTACCACGCCTGGTTCTGCCTGCTCAGCGCTGCCGAAGAGACAAGAGCGGCCGAAGCTCCCGCACAGGCGTTACATACGTGCTGTAAATCGGATGCTCCACGCCATAAGAGAAGGGTATCCCGAAGGCTTGTGACCAGATGCGAAACTTGCGGAGTTGGCAGCCACTCTCCGCGTCTTTCTAGTAGAAAGCCGCTTGTACATTCGGTGATTTTCCGTGGCAACACTTCTTCGTGTGCTGTCAATGTGTTCTCGGATGTCCCTGTTAGCATAAAAATTGGTTTGGAAATAACAGAAAAGGTTTCTTATGAATGTTATGGTCCATTTTCAATAACTTTTAAAAGGAAAACAGAAAGACACCAACGAAATATGACTGCGTCATGGGTTACTGCACCTCATTTGTAGTGACTGATGACTTGTGTCACCTCACTGAAACATTTATCATTGTTTTACTGCTCTTATTTTATAACTCTTGTTAGCGCCCGGATAAACAAAGTTTTGTTCACAACAGATGGTAGCTGTTCTATGCTGTTATTCTAATAACCCGTCATTTTCAACCAGCGCTATGTTTCCTTGATTCTTCTTTACAGCCTTCTAGATTACTTTCACTGCTATGCCTTTGAACCACAGGATTTCGGGTAATCCTAAATGAATAGAAAATCTTTAACGGTATCCCAGAAGGGCCAAACCTTCGAAAGCCTGCTGAAAACACATCGGTGTATAGCTTCAATCTATAATTTTGCTGTAGGTTACGTTATTTGCAACCTGTGAACAAAAATCTCAAGAACACGTAATCACAGGCTTGTAATCACAGTTCACATTGTCAAGTGGAGCAGACTAGACCCAATGATGCCTCAGAGCTCGCGCTGTGCGTTGAGCTCTACCTGCTTCTGTAATTGTATTACAAGCCGACAGCGCCAGATTGGAGAAGATTATAGAAGCCATTGTTTGCATGTGCCGAAAACGTTCAAGCCCATAACACGCTACTAGAAAAGGCTCTGTATCCTAAATGTACCCATTATAGTAGAAACTTAGACGGATGTCAGTTATCATAAACGCAGATGGCCAGTGAATCTAGGTGGCGTCACGACTCAAAGGTTATAGGGATACTTAACACAGCCTAACAATGTTTCTCACCGGAAAGACGATTGCACGAGAGAAGTGTGCCACCAGAGCTCTAAACTGATAGTATCTGAATTCGCAGCGAAGAAATAGGGCAATAATATTCTGGAACTGTCGTGATATGCCGCAGTAACAGATGACGTGGTTCTAGAAAGGACTCTTAGCTTCTCTAAACAGGCAGCTAGTCCTAATTCGATTTTATGCTCTTGAGGAATGGTTCATAGCTTCCTTGATGAAACGTCAAGTCTACGATACAACTCAGCCAAGCTGAACTCTACGTTTACCTGTTATCAAGTGCTTCATAAACGGCTTTCTTCAACGTTGAACTTCAAATACCACGTTCTCTGCAATCATATGCAACAATGGCCAGCGCTGTTTCTAATTTTAAATAATGAATTACAACGGCAAAGGTGGAATTTCTTGTATATTACGAAAACAAGGAGCACTCATACGCACTATTTTACCTCAAAGTGACTCCTGTAAATATATTCGGAGCAGGCTCTTTGGTGTTTATGAACCATTTAAACCCGCCGACAACATTTAGTATTAAGGTTTAAAAAGAAAGACCGACTTCTCCACCGCCCCCCCCCCCCCCCCCCCCTATGCACGCACAAAACAAGGAATAGCTTGAGAGAGTTACTGAACCACATCTTCACCCGCCCAACTCCTGAACGCAGAGCAGCCAAGTGACAATTATACGTGAGGTGTCTAAAGAACTTGTTCCGTGCAGTTGGACAAAAACCTCGCGCTGTGCAGTGTGTGTAACAATGAAACGGCACCAACACCCACGTGACCTGCGAACCATTGTATAGAGCGTACTTGACTACTCATAACCGAGGACAAGGACAGCGACAATCGCACTGGCTGCGACGCGTCCCATACCGCTAGGGCCAGATTATAAAACTGTCCTTGTACCTGCTTGTTTTGTTGCAAAAGCCGAAGAAAGCCGATAGTCGCAAACGCCTCCCTTCTCTTGCACGCCGTGCACGCGTGTGCCATGCGGAAATCCACACCAAAGACAAGGTGGTAGGTGTAATTGCACTAATGTTCAAAAAGATATGATATAAGAACTACTAAACTCACACTAACACTCACCTCTGCCATGCCAATGTCATTGTGCAATCGCTGACTCCTAGTGAAATATTGTGGCCACGAGATGCGCGTACGGAAGAAAGCGCGTGCATACCCTCACCTTCCATAACAACAGAAGAAGGGGCACCAGGTATGGCGTATACAACCAACAAAGATCATCTTACACAGCGGCAACACTGACTTCGTGGGCCAGCCTTTGGAAGTGCCGGCGAAAATTAACTAGGCAGAACCTATTGCCGGCCGTCCTTCAATGCTTCACCAGAAAGCCTGATTTGATACCATTGCGTGTGCTTTCAGATAACTGAGATATACCGTGACATTGCGTCACACTTTTTCTGCCAGACGCTCATCATCAGGAGAACGTACGGTTATAGCTCCCAAACAAGAAATCCTTATGCATCTGTTACTTAAAGGTTTGCAGGCCTACCGCTCTAAAATCGGTAAATTGAAGGAATCCCTCTGAGTAACGTCATAAGAATAGGCGCATGAAACTGCTGCAAGTGGTTTCAGGTAGTTTTATTAGAAAGAGGTTTTCTAAAACCCCACCCCTCCAATCACAGCCAGTATGTTCGAAATAGTAAGAGATTGAAAACATTCCCATCCACTACATGAAAATCTAATATTTGGAAGTATGTCAGACTTGACTGTTTTTTGTATCTGTCGCAGCAACCAAACAGGCTACATCTTATTTTTTAATCCTTTAAGTAGAAGCCGTAACGATATTGACCAAAACAGCGATGGTTCACACGCTGTGTAATTTCTTTTACCAAATGCGGGATCTCGAAAAACCTAATGTTCGCGTATATTGTCGGTGCATGCTTTTAAAGACCCGAAAAAGAATCAACGCGCAATCAACCAAAATACGCCCAATTCACTTGGAAGAAGCAGGAAATATTGCGTGCAGGGTCACTTCCTCTCACATGAGTGTTGGCCTCACTGATGAAAATGGCCTTGCATCGGGAAAACTGGGCTCTATTCGGTATCATAGCAACGCTATGCTTCGATCACATCCGGAATAAGGCAGCGAGTGTCCCCTCATTAGGCTTCCGTTAATAACTCAAGAGCCAGGGCCGGAAATGCGTATGTCAAGTAGCTTGCCAAACAGTAAAAGAGAAAAAGCAAATGCAGGTGCAGCAACCCAGCCCCGCCTTCAATCAATGATGGAGGTCAGGCATTACTGTAACCCAGAAAGCAGCCCAGGTAACAAACGACCTTAATACACACGACTTCGCAAATATGAAGAGTGTGTCACGCGAGCCGCATGCGTCTGGCAGAAGTTTTTGTGCTTGTTGTTAGGGCGTTATTACGTGAAATCAAACATCTTTCTACAGGCGGCAAAAGACGCGTGCTTTAGCAAAGAAAGTGCTACGTTTACAGAGCTGCTTTGAGGAAGCTGGTCTGGACTCTGAGGCTTTGAAAACGCGGTAGCACGAACTTCAGTACCTACATTCAGGTAACGCCTTTTTTGGTTTTGCTGTGGTGGTGGAGGAAGCGACCGCGATTTTTTCTCCGTAATCACATTTTGCACTTTTCTAGAATGCTCTTTTGGTGGCAAAAGTCGTCCATTCGCATAATAAATTCGTAATCTTTCATTGTCACGATAGAAAGCGAGCGCTCGCCTGTGGAGAACACATTATCCTCTGTTTTGTTTGAATTGCTTAAGACATCAGATGGCCCTTTTTTTTAGATTTTAGTGGCATCTTTTCAGAAAACTGAAAATGGAGCTCGCGTTTAAAGATTATTTTTATTATGAGAAGTAACGCATGCTTACGTGTGTGTGCGGCCGTAAAATATTTAAAAACTGCGATTTTTGCAAAAGGGACTCTCATTGAAGGGGCCACTTTTCCCAATACCTTAATTCCAAAGGAAACAGCACTATATAATGCACTAAAAATGTTTGCATCACTTAAATTTGTGTCTGTATATCACGCTGCAATGGTTGACCAAAATGAGGGACGATATAATGATGCTAATCACACAAAAAAAGCTACGCGTAACTTTTTGCGCGTCCAGTCAATTCAGGATACCTGGAGAAAATCATTAATCTATTCGGAAGTGGCTTGTAAGCCAGTCAATAAATATTAGAGAAGCTTGTGATACAAATCGAGTGTTAAGCGCCGTTTGGAGATTTGTGTTTACCGACCACCAGTGAGGTTTACGCCCGTTTGCTACTTTTCAAACAAAATGCGCCTTTCCCGCTGTTATTAATCCCATTAAATTATGACCGTGGTAACAGTACACTGCCCGTCTGCTTGTAATGCTCTCAAACCTATATTGCCTTTATAATTTCCAAATTTCCTTTCTCTCCGAATTTCAACTCTGATACTTTTTGCCAATAACAGGCCCGCTCCCGAAGGATGAATATCATTGCTCAGGTCAAATTGTGCGCATCGAACAAGATAAGTATGTGGCTCAAAATTACTATTCCTTAGTTCTTCTTTTCCTGCAATCGACAACAGTCCTTAGTGTTCAATGCCACCGTTCCTGGTTACAATAAATTCGATGATATAAGCCTGTACATAAGCTACCTACTTTATTCCACACCTGTATAGAGTCTCATTTTTAAATTCAATTTCCTGTCACCGCTTACGACAGGCTGGATTATTATTTAGTTTCCGCTCGTTTCAATTTCTGGGAATGTTCCTAGCGGGCACAAAAGCGTAACCTTCCGTTTGTCAATAGGTTCTTGCTTTCGAAGACATGTTTCGCCTGGAAGCCCACTGCTTTGATAACCGTTCGATTTACCACTGAGTTGGTACTTAGCGTTGAATTGCGAATATGACGCCGGCTTTTAAACAACTTATGAAATACGTTTTACAAACACTAAAATTTCGCTCTTTAAAATAATTAGCAAAAAAGTTATACGTTCTTTCTTCAGTCAAAAACATTCCCGTTCGGCTCAAATACGCCTTTCGGAATTGTTGTCACGAACGCAACCGATTATGATGCTTAAAGCACGTACCAGTTCTTAAACTAAACTCCCACCCTTATGTGCTTATTTTCGTTTACTTCCCGCGTTACGACAAAATTTGCCTTTCACGCTCGCTGCAAGTTCTGCCGTTTTTTAAGCAAGACTAAGTTCTGAAAATATTCCGAATGCCATAAAGAAGACTCGAGTGGCCAGCCCTCGCCTACCCTACAAGTTAAGGCGTGATTCTTTGTCACTAAATTACCCTCCAATAAAAGGTTTCACTTCGTGTAAGTGTTTTTTGCCAAGCACAGCGCTAAAGGGACGCGCGAAAGAACATGTACTCCGGAAGAAGGAAGTGCCTTTTAACAGAGAAATCTTTGACATCACGGTTGAAGACTTCCTTCCGAATACTCTTGGAGGAAATTCGATGTTTATAACATGCAGTTATATTGTGATCTACATCAACAGTTATTCAAATATCTTAATGATACAGATGCGCTCGTGTATTTTTGTGGCCATTTGTTAAAAGGCTAACGCAAATACCCCCATCATTAGCTTGCACTTGTGAACAGCTTTCGAGGTAGAATAAAGTCACATACGAATTAAAGCAAAGCAGTTTTTTTTCTTGAAAACAAGCTGCCATTTCTTAGCGTGTAGTTGTCAGGCGGCGCGCAGTACGCCCGATGATATTGCGCAACCTCGGAAGCTACAGAATAGATGGAGTGACCGTGTGCAATGCATAAAGGCAACCGTTTTCCGCAGATCCCAAGCTCCCGCGCGTAGCACTGTTCCGCTACAATGAGCAGGATGTAGTGCATGCGCGAGTAGGGGCTCTCAGGGCACCTTTCAGTTTCGGTGCAAGACGTTTCCCGTTTTCTTCGTGAGTTACTCCTGATTGTTTACATTCGAGAAACCTTTTTCCAACACCACTGAAATTGTTCCTTAAATTGGATAAGCGCAGTCGCTGTCGTGTATCCCTGTCTGTCTATGTCTTTTCTGCGCTGTTTTGCCTAGATTAAAATAGGCGGTTTTATGTATGTATGTATGTATGTATTTATGTATGTATGTATGTATGTATGTATGTATGTATGTATGTATGTATGTATGTATGTATGTATGTATGTATGTATGTAAGAGTGTATGTATGCATGTGTAGGATTGTATTATGTATTTATCTACGTATAGCCACCAAGCTTCCTAAACGAATGTAGGCAGTCGAAAATAACATTCGTCGTACACTGACCAGCGACTGACGCCTTTCTGTTTGAGGACTTTCAAGACTTCTAATGCAGCATTATCGTCCCCGTGAATTCCTTGTATATGTCTACGGGAACCCCATTTAAGCCTCCTCCACATCTTATTCCTTCAATCCCTCTATCACTGCACGTGTTTCACTACAAACGAAGGATTTTTCGTAATAGTTATAGGACATGCAAAGAGGCCTACTTTATTCCGTGTATGTCACCATCAATTGGTTTACCGTATGAATGTGATTATTTCGCCTAGTCCTCCTTTTTCCTAGGCTCTTCGAATTCGAGCTGGTCATTTGTGTGGTTCCCGGCTATCTCACTAAACGTCTTGCATACGCGAAACAGTAGGGTGATTAGAAGATGATTCCTTTGCTGCTTTTGTAGGCTCAGTGACGCGACAAAATAAAGAATAGTTGACTTACTCTACAATTGTAGGTGACATTGTCATGTTCAGCGATTCGGGAGAACTATATTGTCACGTAGCCAAGGACGAAGCAGTTGTTTGGAAAAGAAACAAGTTTATTGGAGCGAACTTGTGCTCCCCTAACAACTGAAAAGAATACAGAGGCGGCGAAGCAGTGGTCAACAAAGTGACGTACGTGCGTCGGCGAGCGTCGCAGAATCGAATGCCCCGGCGTCTGCTCTGCAGGCTTTTTATCTTTCGGCGCGCGTGGTTCTGGAACCGTCGATTCGCATCGAGAACGTTGTAGATGCAAGAAGATTATTCCGGGATGTTCACGTTAGATCGGAATGCTCTCCCTATCTGAACAGATAACACATGCGGCACAGAAAGAAAGAATGGAACACGCGCTTCCCTTGGCACGGAGATAACACAGACCGGCGCAGCCGGGCGGTAAAAGCAAAACGCAAATAAACAAACCCAATGCATGGTTCGCGGCATTACCCCCCCTCTAAGAGTGCATCGACCCGATGCTAACATAAGCGACAGTCCGAAAATGAAAATAAAAGTTCGTCATCGTTCGTAGAAAGGTTTTAAGCGAACCACGTGGACGACTTCGGGCCGCGTACGTCGTCGTGATGTGCCGGAGTCACCATCGGGGATCACTTCGTAGGTAAGTTGGCCAACACGTCGCAGAATCTGGTAGGGTCCGAAATACCGTCGCAGAAGTTTCTCGCTCAGTCCGCGTCGTCGGATGGGAGTCCAAACCCACACACGATCCCCTGGTTGGTACTCGGCGTCTCGGCGTCGGAGGTTGTAGCGGCCGGCATCCACCAGCTGCTGGTCCCTTATACGAACTCGAGCGAGCTGGCGGGCCTCCTCCGCACGTTGAAGGTATCCTTGGACGTCGGCGTTGAGGTCGTCGTCTTCTACATGCGGAAGCATGGCGTCGAGCATCGTAGTCGGTCGTCTTCCGTAGACAAGCTCGAACGGTGTCATCTGCGTAGTTTCCTGCGTCGCTGTATTGTACGCAAACGTGACATACGGGAGGACTTCGTCCCAAGTCTTATGTTCAACGTCGACGTACATGGACAGCATATCCGCAATTGTCTTGTTCAGACGTTCTGTTAGTCCGTTCGTTTGGGGGTGGTACGCCGTCGTTCTTCGGTGATCCGTGTTGCTGTAGCGTAAGATTCCTTGCATCAGCTCCGCGGTAAAGGCCGTTCCGCGGTCCGTGATTAGGACTTCAGGGGCTCCATGTCGCAGCACAACTTGGTTTATAAAGAACTTGGCGACTTCTTGTGCAGTCCCCCGCGGAAGAGCGGCGGTCTCTGCGTAGCGCGTCATGTAGTCTGTCGCTACGACAATCCACTTGTTCTCCGATCGTGACGTCGGGAACGGGCCTAGAAGGTCCATTCCAATTTGTTGAAAGGGCCTCCGCGGGACGGCGATCGGTTGTAGAAGTCCGGCGCGTCTTGTCGGCGGCGTTTTTCGTCGCTGGCAGTCCCGGCAACTCCGAACGTAGTGGGTGACGTCGGATGTAAGGCGGGGCCAGAAGTACTTCGCCTTAATTTTTGCAATAGTGCGAGCTGTGCCGAGATGTCCGGAAGACGGGTCGTCGTGGGACGCTTCCAAAATTTCGTCACGAAGGTCTGCGGGGATGACAAGTAGATAATTCGTTCTTGTTCCGGGGCTGAAATTCTTCTTCACGAGGACGGAGTTTCTGAGGCTGAATGCTGGTAAGTTACGCTTGAACGCTCTAGGCACGGCGACGTTTCGTCCTTCGAGGTAGTCGATCATTACTCGCAAGTCGGGGTCGGCACGCTGCTGGGCGGCTAGGTCGCTCTCCGTCACGATCCCGAAGAACGCGCTGTCTTCATCAGCGTCTTGTGGTGGTGGGTCGACGGGGGCGCGGGACAGGCAGTCGGCGTCGGAGTGTTTCCTGCCGGATTTATAAACGACTGTAACGTCGAACTCCTGCAGGCGCAAGCTCCACCGCCCAAGACGGCCAGAGGGGTCCTTCAAATTGGCGAGCCAACACAGCGCATGGTGGTCTGTTACAACCTTGAACGGTCTGCCATACACGTATGGGCGAAATTTTGAAATGGCCCATATAATAGCCAGGCACTCTTTTTCGGAGGCAGAGTAGTTTTTCTCCTCCTTCGACAGACCACGGCTGGCATAGGCGATTACGTTTTCGCACCCGCTTTGTTTTTGGACAAGGACGGCACCCAAGCCTATATCACTGGCGTCCGTGTGTATTTCCGTTTCGGCGTTGTCGTCGAAATGAGCGAGCACGGGCGGGCTTTGCAGGTGTTTTTGCAGCTCGCAGAATGCCTTTTCTTGGTCGTCTTCCCAGCTGAAAGCGGTGCTATCTTTCGTCAAGCGCGTGAGCGGCTCTGCAATGCGTGCGAAGTTTGCGACGAAGCGCCGGTAGTATGCGCACAGTCCAAGAAATCTGCGCACGCCCTTCTTATCTTTCGGCCTTGGGAAGTTCGCTATGGCTGAAGTTTTCGCCGGGTCAGGCAGGACTCCCGCGGCGTTGACGACATGGCCCAAAAACTTCAGTTCCTCGTACGCGAAGCGGCACTTTTCAGGCTTCAGCGTTAACCCCGACGTACGGATGGCCTCGAGTACTGACTGCAACCTTGCGAGGTGTTCGTCGAAAGTCCGGGAGAAAACCACAACGTCGTCGAGGTATACGAGGCAGGTGTGCCACTTCAGGCCAGCTAGCACAGTGTCCATGACTCTTTGGAACGTTGCTGGTGCCGTGCATAGCCCAAACGGCATTACCTTGAACTCGTATAGGCCGTCCGGGGTTATGAATGCAGTCTTCTCTCGATCTCTCTCGTCCACTTCAATTTGCCAGTAGCCGGTCTTCAGGTCCATCGATGAGAAGTACCTCGCATGGCAGAGGTGGTCGAGGGCGTCGTCGATTCGTGGCAGGGGGTACACGTCCTTTTTGGTGATCTTGTTCAATCGCCGGTAGTCAACGCAGAACCTCAGTGTGCCGTCTTTTTTCTTCACGAGTACGACCGGCGCAGCCCACGGACTTTTCGATGGCTGTATAATGTCGTCGTTGAGCATGTCGTCGACTTGAGTCCGGATGGCTTCGCGCTCGTGGAAAGAGACGCGGTACGGTGACTGTCGGGTAGGTCGGGCTCCATCCTCGGTTATTATCCGGTGCTTCGCCAGAGGTGTTTGACGTAACTTTGAGTTCGACGAAAAACACTCGCTGTAGTGACGCAGCAAAGCCAATAACTTGTTCCTTTCTTCTTGCGGTAGCGCCGGATTCACGTCGAAGGGGTGCGGAAGCTTGAAGGTATCGTCGGGTGCGCGTTCAAAGTCGGCGACTGCTATCACGTCACTTGCTTGTTGCGTTTCTTCGACGAACGCAATTGCAGCGCCCTTGTTTAAATGCTGGTACTCCTCGGTGAAATTGGTGACCAAAACGTGGGATTTGCGCTGCTTAAACCGCGCAATGCCTCTTGCGACAGACACACCGCGGTCAAGAAGCAACCTTCGGTCACTCTCCACGATAGCGTCGACGTCGGGAGCAGCACCTTCACAGTAGACGGTGATCATCAAGCTTGCGCGGGGTGGCAGGGTGACGTGATCATCGGCGATCCTTACAGCTGCACGGTGTTCGGGGTTCGATTCCGGCGTCATGGAGTGGTCGGAGGAAAAAGTTATCGACTTCGTCTGGAGATCGATTATTGCGCCGTTGTCTGTCAAAAAGTCCATTCCGAGAATTACGTCGCGGGAGCAGTTGGGCAAAACGACGAACACTGCAGGGTACGTCGTGCCGTCTATGGTGACGCGCGATGTGCACGTTCCACTTGGCGTCACGAGGTGGCCTCCTGCTGTGCGTATGTACGGACCGTCCCATCTGGTCATAACTTTCTTCAGCTTAGACGCAAATGGTCCGCTCATTACGGAGTAGTCGGCTCCCGTGTCTACGAGGGCGACTACATCAAAACCGTCGATGGACACCTTGACGTCGGATGCCGCCTTCCTCGAGTTCCGGGTGCGTCGGGGCGTCGCATCTCGGCTTGTGCGTGTTGACGGTCGGGCACTGTGCGTCGTCGTTGTCCACGTCTTCTCAGCGGACGTCTCGGTCAGGTCGGGTAAGCGTCGCGGCGTATAGCTGTCGTCGTGTTCGGGAGTCTCATCAGGGTTAGGTCGGGTCGTCGGGATGAGGGCATGTCGTGAATCACTGTCTTCGGCGCGTCCTTGCGTCGTTGGAGGGTTTCCGGTTTTTCGCCGTAGAGCAACTTCACCTCCAGAAGTTGCTGCTTTTAGTTTCCCCCGCGTGGGCTGGGGGACCTTCCACGGGCGAAGTCAGCGTTGCTACGGCGGTTCGGCGATTGGTATGGGTAGGGCGACGGCGAACGGTTGAAACGCGCTGGGCCACGGCTGGTTTCAGATAGATACTCGTCGATCTCACGTGGTCGTTGGCCAGGGAGAGGGCGAGGTGCGTCGACGGAGAAACCACGCAGTCCGAGTCTCTTGTATGGGCAGCGACGGTAAATGTGGTCGGCCTCTCCGCAGTGGTAGCACAGAGGACGGTTATCGGGAGTTCGCCATACGTCCGTCTTCCTCGGCGTCTGGTTTCGGGCTACCGGGGGTCGGGCGGGTGACAGTGGGCGGCGGTACGGCGGGGCCTCTTGACGGCGTGTTGGAGCAGGGCGGGGTCGACGAACAGCCGCGGAGTATGTCATAGCTTGTGGCTCTCGGGGTACCTCGGATGGCGTAGAAGTTCCCAACGCTTGTTGCACTTCTTCTCTAATCACGTCGGTGAGGGAAGCGACTTGGGGCTGCGGCGGCGTTGGGAGAAGTTTCCGCAGCTCCTCTCTCACTATTGCGCGGATAGTCTCGCGTAGGCTGTCGGCCGGGATCCGCGTGCTGCCAAAGTCGTTCTCATTGGCCGCGCCAACAAAGTTGCGGTCATACTGCTTAGCACGCATTTCGAGGGCTTTTTCAATGGTGCTGGCTTCGGTCACGAATTCGGCGACGGTTTTGGGCGGATTTCGGACAAGTCCAGCAAACAGTTCCTCCTTCACTCCGCGCATTAAGAAGCGCAACTTCTTTTCTTCCGTCATTTCGGGGTCCGCGCGGCGAAATAGCTGCTTCATCTCCTCAACGAAGATCACGACACCTTCGTTGGGGTGTTGCGTGCGTGTTTCCAACAAAAGGGCGGCTCTTTCTTTCCGCACGACGGTAGTGAAGGTCTTAGTGAACTCGCTTTTGAACTGAGCCCAGTTTGTCAAGGAGCTCTCGTGGTTCTCGAACCAAGTGCGAGCCGAATCTTCCAAGTAAAAGAAAACGTGCCGGAACGTTTCTGCGTCGTCCCACCTGTTAAATTTCCGGACGCGCTCCAGTTTCTCCAACCATTCTTCTGGGTCTTCTGCGGGGGCTCCTCGGAATGATGGCGGTTCCCGTGGCTGCTGCAGAACGACAGGAGGATTGGCTTGGTTGAGCATGGTGCTGGTTGCGACGTTTTTCTTCTTCGTCTTCTCCGGTAGTAGACCGAACTCGGGTGGTAAATCTTGCACGCGGAGGCTGGCTCTTGTTGGACTGGCTTGGCGGCTTCCAGAGGTTGTAGTGGGCATGAAGGGTGCGTACCCAGCACCTCCACCAGATGTCACGTAGCCAAGGACGAAGCAGTTGTTTGGAAAAGAAACAAGTTTATTGGAGCGAACTTGTGCTCCCCTAACAACTGAAAAGAATACAGAGGCGGCGAAGCAGTGGTCAACAAAGTGACGTACGTGCGTCGGCGAGCGTCGCAGAATCGAATGCCCCGGCGTCTGCTCTGCAGGCTTTTTATCTTTCGGCGCGCGTGGTTCTGGAACCGTCGATTCGCATCGAGAACGTTGTAGATGCAAGAAGATTATTCCGGGATGTTCACGTTAGATCGGAATGCTCTCCCTATCTGAACAGATAACACATGCGGCACAGAAAGAAAGAATGGAACACGCGCTTCCCTTGGCACGGAGATAACACAGACCGGCGCAGCCGGGCGGTAAAAGCAAAACGCAAATAAACAAACCCAATGCATGGTTCGCGGCAATATGTACAGCGTCAGAAACTTTACACAAACAGCTTTAGAGTAACATAAATGATAAATATGAGTAACTGAAAGGTAAATTTTAAACGGGGATACCTAAAACATTTCCTCCGGATAAAGCTTAACAGATATTTAAGGGCTGCTAAGCCTTTTTTGGGGGTGTGGAAACGAGACCATGATGTCCCGTTTGAGAGCCTAAGAAGCCTTGGCTCCATCTCGTGTTGTCGAAGGGTTCTATTACCGCGGGAGATGCTTTGCTTTTCGATCCACCTGAACGCTTTTGAACACATTTCTCCTACGCATTGCGCCGCTGCCTGTAACTTTCTTCCTGGAATAGGAGGGTTGTCAAAGATAGTGAATTCTGCTCTCTTCTATGCGGTGTTCTTGCGTGGACGACTACTTTTCTTTATTGGCGAGTTTAATATGGCTCTTTTAAACACTACGTGGCACGAAAAGCTTCCGATAATGTTTTGTATATTTGTATTATCGTAGCCGACACCAGACGATCGCTTTTTCCGTCAAGCTTGTGCTGTAGGATTCTATAGAACGCCTCATTCCATACATCCCTTATTGATGAAGGCACTGTTTTGTTACGGACGCCGGACTGCAACATTTTCGCTTAATGTGCCATTTCAAGCTTTAGCCTTAGAAGTACCATACGAGTTCGATTAATCTTGGGCAAGTCGTCGGTGCCATTCTAAACTCTGGAAGGAAAGCAGACAGAAAATTTCTACGGGCTTTAGACCAATTGGTAGACAGAGTGAAGTAATGACTAGCACACAACATCATCACTAGGACAGAAAGGTGTACACAAATTGAGTACTCAACTGATGACTTTTGCGCGGTAACTTGGGGGTCTTATTGAGTACCTTAAAACACAACTTATGTCGGCCCAACGCGCTACAGAGGAATCGAAGGAGCAACGCTTACATGTAATACACGAGCGTCCTGAATTAGGGACCGAAATATTGTGGAGATAACCTCGCCTAAATTACGAGAAAGAAGTGGAGTCCGGCTGCGCGTGCAATGCGGAGAACATATTGACTATCGGAGAACCACACGGATAATGCAGTGGTTACTGACAATGCCACTACAAGTAAAAGAAAACAAATAGGTTGATGGAGTTCTTCGATAAGCAACCTCTATGGCAAAGAATGGATTCAGACAGCGCAAAATAGGGGCAGTTGCAACTCAATGTTAGAAGCCTTAATGCTGCCGTGAATATACTGAGGCCTGTTTCTCGGCTCAAAATTTCAAATCTGGTGTTTTAAGGCAGCGAAGTTACACCTTGGCTGAGGAGCGCCGTGTGGACGGCTCCGGAATAGTCCTTACCGCAGGGATATCATTAACCTGTGCCAAAACCAGGTCACAAGGGCACTTGTGCTTTTAGCCTCCATCAGAAAAGCAGTCACTAAGATGGGGGATCGAATACGTGTCCTTAAGCCCGGCAGCCCAACGTCTTACCCACTGAGCCACCGAAGAGGGTGACCCCACAATTCTGTCCCTAACGTCGCCAGGGGACGCCTACAACCACTGGTGTGGAAGCACAGTGGAGTAGCATGTTGGGTGCTTCTTTGTCCTACTGGGTGGGCCACCGCCCAGTTTTATTTCGTGTTGTGAGGCTGTCAGAAGTCAGGCATTTCGTTTTGTCATTTGTGTCAATGTACCCTCGAGGAGAAGGGCTCCCCGTATATAGGAAGTGTCCTGTGAATACTACACAAGGGTGGCCAAATTTAATTCTGGCAAAGATGAGAGCTCTATTTTTGTCATAGACCGCCTTCTTGGTGAAGTTTCGCCTACGAAGGTTCTCACTGGTAACTGATGTTATTATTTTTACCGAACCAGGGAGCCGCCCAGACCAGAGGGGTCATAGAAAAAATTAAAGCCGTTCCACTCAACGTGAAAGCTGTCGGAAGTGAAGAGCAGTGATTCGCCATAATGGGTTGTACTGCCGTTATGCGCTTACTGCTACCACACCTTGCTATTCAATTTCCCGCCTTCGCACTGCTCGTGCTCCCCCTGCCTGAAACTGCGCCAGCGGGAGTTCTGTTCTGTTTGTGCTTTTCTCCCCGAACGTGCCGGCGTTGCGCTGCCACGCTTTGTGTTTACTATCGCAGAAACCAACCCAACGGGCGTCCTTAACTAAAGGAACGCGAGCGCTGCCGGTTACTTCGTATATTTTTCATCATATGTACCTATAGTTTTCTTTGCGCTATACAACGGGAACATGTATGACAAGCGGGAGCGTTTCACGAGTTTCGGACGCTAATGACTCTAGAAACCGCTTGGCTTTGCAAGCCTCTGGGGTACGCCGCGAACAACAGCGTTACTGCGGGACGCCGCCTTGGTGCTCTCTATACTTGGTTCGAGCGAGCGAGATACGACGACAAGGCGAGCGCCTAAAGTGCACTGAACTTAAAACAAACCGTAACGAAATAGATTTGATGCACACTGGAAATGAGCATTTTGAGGGAACTTGAGTACCCAAGTCATTACCGAACATTTACAATTATTTTATATATTTACAGGATGTACACCAGTGAAGCAGCCGACCAGTCACCATCGGCAACGGAGAAAATGAAGCACTTTTCTATCGGGCCTTTTACGGTGGAAGGAAGGCGGCAAAAC
This sequence comes from Haemaphysalis longicornis, assembly GCA_013339765.2. Taxonomy (NCBI): domain Eukaryota; kingdom Metazoa; phylum Arthropoda; class Arachnida; order Ixodida; family Ixodidae; genus Haemaphysalis; species Haemaphysalis longicornis. The sequence goes on along the minus strand of CM023455.1, from coordinate 85,338,843 downwards.
GCCGTGCAATGCGAAAATGGAAAGCACAAGCCCAGCCAGTACAGCAACATGCTGCGGAGCTTCTGTTTGCAAGCTCGGATATGCCGGCTTTGTGGTTGTCTTTTCATCAAGGACATATTTGCCAAGCCTCCCAAGTATTTCTTTACCTTTTTTAATTATTGAAATATTGTATATACAGTAGCTTTTCTCTAAGACGAGCTTGAATAAGACGAATTTTATGGTTAAGACGAACAACACTTTGGCCCTCTTGCACAATGCGCAATGCAAAAAACGTCCCCTAAATGTGAATTTCTGATAATACGAAAGCCTTTTCACGGTCCTTTTGACTTCGTCTTAACAGGAGTTCAGGTATACACTTTGTGGAAAATTTCCAAAAGTCTAGCTCATTCCACTTACACCAACCAAAAAAACATTTGTTGAAACTGTAGGGTCACACGTGTCGAACAAATGTTTATTCCATTTAAATATCGTTCAGTGAAAATAGTTTCCTCGCATGAACGACCAGCCGCGGTTGATAATAAAATCCAGAGAAAATGGCAAGGTAGTGCAGCCACTTTGTACGAGTCACCGAAAGTAAAAAGTAATGCCGTCTTATGCATTACGATCTTTTTAAAAAAATGTCAACACATTGAAGAATGGCTTAGTTGGTAGAAAAAGGGAAACCCTGCACCACATTTTCGCATCTGGTGCATATATTGCATTTAGTTTATTAATAAACCGAGAAGGTTAGGGATACCTATTTACCTCTTTAAAACGTGACCTTCACTGCAACTTCATAGTCTTAATTTGTCACCAGAAAAGCCGGAATTATTCAGGTATAAACAGGGTATCAGAAAGCAGCGCAATCCTCTTTAAATACGACTTCGCTGTAGAAGCTCCAGCTATTTAGAAGGCACAAGTGAAATCGAGAAAACTACACAACCTGAGTGGAGACGAGGGCTGACGTGCGTGCATTTGTCTGGTTCCAAAGTCTCTTACAAGTATGAAGGCTATTTAAAAGTCGCTAAATGCCTCTCTACTGCTGTTACATCGAATTTCTTTTGCTTCTCTTGCTTTACTAGCAATGTATTTTAATTAGGTGCTTTGGTGGCAAAAAGCCCAACTTCTAGCTCTCCTGAAGAAGACCAAACCACAGCCCATCTCTCCATATGTGCATTCGGTCATGTCGTATACATAAAATACAGAAGGTGGCTATGCATTGCTGTGACTTTTGAGTAACTGATATTACTACAACCCTAGACAGCCACAGAACACTGCTTGAAACATTTTTATTTATTTTTTATATTTGTCCGTAAAAAGCTAAAAGCGGACACCGATGCGATGATGACTTATTAAATTTACCATTAGTTGTCTTTAGTAAACCCTCGTGGAGGGCTGTCATTCGTTTTATTTAGTTTTAAATCATAAGAAGCCGTAACCTTGCTTTGTTTTATTTTTCTGGCCGAGGTTTTTTTACACGAACGAGAAAACAAAAGCCCTCCCGGGGTGTAGTTCTAAACCTGGTTAAAATAAATGCTTTTCCTCACATCTTCCTATGTTGTTTGAGACTGCGTGTTGAAACACGAAGTGCTTATAGAGGTTACCCTGTTCTTACGTTCAAACTTCTGCCCTTAGGTCCCCAAAACTCGTCTGGCTGCACTGGTACACCCTGTACGCTGCAATGTGCTTCTCGTTCTTTCTGTGGTTCGAGACCGACGTGGTGATCCGCCATGCCGTCAACCTTAGTGACACACGTAGACTATTCACAAAGTCCCTGCTGGTTCTATTGCACGTCGTGGTCATCCTCAAGGCATGCGGAAACTTCGCATCGATGATACTTGGTGGTCGCCAGATCCTCGAGTTCATCGAGAAATCGGACGCTTTCGAGAAGAAGATTGGCATTCCTTCGTGCCTCTGCTGCATCCAGAAGGGCTCATTCTTGGACCGACATTACTGGGCTCGTCACATTTGGCGGCCTACTTTCATCAGCTACACGGCCTGCTCTGTTCCACCAAGAGCAGAAACTTGACAACGACGGCCGGCTGAGTGAAACCGATATTGCGTTCAGGGCCTGTAGTTTGTTGGCCGGCATTCTGTTTTACGCGTACGACGGACTCAACTTCGCAGCCCTTAGACACTCGGCACAGGTGCTCGAATCCTACGTGAAGTTCTTGAAGGGAAGGATCGATGACTGCGTCGGCCGCAAGGTGGTCGGCTGCGAGCAAGAGGCGGCACTGAAGGTGCAGACCATGCGGCTCCAACTGTGCACAGTTCTGGAGCTCAAGAACGCTGCTAACGCCATATGGGATAAATCGGTAGTATTGTCGAGCACGGGACTCGTTCTCGTCACTTGCATATCGCTCTACACGGTCATCACTGAGGGCGTGAGGAGGACAGAGCTTTGGATTGCCATTGGCTACTCGGCCTTATCGTGCTTCGAGTTTTTTCAGCTGGCAAGAGTCAGCCAGTCTTTATCTAACGCTGTAAGTACTGTTTTCGCACAGATGACTCCCAGCGTCTTCATCGGTATTTTCACTTTCATTCAATGACAATAACTCCAAGTTCTGCATGAATGGAGGTTCCGCTTAGATCCCCAACAGATTTTACTAAATAACCTGTCTTATGTTTTAAAGTGGTGAACAGGACTTGTTATGCCTGCTTTCAAAGTGTCTCTCCCATTTAATACTCCGTTAGGGAGGTCTTTAGTTTCTATCTTTTTTCTATCAAGTTTCAAATTTGTATGCTAACTTTGCGTGCTATCTGGGCTATCATTCACCTTTTTTCCTAAGGCGACATGTCAATTCCAGATTTAGAGGTTGTTGTCAAAGGTTTCCGCTCACTAGTTTTGCTTTTTACCTGCCCTACAGTTTCAGGCCCTCAAGCATTCTTGCCGGAAGACGCCTACCGTGGATGTCACACCCGCCTATAGCCAACAGGTAATTAGCAGTTTACATTAACATTGCTAACGTAACAGGCTTCACTCAAAAAATTAAGTCCTTCTTTACAGAAGCACCCCATTTGAATCAAAGCCTTTTGCACGATTTACTGATTTAAAGTCTGATACAAACAGAGGCCGTTCTGAAGCAAAATTTCGAACCAGCAGTGTCCTAACATTGATTCGTTGGTACTTCACACTTGTTTCATTGAAAGAAAATTTGCTTCTCGATGTAATAAAAATCACATGCACATTCACGTTGGTATGCATTTCTGACCAATCACGGCCACTAACGTTGGTAGCGTAAACGGGACGGGTTGACAGCAGGTGGATCGGGATGGATAATTTCTGTACAATTTTAGGAAGATACCTGCGCTAATGCTATATCAATTAAATGCCAATTTTCTTCATGCCAAACTGGTATGGAGGCTTGATACTGCGCAAAACGTGCGTCACTTCAAGAGGCAGGATGCTGGTATTATCATCACAGTGCTTGTGATACCCCATAAATCGTTTTATGCGCAGACCATGTCTCAATGAGAGGCACAAAAGCACAACGTGTGCAGCTCTTTTTCCCCGAAAGTTTATTGGAGTGTTTAGTTCATCGTGTTGTCGTTACAAGGGGAACGAATGTGTGCATGTACAGTGGTCAAAACTGTTAAAATCAAGGCGCAAACGTGTGGCCATAGGCAGCGCAGACTCACACATCATCACACATTCGGCGCATCCACCGGCATCACCCCCAAGGCTGGGTAGTAGCGTTTTGGCAGCCAGACTTGTGAAAGCGATTGCTTCGGTTACCTATTTTTGGCAGGGAGCGCGCGCTTTGGTCGTGTTACTCGGGGCGGAAATAAAGAAACTAACACTGAATAATGTCGCAGGGAATTACTCTGCACTTCTCATGTTTGCGCATGCATGCTAAAACATCGGTGCTAATAATGAACGTATGAGCTTAAGAACCGCGCCAAATGTGAGATCACAACTTTTCTCGTTATAAGACAAACATTACTTCAAAAAGCAGGCTTAAACCGCTGTTGCGGTGAGGTACTGTTTATGTCAAACCTTGCCCCCTAAGCAGCCAGAATATTTCTCCAACGCCTAGATTCTACAGTGCCGTTCGTTAAGCTCGCTAGTCGTGCCGGTGGCTATCGCAATGCTGTGCTGCAAGTATCGATGACCACGCGTTCTCCGTTGTTGTTAACAGTCGTGACCTCAGTACATTCTTTCGTTGCACCGATTAAACTTCCGCTCGTACTCAATACCTTGCATTTTCTATAAAATGAAATTAGTCATAACACAAATGCAATAAGTTTTCTGTATTTTACAACTAAATGAAACCGGAACTCCTTCTCAAATGTTTATGCAAATTGCTCATGCAGGGCTGCGCATATTATAGATGCCACGTGCATTGTATTGCGTGAAGCTTGATTCCATCTTTTAAAGAGCAACTGTGTATGGTGTGCGGCAAAAAGTGCCCAGAATATGCAGGATGTTTGGTTAAAACGTTTTTGTTCAAGGTTTTTTCTCATGTTTTGTGCATTGTGCATATTTTGGGATGGCATATTATAACGCCATGGTGATGTTTATATGTCAGCACAATACCACACTTTACTCCACCTTAGTTTCGCAAATGGTACGTTATTATGACAGCAATAGATAGCGCCTTCCCCGCAAGGTCATGTTGAAAAAGAGTCCAAGAAAGCGGTGAGATTCATGTGGATTCATTTTGCGCTTGGAATACCAGTCATTTTTTTTCTATTTAATTGTGGAGTACGTATGTTACAGCATTATGCCGGAAAGCTATCGAAAACACGTTGTTTTGCGCAATGGAAGCATCTCTGAACATCTGTAACCTTCCTCAAAGCAAGGTTTAAAATTTCGCACCGCATATGCTGTGCTTGCTTAGCTTTCTACGGATGTAATTTTGACCGCATAATACACACGCGCTTCTATCAGCGTATGTTGCACCACGAAAACATAATTTTATATCTCGGGGAACACGGTCAGTTTCCTAAATGGTAGCTTATAAAAATTTGAAAATATAGGCTTAGCTGGGAGTTCGTATCGTATGCCTATTGAATAATGTATACATTCATAGGGCTTAAAAATCGTGGAAGAATTATAGTCCAAAGAAGCCTTGCAACCTTTAGCGCGGTTATAAAGCAAATTTGTAATGACACTCTTCTGGTACGTGCATTGCTAGAACGTTGGTGTAGGCTTGCGCATTGAGCTGTTCTCACTGGTTTTTTTACCCGCGTATGCAAGCGGTGCAAGCTTGACAACATTAACACCATTTTATAATAGCTTGCACCCTGATTATTTTTCTTAGGTGGAGTACTTACATAACACGATCAACCCTGATGATATCTGTCTCAGCGGAAGCGATTTCTTCAAGATCAACCTAGCACTTCTTGGCACGGTGAGTTTTTCCGGGTATCTGGATAGTTATTCTGTTATAGGTTGCATGTGCGATGCGGTGTCAAACTTGGTGCCCCTTGATGCCCCGACTATTTATCTACCTCCAATACTGGCGTAAATAGCGTTCAGTAGAAGAACAACCGTGTTTATTATGTTCAAACTTTTGACACAAAAATAAGTATACATCAGAAGGTCGCGATGCACATCTATGGCTTTAGAGGGACACGGAAGCTACAAAAAAGCTCAGAGCACTTAGTTCAACAAATCATTAAAACGAATACAAGTAAGCACCACATACGATAGAAAAATTTAATTGCCAAAGAAACTAAACCCTTTTTTTAATGGGTTAGCCCACGGGAAGGGTCCATTCAGGTTTTAATAACGAAGGCACTGATAAACGAACGGTAAATGGCACATACATTTGGGCCGTATATGGGCCCATACAATGGCCCATAGATTCGGTTTGACAAACATGGACTAAACACCAAATGTAATCTCACGGTACTGAACACGAACGCTACCCAAGCATGTTCCAAAAAAATTAAATGGAAGGAAATTCATTCTGCAGACATCATCTGAAACGTTCTTTACTAGGACTTGACGTACCTTAATGGATTTACAATTTCTGGTTTCCATGGGTAGTGAGTCATTTGGACGGCTTGCTCGGCAGCAGACGTTTTGGTGACTCACACCCAATCAAAATAACATAATGCAATGCGAAATCATTTATTTACAAACCAATGTGTAATCGACAGTCACCCAGCACTACTCATATTCCTGTCCTTTTTCTTCATCGCAGATGGCTGGCACCGTGATCACGTACACAGTGATTCTGGTGCAGACAAGCCCTGACCTCTCTGACCTGCCGTCATCTTGGGACTCTGCAACGACCGCAACAGCAGCGCTGGCAATCTGAAAATGTTTCTGACCACAAAACGCACGATTAAAAAAATGATTTCGGGGAATCTGAACCGATTACAGCCGTTTTTACGCAAAAGAACTGAGGTCAGAATAACCTCACAACTTTCAATGCAAATGCTTCTTAGTTCTCCGAGGGCAATAATGTAGTTGCCCAATTGCAACCGAACTTATCACTTAACGACGCTCTGAATTACAGAAGCCTCAAGTGGTACCAGTTGGTTCATACTATTAGGGATAACTGCTGACAAAATATGAAAAACACAAATCCCAGCTAACACAAATGGAGAGACTACACGAGGCGGGGAAATGCATGATGTCCAGCCTGCCTAACAAATTCATTGATGCGTGCCGATCCAAGTTAAGGAAGTGGCATTAATGATATTTTCTAGGCGACGAATGCAGGATCATTGAAAAAGGATACGTTGACAGACCTTTTTATCTTCCTCTGCGATAACGAGAAAGTGTCACAGGGTAAGAGACAGGGAAAAGGGGAAACAACGATGCCTCCTAGGGGGGCCAGTTAGCTTCACAGGCGCTTCACCCACGTTAAACCACCGGCATCTATCCAGCAAAAAAAAACTACGCTGCGGCCTCAATCTTCAGTTCTATCGGCATCCTCCAAATGAGTCGTGGCAGTTGTCAATTCGTCCATCAGTTGCCGTTGCAACTCCTTATCCATCACAGCTTCGACCATTTTCAGTCTGCATCTGTTTGCATTGAGTAATTATCTTGCGTCGGGAGAAGGGCTTACTCCACAGCGAAAATAAATTTGTACACACACACACACATACACATACACACGCCCCCACACACGCACACCCACACACGCACACGCACGCCACACACACGCGCACACACACGCACACACGCACACCCACGTGAACACGGACGCACACACACGCACACCCACGGGAACACGCACGCACACACACGCACACGCACACACACACGCACACACGCGCGCAAACGCACACACACACGCGCACACACGCACACACACGCACACACACGCACACACCCACCCACACACACACGCACACACCCACCCCCACACACACACGCACACACGCGCGCACGTACTCACGCACACACACACCCACGTACGCACGCACGCACACACACGCACACACACACGCACACGCACACACACACGCGCTCAAACACACGCACACACACGCACACACATACGCACACACGCAACACAAGCACACGCACACGCACACACACACGCACACACGCACCCATACACCCACACACACACCCACACACGCGCTCAAACACACGCACACACACATACAACACACACACGCACACGTACGCGCACACACACGCACACACATACGCAGACACACACACACACACACACGCACACGCACACACGCACACACGCACACACACGCCCACACGCACACACGCACAAACGCGCACACACACGCCCGCATGCACACGACGCCTCCCAGATATGAAATCCTCATTTTTGATATCCTACTCCACAATTTGGGGACCAATTACAAAGCATGCTTACCGCACTGGACAAGCAGAGTAGAACCGTGGGCCGGAAAATTAATATGCAGAAAACTAAAGTAATGATCAATAACCTCGAGACAGCACAGCAGTTTGAGATAGGTTGTAAGGAAATTGAAGTGGTGAGCGAATAGATCTATTTTGCAAAGTTGTGACCCCGGATCCCAACCATGAGGCGCAGATAGTTTGAAGGATAAGAATGGGGTGAAATGCATACGGCAGGCATTCTCACATAATGAATGCAAGCCTACCATTATCCCTTAAGAAGAAAGTGTATGACAGCTGCATCTTACCGGTACTCACATACGGGGCAGAAACTTGGAGGCTCACTAAGAAGGTTCAATGTAAATTTAGGACTACTCAGTGAGCAATGGAACGGAAGATGATAGGTGCAACATTAAATGACAAGAAGAGAGTGGAGTGGGTCAGAGAACAAACGCGTGTTAAGGACATATTAGTAGAAATTAAGAAGAAGAAATGGACGTGGGCAGGTCATATAATGTGAAGGCAAGATAACCGTTGGTCATTAAGGGTTACAGAGTGGATCCCTAGAGAAGGCAAGCGTTGCAGAGGGCGGCAGAAAGTTAGGTGGGTAGATAAAATGAAGAATTTGCGGGGATAAATTGGTCGCAGTTAGCACAGCACCGGGATAATTGGAGGTTTATGGGAGAGGCCTTTGCTCTACAGTGGGCGTAGATAGTCTGGTGATGATGATGATGATGGTGATTACCCCACTGTTCAATAGGAGTACGTGAAATCAATTTACCCCATCAGCATGCAACAGGGAAATAAAAATACGCCTTGCTCACTTTTGGTTTTTTTAAGGCAATGTACACCCAACAGCACAAGTTTACTGATCACAAAATCAGCATTTTAGAGTCATTAGACTTCAGCAAGGCAGCCCGGCGTACTATGTGCGGTAGTTGTCATTATTTCAGTACTTATACGACATCTCGCATGCAACGGACCATTTGTCGGGCTGCTATAGGGAGAGAAATAACCTAAAATTGCCATTTCCCTAGTCCGTAAACTTTTGATCGCGACTGTACATCAGTCAAGAGGCTTTTTTGTTGGTTCGATATTTCTTAGACGCTTGGATTGTTGCCTTGCAAGAAGGGAAGGTATGGATCGGCAGGACTACCCTGCACACTGCTGGCAAGCGCCAGTAAGTGTTCTCCTCCGTTCTTTCTAATGTGCAAGGCGTCCGCGTGGCGCCGTCTAGTAGCTTTTGTCTCTCCCTCCAGAATTGGTGGCAGAGGTGTTGGCATGGTGCTAAGAAGGAATTTGGCGACCGGCTGGGGTTGGCTGCGTCTTGCCGCTCCACCGGGCCCATTAGCAAAGGCCGCCAAAAAAGCGCCTATTCTGCGCCTCGTGTTCTCAATTGTATGTTTTGGTTTTCGTTTCACGCTAGCGGCCGTGTTGCAACGAGGGTGCGCCATGGATGGGAAAAAATCCCGATACCCATTCCAAAATTCCAACAGGAGTGCCGCAAAAACCTAACAAGGATTCCTTCCACGATAAAAAATCTCTGTTGTCACAACAGAAGTCCTGTTGTAACGACAAAGCCATCTGTTGTTACAACACACATTTCTGTCGTAGCGACACAGTGAATTTTCTCAACGAGAAACATTTCTGTAGTTACTACAAAACTGCCAGTTACGCTACTCTTCAGAACAGGCTGTAACATTCAAACCATGTGCAACTACTGATGCAACATCAGCATCACAACAAGACAGGAAGTTGGTACGACGGAACATCAAACATAACACAGGCATACGACACACGACAGGACATCAGAATCACGACACGACAAGACAACGACAAGACGACAGTACGACAGGCGAAAATAGAACAGGCTAAAGAATTTTTTTGTCGACTTCTTCGACTGGTAGGACGCTTCACTTTATCCTGCGCTTTCTATTTTCAGGTGTGCGCACACCGGTAGACTCAAAGGCGTGGCCATGCTTTAATTGTTGCGCACTCCACTGCCCAGAGAAATGATGCCGTCAGGCCACCGGTAGAGATACAATGCGCGCGGTTTTGTAGAGTAAGCTACACTCGCCGCGGTTGAGCAGTTTGGCTTGGACCTTGAAGCACCGTTCTGTTCAAGCGCGAGGAGCATTGGATTGAATAGGATTTGGATTGGATTGGCTTGGCTTGGCTTGTCTTGGATTTGCATTGGATTGGATTAGATTAGATTATGTTAGATAGGATTGAATTGGATTGGATTGCACTGGAATGTATTCGATTCGATAATCCAATCCAATTGGAGTACAAACCCGCCGCGGTGGCTCAGTGGCTAAGGCGTTGCGCTGCTGAGCACAAGGTCACGGGTTCGATTCCCGGCCGCGGCGGCCGCTTTTCTGGTGGAGGCGAAAAGCAAAAACGCCCGTGTGTACGAGATTTCGGCGCACGTTAAAGATCCCCAGGTGATCAAAATTAATCCGGAGCCCTCCACTACGGCGCGCCTCATCGCCTCCGTTGCGTCGGCGCGTTAAACCTACAATACATCAACCAATTGGAGTACGGGTGTGCAGAGAATTTCGTCTGCACATTCGCCGGACTGCGCACTCCAGGCGAGTGACGTCATAGCCGCGGTAGTCGCACTGGCGCCGGCGCGTGCCCAGCTGTGTGCCTGCGTTGCGCAGTAGACAAGTCTGACGCGGCGCCGCTTGATAGGCGTTTTGCGTGTCTTCTGGAGAGCCGTGCTTTGCATTCACGAGGAACAGTGACTGGACTGGCCTGCACCCGACTGGAGTGGATTGGATTGGATTGGATTGGATTGGATTGGATTGGATTGGATTGGACTGGACTGAACTGTTACTGAAGTGGACTGGACTTGATTGGACTGGATTGGATTGGAAATCGTTTTAGCAGCGGTAAGCATGATAATCAGCTAATCCTAGACAACCAGGAAACCTAAGAATAACCAGCTGAACTTTAGCTCACGCTACGTATATCCTGGTATAGCCGAGCTAAACTACTGCTATTTACTTTGCACCGAGGAAGGCACAAAAATGCTTAGTGAGTATACTAGAGCGGAAACCGTGCTTGGGAATCGATGCCGGCGTATGCGGTTATGGGAAGAGCAAAGCTCAATAGGATTCTAAGTCCTCTTCTTGGGTTAGCTTCCTTCACTATGCATACCCAAGGCTACAAGGTAGGCGAAATACAAAAGGTTACCGGAATGCCCGAATCTAGCTTCGCTTAGAAACTTGAACGTAGCTCCACTAATGTTGCCGCTGCGACAGTTGTTAAATACGGTCTAATAAAAGCACGAACGAAAACACCCCGAAGGCGATGTTTTCTTGGGTACGCGCCTAAAACCTTTGTAAGCTTTTCAAACAGGTTATTATTTGAAATACAGGTAAAATAACAACCTTTAATGAGTTTCTCCTATATTTTAAATCAATTATAACTACCAGCTTGCTCGGAAAAATAGTAGGGTTAACCGTTCCGGCAGACTCTCACTAAAAGAATGATTTACTCAATTTTGTCTTAGCTTTGAAGAGGTCTTAAAGGCGTTTGGGCACACTATATCGACAAGCGCAATTGCTAGATTTGGTGGTAATGTCACCTGTGCTAACTATAACATTTTTACGTGCAGCTGAAAGCACACACTTTTGTTCGAAAGTTTGTTGCGGCGTTCCCACCCTTGCCTTTGTGTTTTTGGGCTCCGCCATCTTCCGGCACGTTCATCACCAATTCTCCCACGTACGTCACGAAGCAGAAATATTGCAATTGGACGGCTCTTTCTCCCACCTCCGGCGAAGAGAAGCGTCGTCTGCTCAGCGTCGACGGGTCGCGGCTGTGCCTTTGGTTAATTAGCGCTTTCTGTTCGTCCATATTTATCTTTTAAAGCAAAACTTTCTACTTCTACCGGCCGACGGTTTCGTCGTATACGCCACAAGAAACTCCTAACCAGGCTAAATAAAACTACTGGCACCGCCAGGGATCAAACCTGGGCCCGAAGCGAAGCGGAGCGAAAGCCCGTCCTCTAAGCGACTGAGCTACGCCCACACGTGGAGACTGGTGAGACAGACACTGGTTTTGATTCAGCGGCTGAGAGGGCGGAGGGCGCTTTTGGAGGTGGCACATAAAAAAAAGACTGAGGGGGGCAGTGAGAGAGATGACGCAGTAGTCGCGTATGCCTCATTCCTTCTTGCTCTTCGAAAGACACTCTTTTCCGTTTTCTTTAAGCCGTCGCACGGCCAGGCTGCCTTGGCCGACACTGGTGCGTTAACGACGCCACCTCGCGATCCCAGGTAGAACCTGGGTAAAACCCTGGGTAACTCTGGGTAACTCAACTGGGTAACTCAAAGACGAAGGAAGTGCAAACACAAGGACAGCCGCGGGTCTAACAACTAAATTTTAATATCAGGAAGGGTAAATATAAATACTCAACACAAACAATAAAGTAATAAAAAGACAGCGCGCATGGTCGAAACAAGTTTACAGAAGTCACGGTGATACCGCAACTAGATATAGAACATGTTACAGTCAAGGCACACGCAGATATGCAATCTCTTTAGGATGAAGACACACGCTTGTTTGGCTTACACACACATCACCTCCTTCTTAAATGTGAAATGCCTCCATGATTTCGCGGGTTGTTTGATAACGGTGCCTAAATAAAATGTTAGTGGCAGGAAAATTAGAAGTGCAGTGGCTGGACTCTGCCCAATGCGAAAATAATGGAATGATAGAGGGCCTTTCAATGACAATTCATGTTCTCTCAAACGCACTTTGATACAGCAGCCTGTTTGTCCAACATAAGTTCGGCCACAGGGTAAAAGAATGCTGCACACAACTCCCGTTGCGCAGGCTACATAACGGCTCTTGTGGTTGACTCCACAATAAGCCCTTTCTTATCACCTCCCCGCTCTATCTTTCTGTCAAGCCTGCCACATACAGAACGCAACTTGTTGCGGGCCGTGATAGCCACGTGCACACCATAGCCCGCAATGGAGTTGCGGCCCGCCACAAGTTGCGTTTTGTATGTGGCAGGCTTGACAGAAAAATGGAGCTGGAAAGTGATAAGAAAGGGGTTGGTTGTGGCCAGGAACGCCTACCTCGTCTCTATTCCAGTGGTACTACTTGCGCGCAGTACTTCTTGCAGGCCATCTGTTTCAGCAGCACCTTACGATCCCGTTGTTTCCAGTGGGCGCCGAAAGGTGGCGTTACGTTGTTTCCCACTGAACAACTCCAACCACAAAAGCTTTTCTTCGAAACGGGGCCCTTAAGGCTAGACGTTAATATGGCATCTGGTGTTAGCCTTAGTGCCGCCTAGTTGCGTCTTTTGCTAGCGCGGTTCAACCTTATACGACGTGAACAAACAACATAGCGAGGAAATCCTGTGCACGAAACAACAAGGCAGTTGCATCCCGTTTTATATGGCAGTATGTTCACCCTCTGGTATTGAAGAAGTAAAATTTGATATTTCCTACTGTTGCTTCCAGGGTACCAAGTCAAGTAATGATGGGTTCACGCGCCAAATGCTTTACCTAAATCAGTAGACGAAATTAGAACCAATTGTGTGCCTTAAATTTCTACGTAACCCTTGGTTACTCTCCTTCAATTACTTCTTAAAGGAGCCATGAAGAGAAAATACAACTTTGTTTAATTTGAAAGAACTAGGATTCAGTATCTCACTCAGCTCCATTAGAGCCACAAAATATGTTTTTTTAACGAAAAAAAAAGCAAGAAGTATTTAAAAACTTTCAAATTTTGCGCCACAGTGACGTGTTATGAGCACGAATGACGTCATACGGGCCAACAATAAAACATAATTTTCAGTGCGTTAACTGCACGTTAGCATTCTAGTGATGCGGTCAAATGGAACTAGAGGCCCAATTACAGACGTCCAGTCATGCGTCGTCGCGACAGGTCAGTTAGGCGGACGCCAATCGCACAAACAAGGTTCCGTGACGTCATAGAAAAGTTGCGGGAAATTGGCTAGGGGGTCGCCACGGCTTCACACGTTTTCTTTAATATCTCCGTTATTTTACGAAGATTGCGATGATATTTGTATCATTGTTATCGGGACCAGGCAGTCTTTCTAATAAACCCAACTTTTATTTTGTCTTCATGGTTCCTTTAATGGGTAAAAAATGAAGCAAGGTCACACTAACGCATAACACTTTAAGGAAGCGAAGCTGTAAGAGATTTTCATGACCACATCGACGGTTTAGGTCAAGGATTGCAGTCCCTCTGCTTCTTCTTCTCTGCCTCAACAATCTTTACTCCATCATTGTTGCCATAAGCGTGAACTTCCTCCATTGTTTGGAAGGGATAATCATTGGACGTCACCTTGGAGGGGCGTTCGCCATTACGTGTCATTCTTGTTCCGAGCAGGTGTTGCCATGATTACGCAAACTCTGGTGTATTTTTTTTATTTTGGCCAGTCATGACCAATCTCCCTAAGTTGCTATGCTTCGCTTGACAAGCGTGTGCCGGGGACGCTGGGCGGCCGGCACGAGGCAAGTACAGATGAGGGCTCGGCATTTTCGCGTTTGTTCTAACTGCTGGGCGGTAGCTGTGAAGCCCGCGCTCATGTACGGACGGCATCTCCTTGGTATTTTCAACTACGGACACGAACAATAACGATTTGCTCAACAGCTTCGCCATTAAAAAAGACCCTCTAAGCAAATGATCCACCCAAAGCCGAAGCACGTAGAGTGTAGAAATAAGTTTAGGGAATCCAACAGTCAGTAGTTCAGAACGAGACTCATGAGCCAAGGTCTCCAACCTCAAAAAAGACAACATGTCCGAAAGAACGATAATATGATCGTTAGACGGTCTATTGACTGTGGGCTAACGTACGGGATAACGGAGGACACCGGCTAGCTTCGCTACTGAAAGTGCTACCCTCGGTACACTAACTGGCCTCAGCGGAATCGAAGACTCAAAAACGGGTTCGGGTACTCACACGCGGTAGACAGACTCCAGCTATCCAAACTAAGGTTTTAGTGCCTGTCAAATACAGATCATATACCAGACAACACGACTGTTGGTCGTGGGGAGACAACAGCTCCCTTCGCTCGGTGGGGAGGAGGGGGCTTCCCTTGCGACCGGTCAGGTCCCAATATCTCAGCAGAGTCCCGTCTTTGGTAATTTGGTTCTGAGTCATCGGGGAATCGGGAGCAGGCACTTCTGAACCAAGCGATTCCGACCAAATCACCCAGTCGACTCCCCGATGGAACGCTCCCGAGTCTCGCAGGTCGGCTCCGGGGAGTGGGGAAGGGGGAGCGGGGAGCGAGATGTCTCCCCCAGGTCGGGGAAAGGGGCGCGAAGTAAGGCAACCAGGTGGTCCGCCTCTTCGCGCGCCCTCACGCACACGTTTACCGCACGCCGTTTCGGCGCGTCTCTTAGGGTCACGAAAAGGTCACGACTCACGTGATGGGCTGGCTGCCCAAAAAGGCGCAAAAACCAAAACATGTGCATACGAGGCGTAGGGAAACAAGGGCCCCCACATGGCAATAAAGTAATCGGTGGCAAGTAAAAATTAACGTGTTCGCAATCCATTTGGTCCTAACCATATTAACGCAAGAGCGTTAATAGGCTCACTTTTTGATTTCCCCGTGGTAGCATGCCGTCCACTGTCAGCCGTTCTGATCAATCGCCCGCGTAAGGACGACATCGCTGCCTGCCGTGAACTAGTAGTACTGGTGCAGCACGATGTGAGGGCTCGCCCGAAGCTCGAAGACGGCATAGCGGCAACTGGAAATTGTAAAGTAGGTAAATAAAAAATTCAGGTAAGCTTGCACTCATGCGCAAAACTTGAATGGCGAAGCTGTAGTATATGTGAGCATTGCCGGACATTATAGTTACGTTTCAGTATCATTGGCTATTTGCATAATCGCGGTGTCAGTTATTGTCCTCTTGTACACTCGAAAGGTCGTCGTCTCCGTCGCGGCTAGACGTGGATTTAAAATCATCCTTAGCATTGTAGACTTTCAGCTCTTCGTCATTCACTCGAGGCAGCAGTGGCGGCATCAACAAGTCGTGTCGGAAAGGGTTGGCACACTCAGTAACCATGTCTCTAATTATCCATAATAGCTTCTGGAGAATGCGTCGCCGTTCTGACCTCTCCCAAGCAGGGCGTCTGTAATCTTTAGCATTAGCACTTTGGGTTTTCTGTTCTTTTTAAAATATTCCCGGTAGTGCTGGACGAACGCGCTTGACTTCCTTGCTAGAGCTACTGCTACGTTTTCCGGAGTTGCTCGACGATCGCTGCGGGGCACGCGCTCGCGAGCGCTCGGCATTTCCTTGGTATTTTCTGCTCCAACGGCGAACTTACGGGTTGTACGACAGCTCTACTATTAATACTACAGCGCAAACGAAAGAAAAGATACGGGATTTCAGAAGGCGCTGGTCCTGCGCAGTAAAGCCGGTTCTACGTCCCGTAAGAAGCCGTATCCTCTTCAGATACGATGCCCAGACGCACCCGCAGCTTGCGCCATCACACCAAAGCGCCCCTGTCACCGGAATTGAATGACTTGTGACGGTTAACGCAACAAAACTACACAGGCGATGACGCGAGCCGTAGTGGAGGGCTGCGGGTTTGATTGATTGTAGGGTTTAACGCGCCGAAACTACACATGCGATGACGCGAGCCGTAGTGGAGGGCTCCGGATTTACTTTGCCAACCTGAGGATCTTTAACGCGCGCCGATATCTCAAACACGCAGGTGTTTTTGCTTATCTCCTCCATCAGAAAAGCGGCCGTCGCGGCCGGGAATCGAACCCGCGTCCTCGGGCTCAGCAGCGCAACGCCACAGCTACTGAGCCACCGCGGCGGGTCTGTCACCCGAACTGATGCCGGTGCCGAGACTGTGTCACGTACTGTCATGAGCTGAAGTTTACGAACCACGGAAGCGGCGACAAAAACCACTGAGTTTCTTACTATATACACTAGAGAAATTTGGCGCTAGCGTCTGTGCGGCTCCCATCAAGGCCGTCTGTGTCTTCATGGGCCGCCATTGTAACGTTCGCTCGCCTTAGTTTCATCATCGGCTTGGATTGAAACGTTCTATTAAACTTAACTTCACATACTTAACTTCACATACTTAACTTAACTTCACATACAATCAGTCAAAGGTGTGTCTAAGGTGTAGTCAAAGGTGTGTAGTCATCAATATAAAAATAAAATGCTGTTTTAACGCTATAGAAAGCAAGAATAAAACGTATTAATTTTACTGACAGCCTGCCAGAGCGGTTATGCTTACTATTCTGCAGAACAGGGGTTTCCCCAGGTATCAAATCAAGGGGGGGTGTCTCAATGGCTCTGGGGGGGGGGGGGGGGGGGGGGGGGTTCATAAACTAGAAAAGCTGTTTTTTTTTTATCCCAGTAGTTAAATAATATACGTCTCTTAACCAAACGCTCATCCCCGTGATGTACGTTTTTCATTTTCTATATAAATGTATACACCTGAGAGGCGGTGCTTTCTATTCAACCTAAGAAAAAAAACAAATTTAGAGAAATTCATTTTTTACATGAAAGGTCCGTATTTCAGTTTTTTTTTTAATTCTCGCCATTTTTCAACGTATAAGGACATTTTCGAACTTGTTACCAGGGCCAGTGACGAAATTTGAGTTCTTGAAACAATGTTTAGGTAGTACACGAATTATGCAGCACTTATAAATCAGGCACCGATTGTATGCTCCCGATTTAATTAAAAACGCCAGGATTAGCTTCCGTAGCGCTTCGCCTCGCCAAATTGCCCATTTTAATTGTACATGCTGAAAGAAGCTTCTGCAAGATTTATCGGGTTGTAAACAAAGAACTACTGCATCGAATCAATGAAGAAAGTAATTGTATGTGTGTTTATGTGCGGGAGGAAAAGGTCCATACAAGGACTGACAAGAGTGAAATTTGGGGATTCAAGGGGGGGTGTCCAGAAAAACTAGGGGGGGTCTACACACCCCCTAGGGGGGGTGTAGGGAAATCACTGCTGCAGAACAAGTTGGTAGTTAACAATTATGTAATATTTCGGGAAACAAACTCGTTTAAGTCTTTTATTTTGCAAACATTTCAATTATTAAATTCGTTCAAAAGCTAAGAAATATTTTATGCGCGTTCCCATAAAAACAAGCACCTCACCTTCGCGGCGCTTTCGGTCGTTTTTTTTTTTTTTTTTGGTGACCGACCGTCTGCTACAACTTCCGCTGCGGCAAATTACACGTTCAGTCTAAATGTACGAGTGCTATTAACATGTGTACTGCTTACTACAACAAACAACCTGCAAGCGCGCACTCCTTACCACAAACTAACCTCTCCACACTCTACCTTGCTTCGAGAAATATATTTGTTTTCCCATTGTAGGCAATTGTGAGAAACACCGACAGTTTTCGGAGAATATTGTTAAACACTAGCCAAAACAAAAATGACCCACCCGAAGAGAAAAATAACTCGAAAACTTTGAAACACATGCACCCCTCCGTGTAACGACGACGACGCTTGAACGCGAAGCTTTCTAGTGAGGGACTCTTTGGTTGTCGTCTGAGCTTGGACTAAGTTTCGACCATGCCGAATTGGAGAAGTAAGCTAGACGCCGGATTTCTAACACGACAGACCCACGGATGCTTCCGGCCACTGAAACGTTTTTTTTTTCTTTCACTTCACCTGCGATCATTCTTCATCATCGTGCAAGAAAGTTGGCGTTCCTGCAGGGTATCCGCGGTACAGACGCAATCCGTCAGAACACTAAAGGCCCAACCACATGCACGCGTAAAACCGACGTACTCGCGCAACGACGTAAACCGGCGTAAGCGCGTAAGAAACCGGCGTACTCCGGCGTACTTCGAATGCACTACTATGCGCTTGTTACGTCCAAGTCAGAGCTCGCCAGACATCGACGCAAACTTTCGGGCACACGGTTTTCACGTAGACCTCTGGCTGTGATGTTATCTGGTGGCCAGGTCGCATAACAAGACAGAAAATTGATAAGTAAGCTAACTTTACTATTAATTTTGCAATATAACGAAGTAATTTGTAAATTACAGAGTGCAAACAACCGCACAATTCCCGCGAAGCAACCAGCATCTATGGGAGCAAGGCAGTTTATGCCAAATGCAGCGGAGGGTTTTGTTCATGCCGAGTATGCATACGAATCCTTTAGGTTTTTAATGTCCCAAGAACAGTTGTTTCTGTATTAAATATACGTACCTTTGTGAGAATAGGCATTCTTTGTTTTATTTGAGTTAAAATGTAGTTGAACTGGTCGTCCCATAGCTAAGACCGCGGTAGTCGAGCCACACTTCGCGGTGCTTGGTTTACGCGCGCGTTGCGGTGATATGTGGTTACTCGCCATCTCCGACGTCGTCGGTCGACGTAAAGGCCGCGGCGTACTTTGCCGTAGGCGTACGTCGTTGCGCGAATGCGTCGATGTTATGCGTGCATGTGGTTGGGTCTTAAAGCTTCGCGCTCAAATGGTGTAAACCGACAAAATGCAGAAAGTTAAAACTTAATGTGAACACAAGTAAAGTGCTGTTATCACCTCACTTATTATTCATCCCGGAAATATTTTCGAGATGACCAGCGCTATCATAACCAACACCGTGATTTTGCTGCAAACTAGCAAAGGTAAGCATCTCACACAAGTTACTGAATTTTTTGGTGCGTTCATCTCATTTTTAAAGTAAGTTTACAAGATGTTTAAAACATGACAATAAGACAAGAGTCCATTGATGTAATGCAACAAAATAGCTATTTGCAGTTTCTAAGCTGTTTTTTTATTTATCCCAATTAGTACTCTAGTTGAAAAATAGTAAGCAAACCCTTTTGCGGGATGTCTGAATAGGTATTATTGGTGTATTTGGAAAACTGTTGCGACATCTAACAGCACCTGGTATTGGCCCCCGAGGCATTCGTAAAGCTCAAAAAATTTCAAAAATACCACGCACACCTAGTATTGGAAACGTGATGTCTACTCGCATTGCAAAAGAATTTAACGCTAACCTGGCTTTCTTTGATTGTCTACCAACTTAGAGCTCATTAACTGCCAAGAATTGGTTGTAGGAATCAACCAAAAGAAAAGCTGTTTACCTGCATTGTAGAGGTTCATTCACTGCAGACGCCAAACCGCCTGATACTGGACCGTTCAGTTGTGTTGCCTGCTCTATGTTTGCTACGGTTTTTTTTCTAAGAAATTGTCTAAAATGAAAAAGAACTTTATACACGATGTTATTCGAGGCGACACAAACCTTGAATTTTTTTGCAGGGGACCGCGCAGAAAAGCAAGGAAACAATAAAACCAGAAAAGCTTCGAAGTCTCAACGACGACTCAATTCAAAACAAAAGCGTCGTTATGCCAGAATCACCCTGTGTATAACCTTTCCAATATTTTTGTGATTATTGAGGAGGCCAATTCTTCACCCCATTTTTTTAAGCCAAACTCTGGCACACCGTGGCCGGGGATGTTTGCAGAAATGGCCTTATATTAAAAAAAAATAAAGTAATGTTCTTTTTCCCTCAGACCCGTCCAGGGAACTTACTAAATGGGGCTATAACATGTATCGCTAGCACCCGGCCAATTTTTTGGCACTAAGGTTGGTCTAACGAATGCACTGGGGCATTCCACTTATACATGCGGGGTAGAGACGTGTGGAAGCCCACAGGAATAATTCGAGCGTTATAACTACAGGGGTTGCGAAGCACGTTCGCGCTAATAGCGTACTATACAGCTTAAAAGGCAAACTGGGACAGCCTCCGCCGTCACTTCTACATTTCTTTCCCCCAATCCTTTCCGCCAGATAATTCCTATTCGTGGTCAAGCTGGGCCGCTCCCCCACCCTCCGAAAATCTACGGGCCGCCAGGTAGTCCCGTTTCACACCCCGCCAACCCCGCCACTGTTGGGGAACCCTGGAACGCTCGCTATATACGAGGACGCATAATAATGTCCCGGCTCGGACTTTAGTCGCTAATTACGTTTATTCTCCTGTCTCGTTCTACGTCATAATAGTAGAAAGAAAAAAGTGACGCAATAAATGATCTTTGTGATGGGAACTTTAGCAATTTGATAGCGTAGTTAGAAAAATAGCAAAGTAAGTCTACGGCTAATAGCGTAAATGTAGCGCTAACAAGGCCGACAGCTAGAGGAAAAGTACGCAGTTGGAAGCGGATCCCGATAGTGGTAATTTAGGGGACACTACTGCCTAACTGGGCATTTTTCTGCTGTCAGTGCTCCCTTGTACCTGCGATAGACTCTGAAGCGTTTAACTCGGCGGCAGCTTTGAAACGCGCCTGCCCATACACGGGAGACGTAAAAAAAGTCGCAAACGCCAACAAAAACGACGCACCATGTATAAAGAGCTCGGCGCACGCAGCACCTAGGAGCACAAGCAGCCGACATCACGCAACAGTCACAACGCGAATAATACACGCGAGGCGTATATTGCTCGGACGACGAAGGTACAGCCGCCAAAGATGATGGACTAATCACGACAGGCCCACGATATCACGAAAAGCATTTTATTGCTTGATATAACATGTGCTGCTTCCGCAGTCCCACATATAATTACCGCCTTAAGGGCATTGCAAAATGTATAATCATTGTGAGAGCACCCATCCAAGCCACTTGAGAGTGGTAGCGGAATATTTCAAAGCATTGAAGGACTTTGGAATCTAGTTTGTGACAGCAAAATAGTTAACAGTAATATTTACTTGCTTATGGGAAAACTTAGCGACATCGTTCATTCCCACTCCCCTCCTACTTCATACATCAAAAAATTTCCTGAAGGACCAGAGCCTTTCGACCACCCCTTCCCCATGCCCCACCAAGTATTCGCCAAACCAGCGAACTTTTTTAGTACATCTACTCATGTAGTTACACTACAAGAGACGGTATATAAAGAATTTGCTTTGACCTTACACAAACGAAATGTAAACTGTCAGTTACACGAACAAAAAAATTCACACCATGTTCCCGGGGGGAACCCTGATGAGGATGCGAAGCAACGTGGCGGTTCCGTGTGGTTTCATTGTGTTGCCGTTATGTTGAGTGATCTGGTTTTTACTAGCGCCAGAGGGAATTCCGCGTCTGGGTTCACACCGGTGGCAAAGGCACGCAAGTGCTGTTGTGTTACGGTGAGTAGGCGGTGGTTCTCAAGGCGCCGAAACTCGTCCATCACGTTCTTGTCGATGTTGTCTCTGTGGTAGAATCGGTAGTCTCCGTCAGCTTTGGTGAGGTAAAAATTGTTGACATTGGTGCACCGGCTGAGAGCAATGTACACGCCCTCCTCTTCGCAGCTTTGTCTTCTCGTTCTTCTTCTTCTTCGGCGGTTCCCCTACGGGAAGAGACGACGGTGGTTGAACGCGAACCTATCTCGTGATGGATTCTTTGGTTGGCCATTCCCTAGGGGCATCCTGCCACAATCAGCATCAGAGGCGCTGCGGACGGGGCTGGTTGAGCTGCAAGGCGCGTGGCGCTTCCCGCCACAGCTTTCCCACGGGAAATTCAGCATCCCCCTCTAAAGTTTTCAGTTCGTCGTTTCCGTTGACGTTCAGCTTCGCGTGCCTTCGTTGTATTAGTAGCTTCTTGACGTAGTTTGAATGAGTCAAGGACATAAGGCGCGTTCGTAGCACTTGCTCCTGTCCCGGATTTGTAGCGTAGTGGGAAGAGCACCGCATACCTCCCGTTGCGGCCAGAGAGTCGTGGGATCGAAACCAGGCGCCGCTAACTATTTCTCTTTTTTATAGTGTAGTATCACGGAGCTGTGGGTGTAAGGAGGACAGTTGCGCATGCGCAGTGAGCGTGTGGACGGCGCCGCCATCAATGACGGAGGACCAGGCGAGCCTAAGAAATGCTCCGCATTAAAAAAATTCGCAGATGATGAATTAATTGTTAAAGCTACCTATGACGTATATCTGTAGGGCACATTTGCTTTTATACATCCGGCCGCGCTCAACGGAAAATCAGCATCGCATTTGTGTTGTAGTGTGTGGAAATTTACTAGACAGTGAGGACCACACTTCTACGAAACAGCCATGGAATGATGCGCTAAATACCCTCACGAAGTTTCTTGCAGGGCTGCGAGATTCTTTTGCACGCAATTCAAAGTTTGAGAGGGATCATTTATTTTAAGTTCCTTGATAAGAAGAATAAAACATGTAAGTGCCACGCGACACAGCGTTGAGTACGCGAAAGAAGCAAAATGGCCCGGCGCGACTTCAGATTTTATGTTTTTCGGAAGACGGAAGATTGGGCAAAGAGCTCATTGATTGGTATTATGAAGAATAAAAAAACTGAATACAATGCAATCCCGTTTGTATTGTGTAAAAATCACATGATATGCATGACAGCAATCTATGCCTCTCGTGTATACGGAAATGAGGTACTTATTCGCAAGGATACAGAATGAACCGAAAGGTACTCTGGGTGTGAATTTTCTTTTAATAATGCAGGTTGCTGCTGTGTACGTAGATTTGGGTCACACTGTGAAGTATACATACAGTAAAGCAACTTATGCTGTTATTGCCATCCGGTTGCGTGTTCCGTTGATATCCCCCTTTCTGAACTAAGAGAATTTGAGTGAGAGGTGCACACTTTGGAAGTTTTTTCATCAAACCAAAAACCGCCACCATTTGCAGTATATCGAATATGATCGCGTGAAGCAGACGCCTCCGACTCACTGTACCAGCTAACCTATTTTGCTACAAGAGATTGTATTATTGCTCTGGAAGAACTTCAGGTGAGTTTTTAAGTATTCATTATTCCTTGCCACCGATTACACAGCCTGGTTTGCAATCTCGAAAAGAAACAGTACTACAAGTCCAGAAACTTACGGCATTATCAGCTGAAGAATTGGCACTAAAACAATTTTTTTGAGATGGTGGGCGAATATATTGAGAAAAAACAGGTAGCCTGACATTCCAAGTGCCCAATAGTCGAGTAGTACATTGCCAGCACGAGCAGTTTGAGTTGAAAAAAATGAAGCCGATAGCGCAACAGAAAGGAAGCTGAAACGCGCAAGTTATCAGTCATAGGACACTACCCAGATAAGTGGTCTGCGCACAAGTAAACGTCATTCAGTTTTTGTGTGACTAGTAAAAAATATGACGCGCTTAATAGCGATCGCAGTCACAGTTTTCGAAATGCATGCTTCCATATATATATAAAGTAACGAGTTTTTTGTTTCGTTTGTTCAAACAGAACGAACAGCCACAATTTTGTCGTCTGATGATCTTCTGGATTGCACCTTCGTTGAAGGCTGGTGAGAAAGGTTAAGTGAGAAATATCAGTGAAAAAAATATCAGTTTACGTACAACTAAATAAACCACATTAATGAACTTTCTATCTGACACCTACACTCTCAGGGTCGTTACTATTGAGATAAGCTTGCCATTTTGGTTCTCAAAGCAAACTTTGTTGCAAATGGAGTCTGTACAAAGAATATCTTGATGTGAGCGTGACTATCTTTTACTAGTATATAGTTGCAAACCACCCATTCACCAACACCGAAATTTATTCGCACCTGCACAGCATCAGCCTCTTCAAACGAGATTCTCGTTATTTTCATTGATCATAATAGGACAGAATATTTTACATGCTGTCTGTAATGCAGTTGCCAAATAATTAAGGATAATTTTGCAAGCAACATATGTGCATCGAAGTTGAAATAGTTGAGTGCGAAACATTATAACTCTGATTTATCAAGTAAACGGCAATTGAGGCCAGTGAGTAGCATCCAATACCAGCTAAAGATGATGATTGAAACACCCTGAAGCATGTGCAACGCTGAATGCTTTCTACTGATGTGTATTTTAGAACTAGTTTCTGTATTTGGATACAAGAAAAAAGTGGGCATTCATTTCGAACCTACCGGTGCTTTTAATATCACATATTACAAGTTTTAAACAGCTGAAACCAGAAAACATGCAACGTTCCTGTTAGATACCGGATTTACTGGCATGATGATCGCACTCGCGTAATGATCGCACCCCTGAAGTTTGTCTTCAAAATTCATTTTTCTTATTTCCCGTGCAATGAACGCACCTTGAACTTGCTGCAGAAATTTGTCGTATGGGTGCCAAGTATAGCTAATGATAGTAGTGCTTACCCCTGTTTCCTTTCCTTTCAAAGAAGACATGGCTGCATTACCGCCGCAAACTTTCCGATACCCTCAATATTGTCAAGCATGCGTTCAATATTGCTCAGGAAGAATTTCCTACTCAATGCACATAATGTATTCAGAAGACAAAGAAAAAAGGGAACTCCGCTTTTTGCGTCGGCAGCCATGTTTTTTTTATATCCCACACTGTGACAGCGGCAAGCAGCTATTAGTCGACCTGTTGTCACCTCGCAACAAACTCCTTCCGGCGCCATCCACAATTCCTGAAACATTGCATTTTGCGCCACTTTGCAAAGCGGCTGGTGGTGGTGTGCGAAGTATTTATTTTTTATTTATCATTTTTATGTTCATGAGCAATATTGTAAAAATTTTCACTCGCAACTTGCTCGTGTTTTTTGTGCTCAAAAGGTTTTCGAAGAAACTTATCACGCATAATGAACGCACCGCACCCTTCAATCGGCATCAATTTTTATGAAAAAAAAAACTGCTATCATTACGCAAGTAAATACGGTATTAGATATTCCCAAGGGGTACTTTTGCTCACCTTTGTCAAACTTTACTCTTTACAGGTTCCAAGGAGAATCCAGATCGCTTTCTAACAAGATTACTTTATCGTGTTAAATATTTTTCTGTATAAGAAACGTTTTCGGTATTATTATGGCATCAGTCATGGCAAGACAATTCAAGTGGTACTCTTGGATCTGCAAAATATGCGGTTTAATGTTCATTCAGAATCTTCAAATTAATGACAGAGAAGACATGACGATTTCATGGAAAAGATTTTACATTCTGTATTCCGCGGGCTGTTTGACCCTGTACGTGTCCATCCAAGGCTTCGAGATTGGTCTTGAACCACTGCAAGGATTTTCCAAATTTCAGTTGTACGCCATGATTCTGTACGCCGTGGTATACCTTCTCGTGTTTTTGAGGGCACTACTCAACATTTACACCTTTTTCACGCAGTCGCATCGCTTACTTGGATTTTTCAAAGAATCTTCAAAATACGAAACAGCGGTATTTTTCTCACCCCCAAAAGCCAGCAAGAAATTGAGAACCCACTATGTTCTCCGATGCGGCCTCATTGTGGCGTTCATTGCCAATGTTTCTATCCGCAGCATCCTCTCTTTTCAAATAATAGACAGCTTTGAATACAGCGTTGTTCGGACCATTTTAATCAAAACACTTTTTGTTCTGGGCAACATTCTGTTTTACCTGTACGAAATGGTGCACTTTGTAGTGCTCAGGCCTTGCACCGAGGTTATCGCTCTATATATCCAACATCAGCACGAATTTTTGCGTACGGTTACTGAAAACAGCACAGCCAGGACATTCGCTGACAACCTAAAGAGAATCGAGCATGTAAGGATGAACCTTTGGGAAATCAGGAATCTTAGGAACAAGCTCAATGGAATTTGGCAGAACGCCATCACTGTTTCAGCTGCCCTTGTCATCTTCATTGTTTGCACGAGCATATACATCGCGTTTGACAGAGACTTTCCGGTGTCAGAACGTTATCTGGTGACATTTCACGCCATTTCGTCAAGCATCGACATCTTGGACATAACTGCGCTGAGCCAGAGAATGGTGGAAGAGGTAAGAAAATATCGAGAGCTCTGCTCAGTCAGCTCTGTTTTCGGTGTATACATTTATTTATCCATGCATTATTCATTTGCACCGTATGTGACACACAGCATTTACAATCTCGGCGTGCTTTTTCCATCGTTTACGTTTAGAGTCCACGTATATGACAACCACATCACCATCATCATCATCATCACTACCAGCCTATCTACGCCCACTGCAATGCAAATGCCTCTCCCATTATTCTCCAATTACCCCGGTCCTGTACTAATTGCGACCAATTTATCCCCGCAAACTTCTTGATCTCATCTGCCCATCTAACTATCTGTCGCCCTCGGCCCTGCTTGCCTTCTCTAGGGATCCACACTGTTACCCTTAATGACCAACGGTTATCTTGCCTTCGCATTACAAGCCCTGCCCGCGTCCATTTCTTCTTCATTTCTACTAATATATCCTTAACACGCGTTTGTTCCCTGACTCACTCCACTCTCTTCTTGTCCCTTAATGTTACACGAATCATCTTCCGTTTCATTGCCCTCTGAGTCGTTCTCAATTTAAGTTGAACCCTGTTAGTGAGCCTCCAAGTTCCTGCCCCGTAGTTGAGTGCCGGTGAGGTGCAGTTGTCATACACTTTCGTCTTCAGGGACAATGGTAGGCTCCCATTCGTTATCAGAGAATGTCTGCCGTATGCACTCCACCCCATTCATGTCCTTCTAATTATCTCTGCGTCATGGTTGGGTTCCCGGGTCACAACCTGGCCTTTGTAGATATATTCGCTTACCACTTCCACTGCCTGGCCACCTATCTCAAACCGTGGTGCTGCCCCGAGGTTAGTGATCATTACTTTAGTTTTCTACCTATTCATTTTCCGGCCTACGGTTCTACTCGGTTTGTCCAGTGCGGAAAGCATGCTTTGCAATTTGTCCCCCGAGTTACTTGGCGAAGCAACGTCATCAGCAAATCTGAGGTCACTGAGGTATTCTCCACTAACATTTACTCCCACCGGTTCCCAATATAGTGTTCTGAATACATCTTGTAAACACGCTGTGAATAACATCGGAGAAATCGTGTCTCCTTGCCTGACGCCCTTTTTTATAGGTATTTTACTGCTCTCCTTATACAGGATGATGGTAGCTGTGACCCATTGTAGATATCCCTGGTAGTCTTACTGACTCTTACATAATGCTCATCTACACCCTGGTTTCGTAATTCCTGAATGACTGCTGAGGATTCGACTGAGTCAAATGCTTTCTTATAGTCTAATAAGGCCATATATAGGGGTTCAGTATACTCAGCGCAGTTCTCTATCACCTGATTGATCACCTAATTGACAACCACTTCATTCAATTGTAACATGTTTACACTCTTTCAGTTGCAACAACTCAAGCAAACTTTGCTTAAAGCTAGAGTATTTCCAGAATGCTCCGCATATTATAATCAGGTACGTATTAAAATTCGTTTCGAAATATTGATTTTCTTGCTTCGCATTCCCTTTATAGTGAACCTGTGTGGCGAAGCCAAGAATTTTTTGAAACTATACTATTGTAGTAATCAGCAACGAAAATATTATTGGTTCCTTTATTATTCCTATTGGTGGTAATAGGTATTGGTAATACTGATATAATTAGGGTGATATTAGTTATTATCATGTTATTATCATGTTATTATCATGTATTAGCAACAACTCAAGCAAACTTTGCTTAAAGCTAGAGTATTTCCAGTATGCTCCGCATATTATAATCAGGTACGTATTAAAATTCGTTTCGAAATATTGATTTTCTTGCTTCGCATTCCCTTTATAGTGAACCTGTGTGGCGAAGCCAAGAATTTTTTGAAACTATACTATTGTAGTAATCAGCAACGAAAATATTATTGGTTCCTTTATTATTCCTATTGGTGGTAATAGGTATTGGTAATACTGATATAATTAGGGTGATATTAGTTATTATCATGTTGTTGGTTCGTTTTATAGCGGGCTGGCCCGGAAGTTTACTTCTATAACAGTTCAGGTTGCAGTTACTGAAATTCAAATATTGCTAATATATTCGGCCGAAGTTCAGTGTTCATAAAAACACTATCATCCCAGAGTGAACCCTTTAAGGAAGAGTACAGGAGACAATATATTTTACAAGCTATACTATTCGAAGGTTGTGGCTGAACGTCCACTTCGTATTTTGCAGATTAGCTATCTGCGGAATTCCATAAAACCAAAGGAAATGGCCTTCTCAGGAGCCGGCTTTTTCTCTGTAAACCTACCCCTGATTGTTTCGGTAAGTCTACAGCGTTATGTAACGGGACAACTAAGCATTTTCAGAGTGTTTTTTTTTACTCTTTCCATCAGGGCTGCAAAGGGGCAGTTAAGAACATCAGCCCGAACAGAAGTCGAAAGCAGCCATGAAGAGCCACGTCTCTTATTCTAGGGCCATATGTTTCTTTTTTCGCCTCTGCTTTTTCAAAAAAGTCGAACATAACACAAAGGGCCACTGAAAATTTTGACCCAGTTTATTTATATTCAATCTTGCAGTATTTTGCGGATATAAAAAATTGCTACAATTCCCGCTGTGCAGGCGGTTGGAAAGCGAAGCTTTAAACGACACCCACAGCCACTGCCTATGCGACGTCACTTAAATTAACACATTTGGCGCTACGATAAGCGAAACCAGAGAGTCTGCCAGACGTTACCTCGACTTCACGGGGGCGGCGTCTCGAACGCAGGAGCGTCGGCCGCCGCCGGGGTAGAGCGGGGGACGACGCCGACGCAATAGCATGGCCGTGCGTCGGCAGAAAACCGAAAGGAGCGCCTTTCAAAGGCTTAGACAGCGGAAGCTAGCCATCCTGATGTGCTAGCTAGTGGCTACACCAACGCGCGACACAACAGCACAAGCGCAGACGCCGAAAAAAATTCGACATGTGAGCTATGTGATTCTCATTTATATCGATTCAAACAAGTTAATTTAGTATTTCGAGAATTGCGAGAAAGCTGAGGGAACTTTTGTAATCGCTACTGAAAAGATTAATTTTCTCTTTCTTTTTATGTGATACTTTTTAAAACACAACCGAATTGCTGTTGACCCATTTAGAATCGTGGCAAGCAGTGCGCAAAAGGTAGCGTCTCTCTAGCAGCCATATGTCTGCATGTGGCCTCCACATTTTGTTTTCCTACCCACCAAACAAATCCTTAGCGCATCTTTGCCGTACGACCACATAATTCCGTCGAATCCGGGCTACCCAGCCGGTGGTTTCGAACAAATTAATCAAGCCGTGCGAAGGAAGCGCGCAATAAACGCGGAGCACCCCAGAACAGGCGAAAAACAACCGTCGCTAAAGCAGCCGATAAAGCCATTCCTCCAACGCACCCCCCAGTGCGAGCAGGCAGCTGCATGCGGGGAACGCTGGGTAATAGCGCCCTATGGCCGCGCAATCTACACTGTGCTCCGTGAGTGAAAACCGCCCTTCTCCTCCTGATCCGTGTTCGGAGTTTCTTGTCCCGCACACCACGAAGGAATCGCTGGCTGGTAGAAGTAGAAAGCTTGGCTTTAAAAATTAATTACTTTTCAGTCATTTTCCTTGCCCATGACAACTCTTAAAGCCAACAAGACATTGCACACTGCTAGGGCATTAAATGCTGAAGTGTTCGCTCTCGATCCGTGGCGTGTACTTTGTTGGTGGGAAAGCTAGAAGTACTTCGGGCTATGGTTTGAATTTGAACAGATTTCTTATCAAGTTTACATTAACAAAAACGCACTCATGATCTCCAAGTCAAAACGAAAGCGAAAATGTTGCAAATGGTTTTGAGGAACTACAAGAAATTGCATTCTTTACTACAGTCCTACTAGGCACCACACGCTCAAACAGCGCGCAAAAAATTACTTAAAAAGATGAAGCGGCATTCACAAATGGAATAGAGAAGGCCCACCGAGCATGAAACCTTAAAATTGCTGAACTTCTTCACTCGCGTTCTCGCGTCCGCTACTAAAAACAAATACGAGCGCCAAGCTCGCCAGAGTATGTGTAAGAAGCCACTGAACGCTTGTCGCCAGCAGTGCAATAACTTGTCACGCTCTGTAAGAATAACGACAGAAGTTAAAGCGGAACAAATAAGCTCATTTGTATTGAGGTTTGTTTTACTATTATGAGCCTGGTTATTAGGTTCGTACAATGCGATCAAGAGCACTGAGTGAAAATTTAAAATGTCCTGCAATTGTTTTATTTCCATCTAATGAGTTATTTTCTTGGAAATGAGGAATACAGTTTAGCTTCCTTCTTCAATGTTCACGAGCCAACTGTATATTCTAGCAAGCTGAGGCCAGCACATTTATGTCTGCAACAACAATCAGTAGTATCGCAGTTGTCATTTTCTTATAATTGTTTCACCCTCAAAGAATACGCATGCAATGACTCGTTGCTATTCTTTAAACCCCCCACCCCCTTCTGAAACTAATAGAGGCTTTTTCCATTAAACCGGTATTTTCCCGTCGATAAAGAAGTCAGTGCGGAAGTGAGCTAAAGCAGAAGACGAAGAATGGCGGCTGCCCATTAGGTTTCACCTGTAATACGTTATAAATACAGTTTTTTTTGTCACCAAGACGTTGAAGACGCAATATTTTATCAGAGAACGTTCTATGTTTTGCTCTTGCAAGACTAGAGGGACAGCACCCCACGGTTGGATGTTTACAAGAAATTGTTGATGGGCAATAAAACGGCAGACTTCACAGGGTTAACCTTTCTTCTTTCATTTCAGATCACCGGATCAGTCATCACGTACTCTGTTATTCTAGTTCAAACCAGAGAGACAGTCAGAAACTCCTAAATAGCACAGAGATTTCTAAACACTTCCAAGTTCCAATGGCACCGACGGCATCGACGTATTGTCTACCAAAGAAGAAGAATTTGAACTTACCAGCCTCGGGCTTTCACAATGCAGGGGCAAATTTTATTATTGGAATAATAAAACTGCGCAACTAGCTAGCACCCCAAATATTCGCACGTTTCCGGTTGTTATTATTACGCAAGTGTGAACTCGTTCAGCTGTATTTTGAAGCGTCGTTCGTGTTCCCTTTTGGGGGAAATTCCCCAAATGTTCACACATTTCAGCCTTCGTTCCATTCCTGATGGCACCACTTGTTGAGACAATGCAATTAAAGGAACCAAACCGTGAGTTCCGTTCGCGATTATCCAAGTGCAGCGACCACCTCATTTTAGGACATGGGATTCCTCCGTTAGTATACTCTACTACTTTAACATAAATCAGGGGGTGGGATAATTCTGACAGCATTAACCAGATTTCTAGGCCTCAATAGAAGGGAAAATCTGGCCTGTGAACCGGCCACCACTGCCGAAATTTTCTCCCACAAGACATGCGGTTGGGACGTCATCCCCGGCTGAGTATTTGTGACGCCTGAATGGCTGCTGAATACGTCGTTCTGAAAATCGCCTCACTGCGGATGCTTGTAATGGCACGGACGTGCCGGACGCGCTCTGCATTAGAACTCAATACCAAATTATGCACCCACCAATGAATTCAACGACGACGTTTGGATGTAAAAGTTCTACAACAACATATTCACTCATCAGGAGGGTGAGATTACAAATTTATTACAGTTACAGTTACAAAAATAAATAACAAAATCACAATCATAGCTTTCAGTCTGCCTACTAAGTTGCCGCGCTCCATTTGCGTCTGTTGGCCCGTAACCAGCCTTTTGGAAATATGCATTGTAGGTAGAGCATGCTCCTTCTCTCACGGTGAAAAACCTCTCCCGCTGCGATAAACACTGGTTAGGATTTTATTCGAGAGAAACCCGCTTCAGATATTCAAAATGCTCCGAAACTTCGGTTTTCCCGAGGGCCTTTCAGATCGCCTATAAGTGTAGCTGCCTTAGTAACCGTTTCCAATTATCTTCAACGCAGCGAAGTACACACCGGGCCGCTGCTGTCTAGGATGCGTTTCAAAGAAACCATTGATTGAAAGGAACCATGCAAAGCACACACCACCGAGACGAATTGAGTTAATGTCTGCTGGCATACGTTGCTGGCTTTGTGCGCAATTTCGACTACTCACGCAGTGTACCTCAACCTGCCGGAGCACTTGCACTTTGTGAATTTACCCCCACAATACGCAGTGGGATATTTAAGCACGCTGGGCCGTTGGGTGCAGTGCTTCCGGTTGTTACGATGACATCGAAGTAGACATAAAACCGCGGAACCTCGCAGGAGCGTCGTTGAAACAATCTGCGCACACAACAGACTCCAAATGGTAGGTGCGTGATACAACCCACGCCATTTTTGTGTTTACGGACGTCAGCTGCCTCTATTATTTTTTTCGCCTGCAGTGTACAATGCGCAGCAGGCGCCCGTACATCAACACCGGAGCGCGCTTCAGCCTGCTATAAACTGTATAGACATTGTTACTTCAATGAAGCCGGTATTGCTCAATCCTAAACGCTTTCCTTCCAGAAAACATTACATCGACATTACACATACGCGGCTATTACCTTTTGTAGCGACAAAAGAGACGGCGACTACTTGCATTGCGGTTCCGCAAAGAAAATTCGTTTCGTGAACCGAAAGGTGATTGTAATATCGCCTTCGAGAAAAAATGCTTCCGTCACTCGTTTCTACGCTTTTAATGACTACCACATGCGATTGTAGCACGGCACTGGCCGGAATTTTCATCGCCGGCCCGGCCCGGCCCGGTACAGACATGTTCGGGGCCCGGCCCGAGCCCGACAAAACATTGAGATAAAAGCCCGAGCTCGGCCTGAGCCGGGGAATTTTTAAAAAATATCGGCCCGTGAACGGCCTGAGCCAGACAGCATTTAATAAAATAGGCGCGAGCCTGCTTGACTATTTTTTTTTATATCAGCCCGAGTCCGAAAGACTCCAAACATATTGCCCATAAAAACTTAGTTATTTTAACCCAAAATTAAGCATAGAGAGAGTATATTGAATGTTAATTGGCTTTAAACTTAGGACCCATATTTGTGCAACATTTATATCCTGACTTAGAAAATGTATTTTCGAGAGTCTCGTTGAAATATGCGCTTCATTTGGGACAATCTCCGAACTAAAGGCACACCCAGTATCTTTTAAATAATGCTTGTAAAAGTGGATAATCGGGTTACTTCGGCAATTCTTGAACAGATATTGCACCTTTCCTTGTTTAATTGAATTCTTTTACACAGTGTCCTTCCAACTTGTACTTGTGTTTGGCGCTAACACATTCAGCCTGAAGCTAGATTGAGTTGTGCTTTCCTTAATATAATTCGCTAAGTTTTCTTGTTGGTTTGTCCCCAGAGCCTATGCAGGTTGAGCCAAGTTCTTCCCGTGCTCACAAAGTTGTCTACTCAAAAAGTCGCTTTATTTGAAAAAAAAAGAACGTTCATAAAAAGTAATAAAAACGAACGCTAGACTAGGTTATCTTTGGTGGCAAACAAAGTAAGTCCGGTCACGGTTGTTCTTGTTTTTAGTTGGAAAATAGGAGAACAAAAATGTACGCCTTCTCGCCCTGCGAAAGCGGATGTCCAGCGAAGCTGTTGTACACCACTACACATTCTGGGGAAGGTATGAAATGTCTCCTCATGTAGCGTCTCGGAGGGATTATCGCTTGATTCCATTCCTTTCACTCGAAGGCTTCTTTGGACGGCAGGCTGCTGCATCAACTAAACGTTATCATGCGTTGAAAACAAAAGTAGGCTGGTCACTCCGTCACCTAGCCAGTGCCAAAAATTACGGCATGCGAAAGCAATCCCTTGCAGTGCGGATCGTCAAACCTTCGAAGAACAAACATGCGACGATTTGTCGCAGACGATCAAGTACTGTTACTAAAGGTGTAAACCATGATAGCCGCATCTTATTTACGATCAAGAAGCACGTTTCTTGAGATCCTAATTTCCTGTCTCCGGTTTCGCCGCTTATCCGATTTCGGTCGATGCCTTGATCAGTGTTTTTTGCAAAATGCGATTGGTCTCACTTTCGCCTTGCGTGTCACACTCCTACTTGCAGCTGCTAGTTGCATGTTAGCATGTTTAACGGTTTGTTTCTGGGCCACGCATGATGAACCGCTATTACGTTGGTGTCTGCTTTTTCCGTTTTGTTGCACATTCTGTGCGTCCTAACTTGCTATCTACTCTGCGTACCGTCATACCAGCGCCATGACTATGATGTGGGTTACTCAAGACATGGTCGCGTGGAACATGCTCACAGGTACACGTATTTGAAATGCTTACTTGAATGGTTTCAAGTGACCTTATAGCATTGAGCACTAATGCTACTGTGCCGACGCGAGAGGCGGGAGTGAAGCGGCACGGAACACCGTTACGTTTTTGCATTCACCGTTGGAAAGTCGCCACGCTTCCACATTGACCTCCATTGCGTTTGTGTTTTGCCCTGGCCACTACCCTCAGCCCAATCGGTTCACTACAAGACATTATTTATGACCCCCTCATTCAACGTGCAGAACCATATCGTGACAGGAATCCTGTCAAATAAAGAAGTATGGTCAGGCAGTTTGTTCCATGAACGCGCAACCAATATGCACCAGGACCTGATCATAATCATGAAATCAGACATTCCTACCTGAATGCTGGCGATGTTTAACTTTCAAGCAGGTGACCAAGGCTTCAGTAATCAGGTACGTTTGCACCCAGGCGCAAAGGCCACGTGCACAGAAATACAGCAAGCAAACCACGAACAAGTTTGGCACAACTGGAGGAGAAGGCTGCACCTTCGAGTCCAAGCAAAGCAAGGTGTCGCACTGCTGAGAGCTGTCAATACATTTGCAAAAAAGGGGACTATTGCAGAGGGAACTGTTAGAAAGAAACGCCTTTCGGCAGCTGTGTGTTCTGCATTGTTTTATATAATATCTAGTGTAATCGTATATCCCAGCTGCCCACTACCGTAGCCGCCGTAACAGAGCGTGAAGGTACAAAGCTCAGTAACATATCCGAAGCTCGCTTCGTTTTCCCTTATGGGGAGTGCCGGGCACGCAAATCCCTCAATTTTGTTTTTGCTACCTTGGTTTGATTTGCTGTAGCCTTGGTGCTCCGCTGCAACACACGAACTGAGATTTGCGCCGTATTTCCGCGAGATGCCTACCAGGTCGGCTTACAAGCATCAAGGCTATTAATTGCGCACCGGGTACCGTGGGTAGGAGGAGAACGCCAAGCAGGCTCGTTGATTCGTGTTTCATGCGCGACCGCTTTAGATTGTTAGCTCCAATATTTCGCAGCATCCACTTGCGGGGAGAAACACCGCAGCTTCGGATGCGCGCCGTTCGTATCTCCTCCCTCTGCTTCTCGATGCTATTCCACGCCTGCTGGCCTCGCCACACGGCACCTGCTACTGAGAGAGGCGCCGGTCTTCCATCCGCGCCACGGACAATCGTACAGAGAAAGCTATGCCTATAAAAGCCTGGCGAAGCACGAAGAGTCGACCTAACGGCGCCACCGGCGAGACGCGCTTGCGGCGCTTGTTCACTTTCACTTTCACTTTCATTTCACACGCACTGCGGTAGGATGCGCGGATTCAGCTACTCGAGATGAAGGGTATGATTTCTTGTTTTCGTCGCCGGTGCTCCCTTTGAGATGTAGCGACGCAGTCGTCGCCACAGACTAACTTTTAAGCAGCCGAAACGCGCAATCAATGGTGACGCCATCGTCTAAAATTCCCCTTTCAATTCCCATTCTATTCCGGGCAAAAAGCGCCTAATTTCATTCCCATTCTATTCCTCCAAGTGCTGTTGATATTCCATTCCCATCCCATTCTGGCATCTTGAAAATGTGGAATGAATCCGGAGTCATTCCAATTCCGGAGTGGTAACTCCGCAACACTGGTATGAACTGTTCCTCGTTTTCTCGAAGGGCTCATCGCTTGCACTCGGTTTCTCTAGTGGCAAACGCTGGGTTCTGACGCTTGCGGAACTGCTAAGTCCCGCCTAGCCTGACGCATGCGCTAGCTCTCGCAGGACGTCAACCTCCCTCTCCAATAGAGAGCAACTGCAAACCTAATCTATACCAGAACACATGGAGGGGTCACAATGTTGAACTGCGCCTTATCCATCATGTGGTTTCGATGCTTGTTTTGTGATTATTTTCTTTACGCGAATACTGAGCTTTATGCGGTATACCAGGTTAGCCTGACGCATGAGCTCGGTGTCTCGGGAGGGAACTGTTGAGTCCTACCTCGGTTTTTTTGTTTACGACATGAAATTTTCCGACCAGTGAGAGTCTAATGGCCCCACTGTAAAGCAATCATGTATAGCTATTACCAGAGCGGTCGTTTCTGATAAGCTCTGTCCCACAATTCTGGTGGATTTTATACCTTTTTTTATTGCCTTGAAAAAATGCGAAATTGACTTGATTTCATTTTGAAGACTTTCTAAGTGCAATACGTCATCACTTTGTTTTTTTGTTTTAAGGTAATCTAAAAGATCAACAAGGCAACTTTTTGTTATCAACGATTGAAAATTTGCGCCGCACGACTGCCGCACTTCAGACCTGGCCATGTCCAGCTAGGGCCTCCACAGCCCGAGAAATTTTTTTTTCATGCCCGAGCCCCGCCTGGGCCCGAAAAACGCGTGCTGCCCTTCCCGAACCCGGCCCATGAACCGGGCCGGGCCGGGCTTATTCAGTGCCCTGCGGGCGATGCCATCCAACCGACACTCATGTGGACAGGCGAACCATTACACCAGGCATAATCTGCAGACACGTAGAAGGAGAATCAGTCCGGTATGGTACAATGCCAAGGAATTTCATTCGTGTGCGTAGGTTTCGCGTGCGTGATTCCGCTTGACGACGTGACGCCGATATGCAACAAACAGAAATCATCTGTTTATTGCAAGACAACAAAAACAACAACGACATGCGTAGAAACAACAGCTTCGAAAACACATAAAGGTCATGGCAGCAACCCGAAACTTAATAACGCAGTGCCCCGACTGTACAAAAAAAATAATAACGCGCTTAAAATGTGAATAAATAGTGATGCTTCGGCATTCCCACATGTAATTCCCGCTTAAAGGCATTTCAAAATGTATGATCGTCGTGAGAGCACACATTGAAGCCACGTAAGAGTGGTACCGGTCTTTCATAGCATTGAAAGTCTCTGTCATCTAGTTTCAGACAGAAAAATAGTTACCAGCAATATTTAATTGTATATAGAAAAACTTAGTGACCTCGACTATTCCCACTCCCGTACTTCTCCCTACTTCCAAAATTTTCTGAAAGACCACAGACCCTCACCACCTCCTTCCCCATGCCCCACAACGGGTTCACAACGCGAGTGAACTGTTTTACAGTTTTGCAACACCTACTTATGTAATTGCAGTGCAAGCAATGTCATATAAAGGATTTGCTTTAACCTTACACAAACGCAAATATCAGCCACCAGTTATAAAAACAAAAGAATTCGCAAGTAGTGAAATAACTGTTAAAGATACCTATAATGTATATCTGCAGGACACACTTGCTTTTGTATCTCCTGTGACACTCACCGTAAATTAAGCATCGCATTTGTGTTTTAGCATTGCTTCGAGGTTTAAATCTTCTTAGAATGTGTGCGAGACTTTACTGAACCGTGAGTACTACACTTTTACAAAACAGCCATCAGATAATGCTCGTAAATCCCTTCGATGAGTTCTGTGCATGGCTGCCAGCTTTTTTTGCACGCTACTCAAGGTTTCAAAAGTTACTTTCAAGGTCCTCTACGAGAAGAATAAATCATGTAAGGGCCAAGCGGACTTCCGTTGAGTGCATAAAAGAAGCATAATGGCCGAGTTCCGCTTCCGACTTTTCCTTTTCCGCAACGCGGCAGAGTAGGCAAAGAAATCATTGATTGCCACTATAAAAAAAAGAAGATTGAGGAGAACGCAATCCAATTTCTATTGTGCCAAAACTACATGATATGCATGGCAGCAATCTATGCACCTCCTGTATACGGAAATGAGTTTCCGATTCGCAAGTGTACAAAATGACCCGAAGGGTACTTCGCGTGCGAATTGGCCTTAACTAATGCAGGTTGCTGTTGTGTACGCTGATATGAGTCACATTGTGAAGCCTAAATGTATTAAAGGTTCGTGGAACTTATACTGTTATTGCCATCCGTTTCCGTGCTCTGTGCATGATCGTCGTGGATGATCGCTCTTTCAGAACGAAGCGAATGTCAGTGATGTGTGCACACTTTGAAAGTTTCTTTGAACAAACAAACAAAAAAACAACGGCCACCACCATTTGCAGTATATTGAATCTAACCGCGCGAAGCAGACGCCGCTGACTCACTGTACCAGCTAGCCTATTTTTCAGCAAAAGATTGTGTCATTATTCTGAAAGAACTTCAAGTGAGTATTTTATTGGTTGCCACCGATTACACAGCATGCTTTGCAGAGTCGAAAAGAAAGAACACTTTAGGTCCACAAAACTTACGTCATAATCGGCTGATGAATTGATAATAAAAACGCAATGTTTTCGAAATTGTGAGCCAATACATTGTGAAAAAACAGCTACTCTGACATTTTAACGGCCCAAGAGTCGAGTCGTGGGATGTCAGCAGAAACAGTTTGGGATGAAAAAAGTGAAGGCGACAGCGCAGTAGAAAGAAAGCTGAAACGCGTGAGTTTTC
The DNA here is from genome assembly GCA_013339765.2 of Haemaphysalis longicornis. Lineage (NCBI taxonomy): Eukaryota > Metazoa > Arthropoda > Arachnida > Ixodida > Ixodidae > Haemaphysalis > Haemaphysalis longicornis. The sequence continues at coordinate 85,299,800 of CM023455.1, read as the reverse complement.
AGTCATATGGCACTACCCTACTAAACGGGCTGCGCTCAAGTTTACATTTATTCAGTTTTTCTGTGACTAGTAATTACATGAATATCTTCATGGCGATCACAGTCACACCTTTCGAAATACCTGCTTCAATATATAATAGGAAACAACGCTTTGTTTCGTTTTTTCAAACGCTTTGTCCAAAGAACAGCAAGATTTTCATTGTCCTGTGGTCTTCTGTATTGCACCTCCGTTGAACAGAGCTTATTAAATGTAACATAAAGAAATACCAGTGGAAAGATATAAGTTTACGTACACTTAAGTAAACTTAAATAAACCTCACCAATGAACTTACTTCCTTACACCAACAAACCAAGGGTCGCTACTATTCCGATAAGCTTGCCATTTTGGCTCCCACAGCATACTTTGTTGCAAATAGTCTATTGAAACATTGTAATGATATGAGAGAAACTAAATTTGTACTAGTATATAGTTGCAAACCACCTATTCACCTACACAAAACTTAATTTCTCACCTGCACAGCATTAGCCATTTCGAACAAGATTGTGGTAATTTTGATAGATCCGAATACGGCACTATATTTTACATGCTCTCCGATATAAAGTTGGAAAAAAATATAGATTTTTTTTGAAGGAACATTTGTGTATCAAATTCAAAGCAGTTGAGTGCGAGAAATTATAACTCTTATATATCACGTAAACGGCATTCGAAGCCGGTAAGTAGCATCCACTCCCCGCTACAGATGATGGCTTCTGGTGTAAATACTTTGTAGATTGTACAGAGCTGAATCGTTTCTACTCATGAGTATTTTTAAACCTTTTGTGAATTTTGACACAGGACACACACTGGGAATCCCTTCCAAACCTACCGCCGCTTCGATTATTAAATATTATGAGTTTTAAGCCGCTATAACCAAAAAAACATTCAACGCTCCTATTAGACATTAGATATTCCCGAGTGGTACTACTGCTCACCTTTGTAAAACTTTATGTTTTACAGGTTCCAAGAAGAACTCAAATCGGCTTCTAACAAGACTACTTTATCGTGTTAAATTTGGTTTTGTCAAATTAAGAGACGTTTTAGACATTATTATGGCATCAGCAATGGCAAGACAGTTCAAGTTGTACTCTTGGATCTGCAAAATATGCGGTTTAATGTTCATTCAGAATCTTCAAAATAATGACAGCGAAGACATGAAAATTTCATGGAAAAGATTTTACATTCTGTATTCCGCGATCTGTTTGGCTTTATACGTGTCCATGCAAGGCTTCGAGATCGCCCTTGATCCACTGCAAGGTTTTTCCAAATTCCAATTGTATGCCATGATTCTGAATGCCATTGTCTACATTCTCGTGTTTGTGAGGGCACTACTAAACATTTACACCTTTTTCACTCAGTCGCATCGCTTACTTGATTTTTTCAAAGAATCTTCCAAGTACGAAACAGCGGTATTTTTCTCACCACCCAAATCCACCAAGAAAGTGAGAACCCACTATATTCTCCGGTGTGCTCTCATCGTGGCGTTCATTGCAAATGTTTCTATCCGCAGCATCCTCTCTTTTCAATTAATAGACCGCCTTCAGTACAGTCTTCTTCTGCTCATTTTCATCAAGATACTCTTTGTTTTGGGCAACATTCTGTTTTACCTTTACCAAATGTTGCATTTTGTAGTGCTCAGGCCTTGCACCGAGGTTATCCTTCTATACATCCAACATCAGCACGAATTCTTGCGGACGGTTACTGAAAACAGCACATCCAGGACATTCGCTGACAAACTAAAGGGAATCGAGCATGTGAGGATGAACCTTTGGGAAATCAGGAATCTTAGGAACAAGCTCAATGGGGTTTGGCAGAACGCCATCACTGTGTCAGCTGCCCTTGTGATCTTCATTGTTTGCACGAGCATCTTCATCGCATTTGACAAGAACTACCCGCTGTCAGAATGTTACCTGGTGACATTTCACGCCATTTCGTCCAGCATCGACATCTTGGACATAACTGCGTTGAGCCAGAGAATGGTTGAAGAGGTGAGAATATCGAGACGTCGGCTTAGTCGACTCAATTTTTGTGTATTTATTAATTGATTCATGCATATTCCATTTGCCCCGTGTATCAAAAAGAGCATTTACGATCTCCGTGTGCCTTCTTCAATTCTTTAAACATAAAGTTCACGTATATCACAACCATTTCATTCAATTTTAACTTGTTTGCACTGTTTCAGTTGCAACAACTCAAGCAATCTTTGCTTAAAGCTAGACTATTTCCAGAATGCTCCGCATATTATAATCAGGTACGTATTAATAACTCCTTTACAAATGTTTCTTTTCTTGCCTTGTTTTTTTTATACCGAAGTTCTGTGCTGAAGCCAAGAGTTTTTTGAAACTATGTCGTTTGAGTATATAGCAACTTAATATTACTCATTATTTTTATTATTATTACTATTGACATTATTTACTGATAATATTCATATTTACAATGTATTATTATTGAATATATAAAAACATTTTCTGACGTCTGACTGTACCGGATGTTTAGTGCAAATTATAAAATTCGGATGCATGAAACGTAACTAGCAGTATGATGCAGCCACACTCTCAATGATGGCAATTTGGTTGTGGTAGGAGACATACTGAGAAGTATTTTGGTAGTGTAATTCCAATTGAACATGAAACTAGAAGTAAAATATGATGTAATCGTACTCGTAGAAGCAGGGGTACACGGGAATAACTTTAGGGAAACTGCTATAATATATGTCAGCCCAAGTTGCAATGACACAAATTCAAATTCGGCTAACACATTTCTCCTACTTTGAGCGTTGAGAAAAAAGATAATATTCCCTCGTTTACCTTTTGGGAAAAAGTACGCAGGGCAACATATTTTACGGATATACTATCCGAAGTTTGTGGCTAAACGTCCACTTCGTATTTTGCAGATTAACTATCTGCGGAGTTCTATAAAACCAAAAGAAATGGCCTTATCAGGGGCCGGTTTTTTCTCCGTAAACCTACCCCTGATTGTTTCGGTAAGTGTACAGCGTTATTGAGCGGGACAACGCCGAATTTTCAGTGTTTTGTTCACTCTTTCCGTCAGGGCTGCAAAGTGGCAGTCCTCAAAATCAGCGCGAGCAGAAGTCGAAAGGAGCCAGGAAGAGCCAGCTCTCTTATTCTAACGCCAAATGCTTTTTTTTGCGTCATTACATTTTTTTAAATTCGAGCATAACAGAAATAGACGCTGAATCTTTTGACTCCCTTTATTTATATTCAATTTTTTAGTATTCTGCGCACAATAAAAATGATTACGTTTCAGTCAGTTTCTTTGCATATGACAAGTGTTAAGCCCAGCGTATTAATGCAGATGGCTAGGTGTATAAAAGTTGAAGTTGATTCCCTCTCGCTCCGCGGCTTGTACATTTTTCGTAGGATAGCTGGGAGTGGCTCCGGCTACGTTTTGAATCTGAACGGGCTTTTCGTCAAGTTCACATTACCAAAAACCGCACTCGCAATCTCCACTTCAAATTGAAAGCGCCAAGGCGCATAATGGTTTTGAGAAATAGCAAGAAGGGACATTCTCCACTAGCGTCCTTCCAGGCTCAACATGCTCGAACAGTCACGCAAAAAATGTCTTCCAAAGGTAAAGCGGCGTTCACAAATAGATTATAGAAGGCCCTGCGAGCATGGTTATACCACCCTCCCCCCCCCCAGAAAAATTACAGTTGCCGAGCAGTGCTCTTTATTCGTGTTCCCGTGTCCGCTACTAAAAACAATACGGCCACCAAGCTCGCCAGAGTATGTGTAAGAAGCCTTAAGGCGCCCCCGAGCACATATGAAATTTTAAGACCACTGGTGTAGTAACATGTTACGCCCTGTAAGAATAGGGACAGAAGTTAACGCTGAACAAATGAGAGCGTTTGTTTTGAGGTTTGGTTTACTATTATGAGCCGTTCTATTAAATTCCCCCAAAGGCGATCAAGAGAAACTTTGGAACATCGCGCAATTGTTTTATTTCCATCTAACGATTTATTTTCATCGAATTGATGAACACAGTTTAGCTTCCTGTTTCAGTGTTCACGCAGCAACTGTATATTACAGCAAGCAGACATATTTATGGCTGCAACAATCCAGAGGACCGCAGCGATCATTTTCTCATAATTGCTCCAGCCTTCTATCGATGCATTCTCAAAGAGCACCCATACAATGACTAGTTACTATTCTTTACACCCCCCTCCCCCTCTGAAAGTAATAGAGGTTTTTCCATTAAAGCAGTATTTCCCCTGGGACAAAGAAGTCAGTGCGGAAGTGAGCTAAAGCGGAAGAAGAAGCATGGCGGCTATCCGTTATGTTTCACCTGTAATACGCTATAAATACAGTTTTTTGATAACCAAGATGTTGAAGTCGCAATATTTTATCAGAGAACGTTCCATCTTTTGCTATTGCAAGACTAGACGGCCAGCAGTCCTGCGTTGGATGTTTACATGAGATTGTTGATGAGCAATAAAACTGCAGATTTCACAGGGTTAACATTTTTGCCTTCATTTCAGATCACCGGATCAGTCATCACGTACTCTGTTATTCTTGTTCAAACCAGAGAGACAGTCAGAAACTCCTAAATAGCACAGTCATTTCTGAGCACTTCCAAGTTCCAATGGCACAGAAGAATTCGACATATTGTATACGAAACAAGAATAATTTGAACTTACCAGCGTCGCGCTTTCAATATACAGACAAAATTTCCTTATTTGCATAATAAAAACTTTATACCTACCTAGCAGCCAAATATTTGCAAGTTTCCGGTTGTTATTATTACGGAAGTGTCAACCCTTTCAGGTATATGTTGAAATCTGCTTGTCCGTGTTCCCTTTTGGAGGAAATTCCCAAAAGGTTCGAACATTTCAGCCTTCTTTCATTCCTGATGGTACCACTTGTTGAGACAATGCAATTAAATAAACGAAACCGTGAGTTCCGTTCGTTATTATCCAAGTGCAGTGACCATCTCATTTTAGGACATGTGATTCCTCCGTTACTATACTCTACCACTTTAACACAGCTCGGCGGCTGTGATAATTCGGACAGCATCAACCAGATTTCTGTTTGAATAGAACGGCAAAAGCTGGCCTTTGATCCTGCCACCACTGCCGAAATTTTCTCTCTCAGGACATGCGGTGGGGAGGTCATTCCCGGCTGGCTATTTGTGACGCCTGAATGGTTGCTGAAGAGGTCGTTCTGAAAATCACGTCAGTGCGTATGCGTGTAATGGCACGGACGTGCTGGACGCGTTCTGTTAGAGCTCAATGTCAAATTCTGCCAACACTTACGAATTCAACGATGGTGTTGAGGTGTAATAGTCCTAAAAAAACATATTCACTCATCCGGAGGGTGAGATCACACGGTTATTACGATTACAGTTACACAAATAAACGAATAATTTAAAAGTCATTGCTTTCAGTTTGTCAATTAAATGGGCGCGCTCCAGTTGCGTCTCTTGGTCCGTACGCAGCATTTGGGAAATATACATTGTGGGTGGAGCACACTACTTTTCTCGCGGTGAAAAACCTCTGCCGCCGCGATAACAACTGGTCAGCGTTCTATTCGAGAGCAACCAGCTTCTTTGATTCAAAAAGTGCCAAAAGCAGCGGTTTTCCCGGGGACCGTTCAGTTCGCTTACGAATGCAGCTGGCTGGGGACCCGTTTCCATTCATCTTCAACACAGCGAAGTCCACACAGGGCGCTGCTGTCGAGGATGCGTTTAAAGACGCCGTTGGTTGAAGGTAACCCTGCAAAGCACACTCGACTGAGACGAATTGAGTTAACGTCTGCTGTCATTGGTTGCTGGCTTTGTGCGCAATGTAGGCTACTTAAGGAGTCTGCCTCAACCTGCTCGAACTTTCACTCTTCTGAATTTAGCCGGGCATTGCGCAGTGGGTTGTAGAAGACCGCTGGGCTGTTGGGTATAGTGTTTCCCGTTGTCTTTTTTTTTTATGCAGTAGTTAATTCTTAAACTCTGAAATAAGAAAAAAAATGTCATGCACAATATGCTGCGGCCGCAACAACAACAGCCGTGAATAGTGTTAGAGATGTGATGTGATTGGACGATGTCCAAGAGTGGATTCAAGCCAGTTTCGGTTTCAGTTCTGTGCAACAACATGCTTGGCCTCCGACGTTATCTTTGGTTGGTCATTCTCGATATCTCACTAATCGGCACACCGCGCTCCGGCCATGTTGTCGGCTGTAAAATGCGTCATATAAGCCTGCCGGTGCCGCTTAGAGTCGTAACGTTCACCAGCCTAGGCGTACACAGTAGCTGAACTCACTGCACGTCATCGGAAACGTTCAACTGAGAGGCTCCTCGTCTCTAGGTCTGGAGCTTGCCTTGTTCGTATTTTAAATGCAGAGCATTTCAGTAACTCACGATGTCACCCGCGTTGACGTGCGTCGTAGTCCGCAACGTCGTTGTCCGCACCCGTCCCCCTACTCTACATAAAAAAATACTATCCGGCGCCTGGTTTCGATCCCTCGACCCTGCGGGCGGAACGCAATGTACATGGTGCTCTACCCACTGCGCCACAAAGCCCACAGAGAATGGGAGGCTACGAACGCACCTTATATCCTTGACTCATTCAAACTACGTCAAGAAGCTGCTGATACAACGCATTCACTACCACCAACTCCCCAAACACTAAACGTTAACGCAATACACCCACCCCCTATGCGACGCATTTACTCGAGTCCCCCTCGCTAGGAGATGGGCCCAATTTTTGGCTTAAGAGGAGGGTTCGCACCTGGCCGACCGCGCCTGATTCGGCACTGTTCTCACAAGCAGTTGGTGCTCATGTCCACACCCTGGCAAGGAAAATGCTTCCTACCCACACCACGGCAGATCGCGCCTGCCACCGAAGAGACCTCCCACGGCCGCTACCACTTCTTCCAGTACCTACCGTAGAAGAACTGATGGTAGAAAAAGATAAACTCCGCCACGCCACGCGTGCTTTACTTCCACAACAACTGATTTCCCCGTGGACTCGCTCGCTGGAGGAGGTCTTGCTGCGGAGGCTTCGAGTAGGGGAGGTGTATTCCCAGCAGTTACTCACGCTTGGCCTGCCCGATATCACGCTCCGCGGTCACCTGCCCTTTCTGTGTGACTCCTGCGCCAGAAGCTGACATTGAACACCTGTTGCGACTTGTTCAGGTCTTAGAAACGCCAGAATTCAACACCTCAGAGCCACGGGGCTCCATCCTGGGAGACCCCCCGATCTTAAGCGTTGGATATAGGGACCCCAGTCGCGGTCTCTTCTTGGCTTTCTGCGCGCAACTGGTGCAATATTGTACCTTTACACCTCCCTTTTATGCCGCAAGGCAATCTATCGCAATTAAAAAAAAGAAAATAAAACTCGCCAGCTCGTCGGTTTAGATCGCTCGTGGAGCAAGGAAGGTGCAGCGCAGAATGGTGAATTGAGTACACAAAACATTGCCTAAGTACAAAAAGTGAACCAAACAAAGTAGTATAGGTATTTCAACTTTTAATTTCGACACATTGCAACCATCCTTTCAGACCACTCTGCCATAGACGCTTTTTTTTTGTTTATTGCACTCAGCCACAAAAGCAGCCCTGTCGGTTAGGAAAATACACAGTATATATCGTCTAACCTGTCATTTTTTTTAGCTTCAGCATTCCGAGCACCTTAGATGACCATTTCTTAACGAACACTTGTGTAGTGAGCATACCCCAAAATCCCACAAATGTCTTATCTTAGCGACTGCATTTCTTGGGCAAGAAAATCGACGTCGTGCTGCTGACCGCTGTGCAAGTTCACCCAACGCAGAATTCTTGCCGTTCCTTGGTTGTACGCTTTACAAGAAAAGTTTAGGTTGCTGTTAAGTCCTTATAAGGAATAAGTATCTATATTAACTTCCTTTTCTCTTCTCCCGTCTTCATTTTTCCTGAAGTTTTGTATTTCCTTACCAGTCGGCAAAGCGTCACATGTGCGCTTGTGTGTAGCTGTTTCATTAATTTTAGTAAGTTTGATTCAGCATACAATCTAACAAACTATAGGCAAATTCTTCCTGGCAGAAATTTGTCTTGGCTTAGTTTCAACTGAGCGAACGAATTGCGAAAACGCTCCGGTGACCGGCCGACTAATTCTGCCGGAGGGTCAACGAGCCGCGTAGTATTGCAGTAAAGCAAAGAATTCTTGAGCGGGCTACTTAAAAAATGCAAAGGAAATAGGCAAGGAAGATGCATAGAGCCGGTGAGCACTTTCAATATTAATTTTCTACTAAATAAAGTCGCGCAAATGCACCGAGAGAGGTCTAAACATGGCCTGGGGTCTAAATGCTAAAATGCGCGCAAGTAATCCCACAATGTTTAAAATCATTTTACTGTCCCTTTAATGCCAGGCTTCAACTCGTGCGAATGTTCAGGGCTCCCTTGCGTGCTCATTTAAAATCTCACCCGCACGCACATGCATATGATGCGTGGGGGCTGACGTCCCTCTCGGTGAGCATGTGCTGTATATTATATCGTCATTAAATTTTTTTGTCACAGCTTGCCACCCCTACCGTTGGAAAGGCGAAAAATTGATGCGCCCTCTTTTATTATTTTTTTTGTTGTTGTGCTGTTAGGTGGATGGGCAAGTGAAAGCGGCATCGCCAGCGTAGAACAGTTCAGCTTGTGTGGTGTCGAAAACTCGATCCTTCCCACTAAGCCAGTCGTAACCACAATGTGTACTTCGTAGGTAGACAGAACGAAGAGAAAAGTCCGCCTAGGACATCTCGCAGCCTCCGTGCGCCAAAGTATGGTCGCGTGTGCGAGCATCGCGGAGCTGTGTTAGGCAAGAGCGAGGATTGTTCATTTTAGCTTTTTGCAAAGCTCGAATGTGTTTCAGAAGCTTCTTTAAAGGAAATAGTGTTGGTGATTTCAATGCAACGCTATTTTTTGAAAAAGAGGAAGTTTTCCGAGCCGGCCGACCAGCTCAAACCCGTACATACTTTTACCGCCATTGCCTCACGTAAGCAGCCTCCTCATTCGCATGACCATCTCCACATCACTTTACCCTTAAATAATCTCTCACAGGTAAACTCCATGGAATCAGTAGTTTTGCTCCAGCTTCCGCTTTCAGTATTGTTTTATTGTTGTTTTAAAGACGATAGCCTTTCTTGGGCTACTTAAACCCAGAAATGTTGCTCTGTCTGTACGTGTATATATCGGTCTGTGAATCGATTCAGCCACCCAGCCAAAGTGAAACGAAGTCTGCGCAACAGTCTCATATACTCATAGCCAAATCTAAACGTGGAAGTCCGGTTCATATGTTTATACTTGCCAACATTGTTGAACAAGAACAAGACATTACGCAAATATAAGACAGAAAATTATTACACGTGGGGTATTTACAGTGTTCCTTTATAAAACAACACTTCATAGATGCCTGCTTTTTGCGAAACAAAATGCTACATCCAATGCAGAAAAAAAAATTCACGCTGACACCTGCGGTCTCCCGCGCGACTATAGCTTCTGGTGGAATTTTAAGAAATCAAGCGGCAACAGTTACGGAAGGTTATACTATATGGGTTTTCAGTTCTCCTTGGAACGCACGTGGACTAGGGCAACGCCATTCTATAAACGTTGAAGTAGGGCGCCTCGGTTTACGTGCGTTTGCGCCGTATGGCAGCGCTGGCATCGAGGCACCCGGCCTGGAGCAGTGTAAAGCGGTAAATTTAAATTAATTTAAGCAAACCTTTGGCGTGTTTACCTTGGGAGGAGCGCGTCGCAAAAGGACAACGTTTGAGGTGAGCGGGAAAACAAATGGGGGCATTTACTCGGCAATGTAAACAAATAATATCGTCTTCTGTAGACATCGGCAACAAAAGGAGCAGATACACGGCCAATATTTTTTTTTCAGTATTGCGACATTGGAGCAGTATTCTTTCAGAATAAACGTCCTGGTTCTTTCTGACCCTGGCTTTACCTTGGACCACGACGACGGTCCGTTTGCCTGCGACATACATGCTGACCGGATACATAATTACGTACGTAAATTCGTTGTGACCCTATACTTGGTAAACGTTAAAGCCGCATACCAGGTTTTAATCTTGCGTAATGAATGGGCGCGCGCAGGGAGCACAGTGTAAGGTAGAGAGAACACTGTTTTTGTTGAGTCTGGCGATGTTTGCTGAGCTAAAGCTGGATATTAAAAATCAATTAGTCGAAAAATGCAGTAGGCACCATCTCAGTTTCTACGATTCCCCACACTTTGTAAAATATTTTGCATTCAGCACCACCACCCGCCTATCTACGCCCACTGCTGAGCAAAGGCCTCACCCATAAATCTCCAATAATCATGTCCTGTGCGAACTGCGACCAATGTATCCCCGCAAACTTCTTGATCTTGAAACCGCCTGTCTGGACTCACCGTTCTTCAGCTTCATCGCGAAAAATGTTAAAAAAAGAAGAAATATCGTAATAATGTTCACAGAGGTAATCACTTTACGGTGCGCGGGCTTCTTGATGCATGTTCTTCATATCTATGAATGAGTTATAAGAGCTATAAGAGGTTTTGAGTTAAATCATCGTGTTTGTACAATCGAAATACTAATTTCCCGCAATTTTGCCTCACAGCATTATTTTAATTTACATGGTTAACATATCTGTGCAAGGCGATTGTGGCAAAAATTTGTGCCCTCGATCGTTCTGTTTACTTGAATGGTCCGGTTATGTAACGCAGTGGTTTCTCGCTGGGATGTCTGAGCGTTAATTGCCATTTTGAAATATATTTGTTAAGGTTATGAACAGAGAAGAGCTTTCTTTGTTACATCCCTGGATACTGCGGAATTCCGCGTATAATATTTTAAGACCCCCCCCCCCCTTGCTTCGGCTTTTCAAAGGTTTTGCCCCCCCCCCCCGCCCCTATAGACAATATCTTGCCCAGACGCTCATGCCCTAACGACTTCATATAGTCCTGGATTAAGGCTAATGCATTTGATTTTACCTCGCTCTCTGTAGTGAGAAAATATCGTTGCGTTTCCACAAACCTCAACGAAAGCCACAAAACAAAGAGAGGTTCGTGGTAGGAAATACGTAAAATCAGTAGACACAGCCTCGGGGGGCGCACAGTGGCATCCAACCGTCTGTGGTACCAGGTTGCGCCAACGGCTTGATGCTAAAGCTCCCTCAAGTGCGTTAATTCCGACCTCCAATTCAGGTCGAATATAACCAACTAATGAAAATTGGTTACATTTCAAAAGTCGTCTCCAACTATAATCGTTTGGAATGAAAGCCGTCTCTTTATTCTTGTGTTTATTTCGTTGTATACGTGGTATCGTGAATGGAAGCATAAGTTATAAAATTTTGCCTGCTTGTTTGACGGACAGAAGGCGCTGCTGCGCGCATTCGCACTTAATTTTCGTAGACATGTCCCCAAATGTTGCTACTTCGTACTTCTGTACATTATAAGTAGTAGTAAAGACTTTTTATTACTGGAGGTGGGCGATCGGCCGATGAACCCTCCGCATTATCGAGTAATGTGCTGGTTGCTAACATTTAAAAAAAATGTGAATCGGTTGAAGTCCACGTGAGCCAAGCGCCAACGACTATCTGGATCTCGTGAAAGTTTTACTTGTGCAGAAATCCCACCTTTGTGGAAGAAACTTCCATTGTAAAAAGGCTCACGTGCGTGACCGGACCTGGATGCCATTTTCAAGCCCATTTACTTCCTAGCCCCAACGGGATCATGTGCTCAGCACAGCCGGGACAAGAAAAGAAACTCACCGCTGCCAGAAATTGTGGTCGAGCTTCTTGGCCTGCACAACTGGACGAGTTACCATCAATCACATAAAAGGACCTGTATTAAGTAGCGTCGGCAGGTTTATAGAAATAACCATCAAAAATGGTCCCTTTTTATTTAGGACATCTTTTCCTGAATTAATACGTCAGATTAATAGGCTAATTAATCAATTATTCGACTAATAGGATTCGACTAATAGGACGCGTGGGTAGGGTCAGGAGGAGGATGGAGGAGAGACGCGCATGGGCAGTGGAGTAGCACGAGTGCTTCTGCACACCTGGTTTATACGGCTGTGAGGAGGAGAACGGAGGAAAGACGCCCATGCGCATTGAAGGTGTGGATGGCGCAACAACAAAGGAGGGAACAGGCTCGACCATAACCATCCTACAGGAAGATGTTGAAATTTTATTGCACGGGGGGGGGGGGGGGGGTGTGTTAGTGTGGAGAGGCATTAGAGAGAGAGAGAGAGAGGCGTTGTACGTGGTATGAGTCTCTTTATTTAGGCATTATCATCATCAAGTTCAACGAAGGCGACGTTGAGCTGTGGATGGCGTTCCGCTTTGATTACGACCGCCTTATGGTCTGTGAAATGTAAAGTTAAGGGCTGTTGAGTGGATCAATCCTAAAGTTGCTGAAGATGAGGTCGATGCACGTTCCCCGGATGGTTGTAGGCTACTTGTAATCACGGCCCGCCGAGACTCGCCGACGCACGCCACCGACGACGACGATGAAACATCGAAGGCGCGTGAAGCTTTTTGGTCTCGTGCCGGCCCAGGAAGACACCGGCAACAAGTCACTCCAGGAGCCCTTAAAGGGAAGCGTGCTCGTCTCGTGCCGGCCCAGGAAGGCACCAGCAACACTGTCTCTCGAGTAGCCATTAAAGGGTAAGACACCACCGGGCGTTCAGCAAGCCGAGCATGCTCAGTGGGGGTGTGGACGGCGCAACAACACTGGAGGGACATAGCCCCGACCATGAAATGCTTCGCATCTAAAACTGCACAAGGCGTAGATTTAAAAAAACAACAGAATTCTCATACGGGGTAAAGACACCCCTTGAACGCTCCTGTGCCGTCACTATTTGCTCAAAGTGCTCAACACATAGCTGTTTTCGTTTCCCAAAAAGACGCAGCAACGCGAATAGATAAGATGATTGATATTTTGGCGAGTAAACAGTGTTGCGGCGAAAATTATAGCGCGGTCTTGCTACACTGACTTGCTGCAGCGGCCAGCGAGTCACCCAAAATGGCGGTGCCAATGTATAAAGTATAAACACGTCCGCCGCAATAAGCACGTCCGCCGTCCGCGTCCGCCGCACGTCCGCCGCAATGCTGGGGAATCATTGCGGCGGACGTGCGTGAATCGAGGCACCAAAGCAAAGAAAGAGCGGAGAGAAAACGTGGCTTGGAAAGACACTTATAAGCGGACGGCGGTTACGCGAAGATTATCTGCTTCCCGCACCACAAAGGTCATCGAGGATCAATCACAGCAAGACCATACGTCCGTACTTCGCCCGCACCAAAATATTTCAGAAGTCTTTTTTTCCTAACACCATAGAACAATGGAACTGTTTGCCCCTATCGATTATGGAATGTACAATTGCTGGTGCATTTGAACATTCATTGTATAACCACCTTTTGTAACCCTCTCCTGCTTGGGCAGCGATGCTGCCTGCAGTATTTCTAAATAAAAATAAATAAATAATAAATACAGGGAGAGAGAGCGTCGTGAAAGAAACAAACTTGGATACAGCGGGCGGGGAAAGCGGGTGTTCGGTCATCACTGTGGAGTCGCGTCGTATGTGTTTTCGCATTCGACGGCTGGTCGACGGGTGCTTCGAATTCACTTTCCGCCTGCCACCTGAACTTCGACTCCTTGCGGTTGACGCGTTGAGCGCCGAAGGTCAACTCCCGCTCACGAGTACCCGCCTGCTTGATTGCTAGTGGTGTGGCCCTCATGCGGATCTTTGCACATCAAGATGTGTCAAACGGGAGTTAAAGAGTAAAGGCTGGGGCGACGCGGCGAAGTGGTGTAAAATATGTAGAAAACACCGGTTTATTCGCACTGGAGTCCGTCGTATAAAGCGGACCGCATGTACCAGAGCGTCATATCATAGGGGTTTTTAATGCATTGTTTTTATGGGGAGTTTGCCTGCACCGCGGTGATCTGTCGTAAGAAGTGGGTGTTCGTAAGTCCGGGGACGTATCAGCGGGGTTTCACTGTAATGTAATAGAGCTACGACATGCCGCTTCGATGTGGTCGCTGTTCAATCACAGAAGCACCAACGCTGCAAAACCAGTACGCGCGCGCGTAAAACCACCTGCAAAAGCAAGTACGTAAGGGCTAGGCGAGTTGATGGTGATGATTAGAGACCCTCCCTTTGTATCGGGACGTCGGTTGTTACCAACCGACTTGCCTGTGTTATTCTACTTATCTGCCCTACACTTCAGGGTGGAGGGGGGGCGGGGCTAAAGCTTATCTACCTTACAAGGGGGGGGTGGGGACTAAAGGGTTAGCTCCGCCCACCCTCCTCCCCACGTTTAAAGGAGCCATGAAGACAAAATACAAGTTGGGTTTATTAGAAAGACTGCTTAGTCCCGATAACAATGATACCAATATCATCGCAATCTTCGAAGAAATAACGGAGATATTAAAGAAAACGTGTAAAGCTGAGGCGACCCCCTAGCCAATTTCCCGCAACTTTTCTATGACGTCACGGAACCTTGTTTGTGCGATTGACGGCCGCCTAACTGACCTGTCGCGACGACACATGACTGGACATCTGTAATGGGGCCTCTAGTTCTATTTGACCGCATCACTTGAATGCTAACGTGCAGTTAACGCACTGAAAATTATGTTTTATTGTTGGCCCGTATGACGTCATTGTGCTCATACACGTCACCGTGGCGCGAAATTTGAAAGTTTTTTAATTACTTCTTGCGTTTTTTTTCGTTAAAAAAACAGCTTTTGTGGCTCTAATGGAGCTGAGTGAGATACTGAATCCTAGTTCTTTCAAATTAAGCGAAGTTGTATTTTCTCTTCATGGCTCCTTTAAGCTCCCATCGCTTCCCCCTTCCTACCTTTGCACACCTGCTTACCCCACCCCCTCTCTTATAACTTATAATTCGGTATATTACTCTTCCTACGTCCCACTTCTTCCCTACTTTTATTCCACCACCACTCCAGCCGCCTCTTCGTCACCTCTATGACCGTGAAGTTGAGGCTCCCCCTCACATCAAATTCCAAACCTTCTCCGTCAACGTCGTGTAACCATCGTCCCGCCGCGGTCGTAGCTTTGTGCAGCCTATGACAATATGCTCTACGGTCTCGCGATCCCTACCGCCGCATACAAAAGTTTCGTCGTGATGCCTGTAGTTAGCCGTGTATTCCCGTGTTCTCAGACACCCCGCCCGTGCTTCAAAGAGCAATGCACTGCATCACATGTTGCCATAAAAACTATCCTTCGTGATTTCGAGTTTCTCTGTTCTATAAGTCTCCATGTTATTTTTTTCCTTCCATTCTCTGAAATTCCTTGTCTCTGCTGCTTTTACCTGCTTTTTAACGGTTGTGTATACCCCACCTTCCCCTACCGAATTTCCGTACGGTTTGGTAAGCTGTCTGGTCCTCCGTCTCCACCGCTGGTGGAGGCCGAGGACCAAACACTTTCACGGCCCATTTTTCTTTCTCCATGTCCCGTAGCCTCTGCTCAAATTTTACCTTCCTCTACGCCTCTCTACCCTCAATGGACCACCAGCCCATATCTCCCTGTACCGCTCGATTCGTAGTTTTGCAATAGGCCCCTAGGGCCAGCCTGCCTTCTCATTTACTTCCAAGACAGCTTCTATCTCTGACTTCAAGCATATAACCGAATTCCCACAGTCAATTCTGGTACCATGACCCCCTTCCAGATTATCCCTTACCACCTCGTAATTGTTGTAGCCCCATAGTTCTCTATGTTTCATTATAGCGGCGTTCCGTCTTCCTTTTGTTTAAAGGTGGGCCTCATGCGCATGCGTGTAATCTGCGCCGTACTCGTAAACATTTATACTCGTTTTTACCTGTGGTATTTCTACTTGTTCAACTAATACCGATTTGCGCTCCGTGTCATCGCTGAATACCATGATCACTGTCTTCTCTGCTAAAGGGTATCCAAGGCGAGTAGCTTCCTCTCCGCATATATCCATCAGGACCTGAAAACCTATCCGGTCATCCGCCATCAACACTATGCCGTCTGCATACATTAATCCTGAGATTCGCTGTTCCACCACTTGTCCGTTTTTAATGTATGACAAATCGCATCCCAGCCTACTGCCCTCTAGCTTCCTTTCTAAACCCGCCATGTAGATCATGAATAGCAGTGCAGAGAGAGAAAATCGTTGTTTTGAAACCCTTCTATGTGTATACAGGCCTATTGTATGTTATCCCCTCCCACACTATTTGCAGTTGGTTCTCCCGGTATAGCTTCCTGTGTATGCTAATGAATTCTGCCCCTTCTCCCTCGTCCACCAGGATACTCTACAGCCGCTCCCTGTCTACATTATCCTAAGCCGCTTTAATGTCCGAAAAGGGAGAGAGAGTAGCACATGCGCAGAGCGCGGCTGAAAAAAAGGTCTTTTCTCGGCCCAGCGGCCAATCCAAGTAATTAGAACTCCAATAGTGCCGTCGGAAATACCAAAGTTGCGAAAACCCCTCCCCTCCACTATCGAGCTCTCAAGAAGAAAGACACAAGAAATAAACAGCGGAAGATACCGAATACAAGTGAAAAGTCCCCCAGAAAGACGGACTATCAACTGTCGGTGATAATGATGATGGTAAGGATGGTTGTAACCCTTACCTTCATTATTGCAGACATCTTAAACACTTGCCTCCAAGCCCAACATGCAAACTCACGTACATGGCCACATCAGCTGCCGTAAGCTATGGTACATTTCATTCGCCTATTCTCTTTTTCCTAGCGCCGTCAGCACCGTGACAAAAAACGCCCACGTACACCCTTAAGCTGGCTTGAGAAGTGCACGGGCTATCCACAACTCCAAATTAGTTTACAAAGCAACATACCAACAACAGCTTTCACAAACCTAATAAGAGGGATTGGACCCTGACCATGGCCGAAGCCGTCAGATAGTCATAATGGCCGTACAACCGATTTCCATTAGGAGCGCCATCGAAGCACCGACCAACACATGCTTTCCGAAAGTCAAGGAGAAGTGATGCTCAAGCATTCCTATATCATAAAAAGGGTCTTTGCAGCCGTGTAACTTGTGCCAGAACAATAGATAAGTGCAAATTTAAACAAAATAAAGCAACACTGCACACGCAACCGCGCAACAGCTGTCGACGTAAGCGCGTGATAAGGTGAAAAGCGTGGTTTGTAGGCCTTGGGATAATGACGTCCGCTCCTACCAAGTAGAGTAAACTCTGAAGAAAGTAAACTCGCAGGTTCAGCGGAACACAGCTTGCAAAGTCAGATACGTTACTAAATACGTAGGCCGTGCAGGAGTAGTCCACAAGGCTGCCATCTCGTGCAGGCGCTCGTACAAGGGCCAAGCAGGACGTTCTCTTAGTGAGAGTGTAAGGCAACATCCGAACAGCGAGAGTTCATCGAATGACCGAAACTTAGCCTTAGAATGGTGCATTGTACTGAAACCGCACCAGGGCAAACTGCTACGGGAGATTTTCGAGGTGCTCGCTATCGCCAATAAATGCACAGCATACGTCAGCACACACTCTCTCACACTTCTGAATGCAGGAAAAGGCGTACTTTAACAAAAAATCCTCCGTAGGATTGTGGGAAATTCCCGGGGAATGGCAATTTTCCCTGTCCCCGATGTAGAGTGACATTCCCGAATTGCCAGTTCAACGGAATTTCTATGTTCGCGCATGCACTGTTCGCATTCATAACTGAGCTAGACATTTTCTTCCTTCGGATAAAATTAATCAACTGCTAGAACGCACCAACTGTGTTCCCTGCCTTTTTTCTAAACCTTGTTTTGGAGAGGATTCTCTGCTATTTAGTTGGGAAACATGACTGTCATTCGTGGTCGCCCCATCAATTTCTCCTCTCACCCTTATCCGCGGCCTCTTCAGCGAGGTCCGCATGATATAGCAATTGTCGGCGCGCGCTCGTACCCATTCGTTAACTGCACACTTGTTTCTTCTTCGGATAACAATCTGGAGTAACTAAAGACTGCCGAGCAAAGAGAGGCTGAACAGAAATGCCGGCGTGTTTGTGGACGGTAATGATGTCAGTATATATGCGATATCAGATTACCAATGCCCACTATGTAAAAGCAGCATTATCTGGCCTGACCACCACTTCGTGGTCATGAAACCACTCTGGTTCGAGCAACAAACTGCCACCGATGCGAGAAGACCCCCTCTGGAGCTTCTCGGTTTTGTTAGACAAGTCGCCAGGTTGCCTCAAGACACTGATTCAAAAAAATGTGTTGTTCAAGACGTTGGTGCTCCCAATCGCTGAAAACAAATGTGAGCTCGATTTCTGTTGAAATGCCGCGTAAGAGCCATGTTTCTGTGCTCCTTCGTCATGGGTTTGCGTCTGTTAGCGCGTTTTTGTCCTCAAATGGCTTACGAACTCGCACAAACTTTGGCCCTTACAAACTGCTTAATTTGCACGTGTCGGCAGCGCTGGGTGCATATATATGCACTCATGCATTGGTGATGTTTCTACAGGCCCGAGCATTACCCCTGGCGAGCACTTCTCTTGGTTCTACGCATAGATCCGCACTGGAGTTCACTGAGTACGCTCTCACCGCATACCGAGAGATCACACAGCACCACCACCTCACCCGCCGAACACTACCCCCGCCCAATGCCAAACTTACGGTAGAGGAAGCACAGATGTGGCGCACTCTACAAACCCATTCCTTCCCACATCGCACGCAGAGACAGCACTCCCACCCACACCTCTTCCTCTCCGCAGAGTGTCCGAGATGCCGCAGCCTCGACACGCTATACCACTCTGTGCGAGTGCCCCGCGGACCCTTAACCCCCCTTCCCCACCCCCACCCACTGGGAGCAGGCCTTGGGTAGCTCTTGCCTCGTGGATCAACGGACCCTGACGCAACCGGGCGCTGCAGGTCGCTTCGGTCATCTGGGCTGAGGCCACCGCCCCAACCTGAACCGGTGTCTCACCAATAAAGTGTTTTTCTGTCTCTCTCGAGTGTCGTCCCTGGTCATTTCAAAATCTATCCATGCACAGCCGCTCTAAAATCTCACACAATGTACAGTGGTCACTCCTAGTTTTTTCTCCTTTTTTTGTTGTGGAAAACCAATACCTGTAATACAAAAGTTCAAGCTTACTGAATTTTAGCTTTTAAGTATCCTTCGCCAAATCGTCGCTAACATTCTCTGTATGGTGTTCCCAACTTCGGATGTTTTCACACGGACGATCAGTAACACCATTAATCGTTTCAGGGTAATATTTACATGACTAATGAAAGAGGCAATTGGGTTTCACTAAATTACTTCACTCCCTTCGGCAACTTCAGAAGAAGCGTAATAAGTAAATGTTGTTAGCAGCAATCGTGCTAAAAGTGTGTGTAACAAGCGCGCGCACTATACAGCATAACAGATAATTTGTGAGCTTCTCAATTTGCGCCTTTCTGTTGTTAACATCGTACTTAACATTGAATTATAATAGAGAAGTCCCCCCCCCCGCCCCGCCTATCTTTACTGGCTATAACACAGAAGTAAAACAAACACAACAACTGGTTTTAAGTATAATTCAAAAATTTAAATGTGCTGACTGAATTGAAATAATTTTACTCTCTCTTTATCTACAGCTTAAGCACTGGTTTGAAAGAGGGGTTCTCACCGTTACCTCAAGAGTTCTACATGACTCACCTAAATATTGTTTTCTTTCCACCCTTAAAAACCCCGACACGCGTTTGCTTTAGCCTACGCACCACCAGGTTGCTTGACAAAAACGTCAATTTTAAAGCAGGTATGCGGCAAAAAATACAGCACATTGTACGCTTCACAGCACAGTCCTGGTTATGAGGGATGTTTATCTGGCGATGCACCAAAAGACTGGCATTAGTAACCTATACACGGAAGGTGTGCAGAAAAAATAATAGGGAAAAATATTTTCTCTTTACATTAGGTACAACGAACGTATTCGTGAACCATCAATTTCTTTTCTCGACAAGCACGCTTTGCCCATAAAAAAAACGAACATGAGGAGGGCGAGGGCGCGGGCACGAAACGCATGGTACAAACACACTTTCTAGAACACCTCATTTATTTTGTCACGCAAGAGTGCCCGTGCGCCCCAAAGAAGCCTGAGATGGCGCCCGCATTGCATTAACGCCGCAGAACAATTTGTCAAGCGATAAGGCAAACTAGACCGAAAAACTAACCTGCCGGCAACATATTCACATTCGTTGGATGAACGATGCGCCTGAGAATGCCATCTCTTGTATGCGACATTATTTATAAGGGTCTGATGTCTTTTCTATTTCTACAAAACGGGGACCAAAGAGAAATCCAAACAAAATCGGAAGATAAGGATAAGCACCGTCGAAGCCTTCTAACTATACCGAGTATACGCTAGTGTGCAAGTGGACCATAGAGGGGACAGTCTTAAGCATGGGCGGCAATGCCTACTCGAGAACAAAATTAACCACATAAACCAGAGAAAGAGAGTAGTAATATTAAAACCCAGTGTTCACAAAATTAGCAATTGAGACTAAAGCAACTCGTGAGTAATTTTTTCTCACTTTGACAACCACTCGGGCTTTATCCCGCTGACGTGGTGAATAAAAAAAGGTGACCCAGCATTGAAGCTGAAAAAGAGGACGAAACTTCTGATACAAAATATAGTGCGTGCATCTCAAAAAAACATCTCTCAATTATTGTGCAAACTCGAATATGCAAACCAGCAAACATGCGCGGTACCTGGTGCGCATGTATTTAAATATACTCAAGAGATTCTCCTGCATGGTGTTGCCAGATGCTGTGGCCAACCTCCATGCTGTTGCCAACCTTTCAGCCACGAATCTCTTGTTGTCTGTCTCGTAAAACGAGGGATTATTACTAGCGCCTTCTCGGGGCGGGCGGGTAGTCTGTTAATCGTATGAATGTCGGCTTTCGTGAGGGGTGGTAGTTGAAGCTTCGTGGCGATTCCATTTAGAATGAAAAGTAGATTTTCGTCAGGCCGCTAGGCCATGAATCTCTAGGTTCTGTTTTCTACTGCGGTACTCAAGCTCATTACCATCCTATTGAAATTGCACCTACACGATTTGGTTAATGTCGTGCCTGCCTTCTAGTTCAGCTACTCTCTTCTTTAGTGCCCTAATTTCACTGTCTTGGCGCGAAGCTTGTTTTTCAAACTTGTCGAATTTCTTAGACATGTGTTTTGACAGAATCTTCCATTTCCTCAACTTTTTTTGACAATTTAGGCAAGCTATCAAGCTTTTTAAAGATAGAGGCGAGAGCTGCCTTTATGTCAAGCTCAGAGTCAGTACGCTCCCGACTGCTCGTTGGAGATTCAATGTCTTGGCACGTGAGGCAGCACCACTCCTTTTTTGCGGATTTACATTTTCACTTAAAGTATTTCTACGTTACTCCAGCGCATTTCCCAAAGTGGTAAAAGTTCGAACACTCAGTGCACCTCACGTTTGACACGTCATCACGAATGGTTGCCTTGCAAGACACGCACACGAGATACATTTTTTTAGGAGCGCCGGCAGACAGGCGAGGAACAATAAAGAAACCAGTGAGACACTCTTACAAGAAATCAATGGCAGCAGACAGCAGCGGCAGAGGCAGTGACATTTTGAGAGGAATACTTGCACATAGCTGTACTAACCTGCAACAGGGCAGTTTCGTTGTTAGCGAGTGTTGCAGCCGCTTCCACTGCTGCCAAGTTGACGATCCCAATCAGCAAACTTAGCCGGCGTTACCCTATTCTGTATGTTTCGTGCGTATAAACCAGCCCTTCGGCGTACGGATCCAGTAAACCACTGCCTACTCCAACATTGAGCGCACATGAGTGAAATACGGTTGCTCTTTATAGATAGATGGAGGATTGCTGAAATTTTGTCTCAGAAAACCCAACACACGAGCAGCCTTATCTTTAA
Organism: Haemaphysalis longicornis; assembly: GCA_013339765.2. Lineage (NCBI taxonomy): Eukaryota > Metazoa > Arthropoda > Arachnida > Ixodida > Ixodidae > Haemaphysalis > Haemaphysalis longicornis. The sequence goes on along the minus strand of CM023455.1, from coordinate 85,277,933 downwards.
GTTGTGAACGTGCCTAGTTCACCTCAATCCACTCGTTAAATAACTCTTACGTATTTATATTTTCTGGCCGTTCTTAAAGAAACGTCGTTTACGCAATACGTATTCAAACGCTATGAGCGTTTTTTATGTGAGGTTGACTCACTTTTTAACATTCAATGACATTTTTCTAAATCGGCACACCGGGGTGCTATTACATTCAAATCACGCTGCAGGTAATAGGAATCGCGTTCATTCTCTATAATCCTGTATACTGCACACTCATTCGCGAACGTTTTGAACAAACACCTCAGGTCAGTAGTGATATATCATATATATATCACAACAACAAAAGAAGGCCCACAACTGAGCCCCGGGGTATTCCTGAGATCCCGGGGGCAGAACCGGAAGAACAACCATTGAGAACGGCCGACTGCGGTCTTAGAGAGAGATACTCGTTTGCTCATGCATTAACCAATTCATTCAGTTTACAGCCCCGCAATGAACTAGCAAGAATGTCCTATTGAACAACCGTCGAATGCTTTTTTGCAGTCCACGAAAATACAGTCATGACTTCACGCTGATCAATGGTTAGATCCAAATCAATGCGTGAACTCAGAAAGCTGTGTTGAGCAAGACAAACCTGACAAAATCCGTGTTGTCTAGGGTGAGGGAGGTTATGTTTAACCAACTGTTTATATTGCAAGTGTAGCTGGGCGCACCCTAAAAACAACAAACAAATTAATAAATCTACGCTTCGACCCTTGGCAAGGCTCGTTGTTATCGCGAAGTTAAAATAACACTTCTTTTTAAATAGGCTATCGTAAAATCAGGTGAATAAACAGTGCAGGCAGCGAAGTTGAGCCTACAATGCATAAAAGCTGGCCTCTTCTATGTTGAGTACAAACAAAATAATGCAACATTGTTTTTGGCAGCATTATTGTCAGAAGAATTGGCGGAAACTTCCACATTTGCGCACCCTTGGCATTCTTTGGTGGGAAATCCTTGACATGGAGCCGGTTGACCGCCAGCGAGTTGGCCGCTTGCTCGAAGCCCTTGTAGGCCACTTATTTTCGGTGAACCACGACCATTTTGAGTCGCATGACTGTGACGGGTATACTGCTCTAATGCTCTACATTTCTTTAGGGGGTAAATGGCCTCGAGCTGATGGGTCGACGAGGCCGGTGGGTGAGGCGTGGTACCTCTATGAATGGCGAGGCTTGGCTCACCGGTCGTTGTGGGAGTCTTCTTATGGCAATACAGTACATTCAGATGGTCTAAAACTTTAACTGATAATGCCCAGTTGGTTCTTGCACCTTGCCGGTTCACCTTGTACGACTCACTATTGCTTGAAAAACGGAGCTCGTTCATTTAAAGCCTATAAACACCAGGCGAATGAAAAAAATTAGTAGTGGCTTAGCTCTGCTATGCCAGGATATGCGTAGCGTGAGCTCAGGTTCAGCAATGCAGTCCAATCTAGTTCAGTCCAGTCCAGTTCAGTCAAGTTCAATCTAATCGAGTCCAGTCTAGACCAGTCCTGTCCAGTCACTGCTCCTCCCGCATGCTCAGCACGGCTCTACACGAGCCACTCGAAACGGCTATCAAGCGGCTCCGCTGCAGCGTCAGACTTGGCTACTGCGCAATTGAGGAGCACATCTGGGCACGCGAGGGCGCCAAAAAAGCGTCTGTATGGCTTGGCTCCTTAACGGTAACGGCTCTTTCCTCACCAAAGGAAAAATCCGACGTATACCGTTTTGCATGGGTTCTCGGCTCCCAGAAGTGTGCCGTCCTTCAGCTGTAGTCTGCTTACCGAAAGAATGACGGATAACCTGAGATCTTACGTAGGCTGGTCTCCTCCTGAACACCCGCTGCCAAATAACCTGTGGACGTTCGCTTGCCGTAATTCGGCTGAAGACCGCCAACCGAATGAAAAAGACTCGGTTCTGGGGCCATTAAGGATTGGTTCGCAAGGATCGGTTCTGGGGCCATTATTATTTTGGTCTATATTAATGACATTGTTACTACGACTTTATCCTGCATCAACTTGTTAGCAGATGATTGCGTCACCTACCGCACAGTGAGTGACTACAATGATGTGTGAACACTGCAAAAGGAGAGAGAGAGAGAGAGAGAGAGAATGCATTTAATGGTAAAAGCGAGGTTAGCCGAGCCATATCGCTTAGCATGCTACGCCATATGAGGGAACGAAAACATGAGAGTCTGTGAACTGAAATAAATAAATAAATAAATAAATAAATAAATAAATAAATAAATAAATAAATAAATAGATGAATGAATAAATGAATAAATAAATAAATAAATAACGAGGTAAAGGATTTGGACAACGTAACTCGTGGTGTCACACGTGGGAATTGGGGTTAAACACAGCCAAGTGTTACTATGTCTCTTTCGGTAAAATAAAAAATATTGCCGATTATTCCTACCATATTCGTCCTGAAGCTCTAAAAAACGTATCTGAAGTTAAATATCTTGGCGTCACACTCAGTGCGGATTTGACTTTCAATCATCACATTGGTAATACCGCAAAGAAAGCAGGTAGTGTACTTAACTTACTCCACCAGAACCTTCGCAATGATTTTTCATCTGTGAAAAAAGCCGCTTATTTTTCATTGGTGAGACCCATCCTAGAATATGCGAGTGTCACATTCCCGGGACCCTCACCTAGAGTATTTAATAGAAAAACTTGAAGCAATATATATACAGAATCGCGGGCCCGGTTCATTCTCACTAAGTACACTTGGGGGTCAAGGATCACAGAAATGACATGATCAATAGGCCTAGGACCTCTCAGGGAGCGACGTAGAAAACATAGAATAAAACTCCTGTATTTTATATATAACAATTTACCAGGAATCAAGGAGAAATATTTGCAAACACCTCATTATGTATTCCAAAGACATGATCGCAGTAACAAAATACGAGAGATAAAGTGCAGGACCAATTATAAAAAGTTTTCTTTTTTCTCTTTGACTATATCCAAGTGGAATTAATTGGCAGTCGACATCGTATCGACTAGTGTTGTGACGTTCACTCGCCTGCTTAGTGAATTGTGATGCTTTCGTTGTTTAACTATTATATTTTTGTGCTCCCTTTTTGTTATATTGTTCAGTCGCGTGCTTAGTGAGTTCAGATGCTGTCGTTGTTTAAATATTATTTTATTGTGTTGTTCCTTTTAGATATTATATATTGACAAAACAGCAACTGCGCTAGTGGCTTTACGGCCATTTGTACTTGAAACTCACTCCCCTGCTATATAGCCTCGGCGCTAGAGGGTACTCCGTAAATAAATAAATAAATAAATAAATAAATAAATAAATAAATAAATAAATAAATAAATAAATAAATAAAAGCTCACATTCTGGAACCGTACGTCGGCATGTCTTCTTTATAACACTGGTTGCTCAAATAAAATGAATGTTCTGTCGCCGGGCGCGCGGTTTACCGTAGAAAGAGTGAGTGTATGGGGGCCGCACTCCGGTCGATCTCCTTCCGAGCACTAGCTGCAACAAAAATCCGAATATTGTCTGGTCGGTCATTAGCCGTGCTTCGGCTGAACACCGCTTCGCAAGGGAAGAATGGATGCCCTACGGCCCTACATCGGGTGTTCTTTTTCTGAACATCGGCCGCCAAAAGGAAACTATATCTGACCGCCGGGCACCTGCCGTTGTGTGTCTGAACACGGGCGGCCGGAGAAATACCGAAGTGCTGGTGACCGAATGTTGGCTGTTGAACGTACGATCAGCGGCTGCCAGAACCTGGTAGCTTGGCCGGAAAGTTGGATGCCAGGAATCTGCCATAGACGAATCGGTATTGGGACACACTATGATTGATTGTAGGGTTTAACGCGCCGACGCAACGCAGGTGATGAGGCGCACCGTAGTGGAGGGCTCCGGATTAATTCTGACCACCTGAGGATCTTTACGTGCGCTGAATCTCGAGCACACGGGCAGTTTTGCTTTCCCCTCCATCAGAAAAGGCGGGCCGTCGCTAGATGGTCTGTGCTGCCTGGGAGTGCCGTCATGACCAGGTTGAACAGAAAGGGGCTGGACGACTGAGCCGTTTCGGGGTTGCCCGCAAGTCCACAGCCCGAGGCGCTGACAGAGTGCTTCGCACCTGCACCGGCGCCCTGCTGCCCGTCAGGGACGCCTCGGTGAAGCCCCACAGCTTGCCCGCGATGGCGGCCTCCTCCATGGCCAGGGAGACGACAGGGCGTTGCCGGACGTAGAAGGCGCCCTTGACGTCTTGTAGGACCAGGGCAGCAGTGCAACTCATTTTTGAACAAATTTGTAATTGAAATGTGGTCATGGACAGCACACAATAGGCTGAGAATATCGTACACGGGGATGGCCTCCACGTGCATCGCCAGGTATTGTCAACCGCATGCACACTTCTTCAAGCACAAAGTTACAAAATCAAAGAGCGTCAGTGAACAGGCCCTATCAATATCTTATTCAAAGAAGCCTTCCTTACGTACGTTTCTCGTGGGCGTAATGCTTCTAGCAACAGAAGTATATTCCTCATCTTGTGAGTACGGGCGTGTGGGTGTCGTTTTCTTCTTCCCTCCGCCTTTATTTTCAGCGTTGGCACAAAAGGAAATTCCCCCCCATACGGCATAAGAAAGGCTACGGTATTCATCTCAATATTCAGTGCATTTTCAATGGATCAAGAGCCGATGGAAGCACAATTTACCACGTGCATGGGTACTCAACAATGCGGTCGATTCTTCACCAGCGATGCGACCGAAGACACTGCACGATTTACCGCTTCAAAACACCGTAGTGGTAATGAGTGAAGTTTATCTTCTCATAGTAAAAAAACTGGCACAAGCGGCTCATGCGCGACAAAAGCGAGGACGGACAAGGCAGATAACGTGGTGCACGCGCCACATTTGGTCCTTTGTGAAGAATAAGTTAACTTTCTGTATTCGTGAACCATCAATTTCGTTTTGGGATCAGAAGGTACATCGCCAATGAACACGCAAATGATGAGTGGATCTTGCTGTTATAAGTGCATTTATGTGACAAGGAATGCGTTACATATATATGTATTTCTCGGAACATCGCACTTCACCTGTCACGCTGCAAATGCCGTATTACGCAAGTGACCATAAGCAGGCCCCACACATTGCATCAAAGGTGCAGACCCCATTTTTCAAATGATAAGGCCAGCCAGTATGGAAGACAGAATTACCAGGTCAGTGTTCCTTATCGTTCGATAGACGCAGCGCCTAACAGTGGCGTTTATCATGAATGTCGTTAGGCATATGAAGCGCTTGATGTCACTTTTTCTACAGTGCGATGCCCGAACGAAAACCGCAACGAAATTGGGAGAAACGGAATAGCAGCATCGAAGACTTATAGCCATTCAGCAAAGACACCATTTGCGCAAGTTGACAAACAGCGTAGACAGTCTGAAGTAAGGGTGGCCGGCGTTACTGACGGGAGAAGGTAAACGCATACAAAACAACAAGGGTAATCGTGGGTTCGCCCACAACTGGTGCCTAGGCTACGAGCCGGGGAGTCAACTTTTGTCACCTTGAAAACGGACAATGCTTCTGTTCCGCTGACATAATTTCTATCGAAAAGTGACTCAGCCCTACTGCTGCAAGGAACGAAGCGTAGAGGTTCTCGTACAAAGTAAGTTTCGCAAACTGTAACAACACTTGGTGACCTTACTCTGGAAGTACATGCTTGCCACTGAGCAATCTACCCAGTATTTATTAGGTGCTTGGTATCCGTGCAGTTAAAAACGACAGCATTTTTTACTTAGATGAGGAATATTATGCATTTGTTTCGTCATTTGTATCCATAGGTTACCCACCAAAAGAAAAAACTTCCAAACCCTTCTCAATGAAGCCCCATGTTAAACTGCAAATCAATGCATAGCGCCCCACACTATTGTTGATAACATCGAAGGAGAAGTTAACTAGTTTCTTCTGAAGACTGCCAAAACAAACTTTTTACAAAAATGTCGAAGGCAAAGCAGTGGGCTCAGACCTCAGAACGCCGCAGTAGTTTTTCAAATCCCGCTCGGGCGAAACAGTATAACGCAAAAGTGCACACTTTCTTATAGAAAAGTATGTTCCTCTCTGTACATTGGGTACTTAAAACTAATTTTTAATAGCTGTATTTTTCTCGCCGCGTCCGCGACCATCGAGTTTTAGTAGTTTTTTTCTGTGCGTTCTTGCGGACTGGTTCGTACGGTTCCGGTTGCGACACTCACATTGATTACACATCTGAATAACTCATAAATAATAATCTTTTACGTTACCTTATCCACAAGTTTTGACGTGGTCCAAATAATATTTCTTAATTCTCTTATGTAATCCGCAAATAGTAGATTGGCGCGGCATTGTTTTTGTAGCAGAATGACGCCTTAAACGAGCGCGTATTTTTTACTAATATCTTGTGTTTTGGAGATACTATTGGTACCTCTGAGTGCCGATTACGGTCCTATAACTCGACTTTCTATTTGTTTCAGCCGGTGCATGAACCTACCCCTAAACACCTTCACGGCTCTAAGTTCATGCCACCATGAAGTATGCCTCCATGTAACACGTCCATGCCACCACCAATGCCGACGACAAGGCTAACGTCACATTCTTATATGATGAGAGGTTTCTGGAAATATGGTGTCCTTTTTCGCGTTTTTGGCATTCTGTTCATTGAAGGTTTGTGCGATCAGTCTCTTGTGCAAGCGAGGGTGAGATTTGTTAGTCCTTACATTTTGTGTCCAACCGCCTGGATTTCTGTCAGCGTTCCGTTCGAAGGTTCATTCCTCGGAAGCCGAACATTTCTTACGTCGGGTTCAGTTCGATCCTTCACAAAATCTCTTCTGTTCATTATTCACAGCATAGTGGTGACAAAAACCCTCGCTAATGCATTTTGTGCTGTGCTTGGGACTTCAGAGATTCTCCAGTTCTTCAGAGAATCAGCTCTGTACGAGCAATCAATCTCGTACGTTCCTCCTGTTGATGCTTACACTCGCAAACGAAACATTTTATGTGCCGCCCGCAGAATCTCGATACTTGTAGTCGGCGCCACCTGCTACGTCCTAATCGTGCAGAATTACTTGAGCTATCTAGTACAAGATTTCGGAGAGCAATGGCGTGCTCTCATAGCAATATGGGCGGTCATTTCGACCTCTACCTTCTTTGTGTACGACTCTTTAATGCACATCATGTTGACTCGAACGTCAGATGTCCTATCCGACTATTTGCATCATCAATTTGTCTCGTTCGTGATTGCTTTCGAGAAAGGAACACGCAGCCGACGTGGTGTCGAGGAGTGTCGCAGGATTGAAGAGATAAGGATGAATTTGTCCAAGATTAGAGGGCTCGTACGGTTAATTGACAGCGTCTGGCATTCGGCTGTAGTTACATCAGCCGCTGTCCTCATTTTTCTCGTGTGCGTAACTCTTTACGCAGTTCTAACGGATGGTTTTGGAGATCCAGTGGTGAAGATAGTTATTTCCTACTCCTTGTTCAGCTTGTGCGGTTTCGTTGACGTTGCTACGGTGAGTCAGACCTTGGTGGATGAGGTAGACATTGTACCTCATCTTTAAATCATGTTTTGTCTTCCTGAAATAGAAACTAAATTATTACTGCTCATGGGCACTTTTCTGCCCCCAAGATCAAGAAAGGCCTCTTGAAGTTATAAATAAAACGACAGTTCGATGACCCTAACCTCAAAACCCTTAGAGTAAGAATATACTGAGGCCGTATTTTTCTAATTAGTCGTCATATTTTCGTCTTATGTGCTACAGAAGTGTAGAAACGTTGCTAAAAATCTATTTACAGCAAAGCCCTAGTATTGCTTGGGTTTCAAATTTCATTGCTGTAGCCATTAGTGTTCTGCCTGTTAGGAGAAGCCGCTTGGCTTGCAATTAACCTAAAACGTATGTCTGTAAAAAACTTTCGCCGCGATCGTAATATGCTGACTGTAATGAAAGCAGTCAAACACTATACTAAACCGCATTACGAAATATTTGGGTCATAGACTAAAACCATTGGTCCTTTACAACACGCTTCATACAAGGCTCGCAAACTCAAGAATGCCGCCAAACAAATACGACTTCCAGAGGATGAATCGCCATACTTTCATCTTCAAGTAAGCGAAATGCCAACAATTGTGCACTTATTATTGCCACACAAAAAAATTATACCATTCCACTTTGTCACTTAGGGTTGAGTTCTTGCACGGACGCCATCAATCCTGACTCATGAGCCTAAGCGGTGGCACTTTGTTCTCCCTCAACAAAGCCCTCCTGATTACTGTAAGTAATAACACCCAAGTCTGTACCAAAACCCAAACTGAACGCGACATTTTTAAAATTGCCTCTGTCTGAGGAACTAGACCTGAAATTACTGGTACAGATGCCACAGAAAACTACTTATCAATAAAGGCAACAAATCATAAAAATGAATTTGTAAACGCGAACAAGAAAGCAAATATATACGGCTTTCATCTAGGTACGACTGAAAGGGCGCAAAATTGCGGCAATTAATGTAAATATTTACAAATTAGGTAAACAGTTCCTTATTTCAACTGACGATGGCAGTGTTTCATTAACAAGATAAGACTGTCACGCTAACTTAATGACCTGCCATAACCTGCTTTTCAAACATAGTGCTCCCTCTCTCACTCTCTCACTCTCTTGCTTTCTCTCTTCGGCTCTATTATTTGCGCATTGACTTCCTTGTAGCATTCACTCCTCTGGTATAAATTATCATGCTATGATAAATAAATAATTTTAGCATTGATATTTGAATCGATATACGAAGTGTGTATATTTACCGCTCAACGATAATATAGTTTCTGTCATAAGTTACCATATCTTTTGAACCTTACGCGCATCATAAATGCACTGTAGATGAAGCACCCGTAAGCGAAAGTACATATGGTGAGGATGACGTTAGCATAAACATGATACGCAACTGATTTCTTAAATTCCAAATCAACACAGAAAAATAAGCTCCAGTAAAAACTGCGCCTTAGCATGCTGGTATATATATTGTTTTAACCTTTTCTTTGAAAGTTCAGCTGGACGTATAGGTTGCCAAGCGGGCTATCATTTAAAATAAAGCTGCTTTAGTTCACCGATTGCACAAGATGCCAAAACATATTCCTACTGCTCGTTCAAAAAACGCGTTTTCATTGCTGCATGTATGGTAAAGTCCAGGACCAATTTCTAGAAAAACTAGAGTGTTCTGTCACACGCTTTCGTAAAGTTTATTACAGCAGCTACCACGTTCCATCCTTTACCGTAGTATCTTTTCACCATGTTGCCTTGTCTTTGTATTTTTATTATCCAATACTGTGCACAAGCAAGGAAGCAGACCCAACGTGTGTTGAAACTTAAGATGTAGCAGGCTTGTGTAGAAAATGCAATAAATTGGCATAGAACATCTAATAAAAAGTAAAGCTCCTTTTAACTTTGGTGTTGTCGGACAGGAAAATAAGAGCAGACTTTTCATATAAATGAGTCTACAAAGGCCGTTTATTAGTGGTTCATCACCAAAGGCAGCCTTAGTATTTCTCCCTTCAACGGTGCTTGATTCAAGGGATACTTGTGTTTTGTCCTTGCTTGCCATCTCTTGTATGTGTTTCACCGCCACCTTCAGAAGAAAGTATAAAAGCACAAAAGCAATAAAAAACTCAAAGGCTCCTAACCCAAAAAAAGGGCAAAATATATAAATAGGCAAACAGGTAAAAATGACAAAGATAACTGCAACTAGTAAATATATTAACTTTGCAAATAAACTCTGCAGAAAGGGGAAGTAAACAGTGCCCCACAAGTACTAATTGAACGATCATTCACAGATGACCGGCGCCATTATAACAAACACCGTGATCTTGGCGCAAACAAGAGATAAGCTAGAGGCCCACATTGATGTCACCAAACTGGCTGAAGCACAGGTTTAGGACTTTGAGGGCATCGTTTAAACGCAAAGGTAAGCCACTTCCATGACTGAGTAAGCTCTTTATGGTGTTCACCACATTTGCACCTACTTTTATCACAAAAAACAGATAAACATCGTTGTGATATTCAAGAACATTTTCTGCCTTATTTAGTTTTTGTAAGGCAACACAATTGGTTGTAATGATTTCATGTTTTAATTTATACTTACCATGTTACTTTTGTCCATTTTAAACAAGTATACAAAATATATTTTTTGTTGTTTCATTTAAATTCTTTACAATAAGGAAGGAAGGTAGGAAGAAGCTCCATTGTGAAAAATTTTTGCTAGCGAGTTGGTGAATACTTTATCACATGGTATAAGTGCTAAGAAGAAGCACAAACGCATCAAAGACGACAGAAAAAACGATGCTAACAGAGCGTCATTGCAATATTACGCAACAATATATTATACACACGGTGATCAAAATTAAGTCGGCATGCTTTTTTTTTAATTAGGCGCTTAGATTTACGGGAGCAACCCCTCTACAGTGAGTGTGTCGGGTGATGGCTTTTATAATATAGATACTGCTGCCTGTGCGTCGGTTATCTATAAGGGCAGTTTTAAGTTTACCGTTGTCTAGAATGATGATAGTTTCCAGGAAGTTCACTTCTTTTTCAGAATTCTGGCATGAGATTTTAGTAGTCCGATGCGAAGAAGTGAGTTGAGATATAAACGTTTCTTGAGTCGCGCGATCATGTTCCCAGATCATGAAGATGTGTATGAGGTGAAGGAAAGTTTGACATCCACCTAAATGCAGCCATACGGCTACAAAGGAAAGCTATACAGCTTTCTCAGAAACTTCGCAGTTGAAGAAAAATTCGTCCTGGTCCAGGAACTTACCCTTCACAGAAACTTACTCCACCTTGGGGATTTCCCCTAAATCTGGTCGATGTGTATGAGGTCTATGAGGACGTGAGGTTTATGCGAAAAGGGTTTAACGGGGTGGATTCAAGGTGCCCCATGAAAATATTAGCATAATTCGCGCTAAAGGAGCACACATGCTGGTTCGAAAAAATTGAAAGAAGTAAGACGAGTCAAATTCCAACATATGTGAGCGATAAAACTAGTTTAAATAAAGTTATGTATACATCTGGCACATGTTGGTGCGGATTCTCTGATGGAGCTTTTGAAATAGCTTCGATTTCTTCGGCGAGAGGGGGTGTTTGTGTGCAAGGCGGGTAACGTCAAGAGTAACTAGGTGGGTGTCACTGGGTAGACGCCCACCCTTATTTAGCTCTTCAATTATGCGGAGGAAGCGGATGGTGCTAAACGAATGAAGGCAGAAGAGCCGGTATGTCGGATAGGTAATAATTAAGAAATAGAGGTAATGCTTCGGTTGGGGTTTTGTTATTAGAAACTATGGTTCAGCAAGGAAATCGGCAGTAAACAGTAATTCTAAGGGGACATTGTGGACTTTGGGGAAAAGGTAAAAACGTCCTGCCTGCTTATTAGTCTGTTTTATGAAGTTTTGGTCAGTCGTCGTTATTAATTCTCTACATCGCCGATCTGCAAAGCTTTGGAGGATTGTCAGGCGGTACTCTTGGCTCGTGTCGTTATCTAAGGGCAACGGCTTCTAATGACAAGGGTTCTTAAGCTGCCTATAATCTTCATCTTTGTATTTTATGATTGGTAAAACCACTACGCTACCACCTTTGTGGGCTGGCTTTATGACTAAGTCGGTTGAGGATGATAGGTGATTAGGGTAACTTTTTCTGATGGAGTTATGTTCTTGCGCTTGTTTGATTGCTTCGCTATTTTCAATACTACTCAAAGTCTATAAAGGTATAATTCTGGAGATTTATTTACATCTGGCAACAATGGGCCAGGTGGGTGGAGGGCGTGCTCGTTAATGTGACGTTGTCCTGTTTTTCCGAAAAAAACCCTCATTCTCATTCTCAGAGGAACATCAGTAAGGTGTTTGCGTTACTCGTATTCATTCACGCGGTTATTCGTGGGAACAGAATTGAGACCTCGTTCTAGGATACTTTTATCATCTGCCGTTAATCTTTTGGAAATCTCTATTACGTTGGTGGTACAGGTACCGAGGGAGAACGTTTCCATAATTTTATTATTGGCTTGTGGAGGAGGTTCTACAACAAGCTATTTCTATGTCGAGGGGGGACGTTTCTTGACCAAATGCCCCGTAGGCCGGGTTATCAAGAAGCTTTTGTGCTGTGGTGCAAGCTGTTTTAAGCGAGGGAAGTTGGCCACGTTGAAACTTAAGCGCTTGCTTATTGAAAGTTCTTTTTCCTTGCCGTTTATGAAGATATTAGGATCTACTTTCTCCTGCTCAGTTAGTGGAGTAGCTTCAATCTGGTGATTAAAGAGGCACCGTTGGCTGGTACAATGGTCTCTAAGAATTTCTAGGAGGGAAAGCAAAGCAATATTGAGAATACCTTGTTACCTGGCATGTTGTTCAGGGGGGAACACACCAAGGGAACAACTAACTTTGAGGCGGATGCGTTTAGGGATTATTTTCTTTGAAGGTACCTGGAGTACACTTTGAGATTAAATATATAGCTGGTTTGTTTGCGGGCGAGTTTTTTGAGCTTTAAGGTAAGGAAAAAGGTGGATTTAAGGGTTCGGAGCATCCGGTCTACTCGGTGGTAGTTATTTGGGTTTGTTGACAGACCTTCGGGATGCTACGGGATGGTTCGAGTCTTTTACACCAATAAACCAATTTAATAAACCAGGAGTCATTCTTAGCGCGTTAAGCATGTGCCCAAACTTTATATAACTGCTGGTGCAGTTCACTTACCGAAAATTCTGGTTTTTACTGAGCACGCCTTTTCAAATCTTTTTTATTCATGGAGTATTCATCAGAGTCAAATTATGTCAAAACAGCCCGCACGCCTCATCGCCGATGTTTGACGTTTGCCTGCCTTGCAGTGCAATTTACGGTACTTAAGCTTTATTTTATTCTCTACGTACATATTGTTTGCTATCAACAGTAGAGCAGGCATAAAGCTACACCAGTATCATTGCTGGTTACCGAGATTTCCGTGGCTTCATTACAGCCGACTCAAACATAGTTCCATACGATTGAATCGTTGGATTGCATACTGTTTCGTCGAGTCAAGCACAGGTTTAGGCTACGAGCTTTACTCTTACAAAGTTACTAACGACTGACGTACGCTGTTCTTCCAGGCGACAGAACAACCAAAGCTGAAGAATATCTGCTGCAACAAATGGTCTTGAACATTTTATTGTATCAACTCCGACACATAGTACACAAAAATGTTGTATCGATTTTCACTAAAGATGCCAACCGTTCTAACAACAGCACTATGAACTGAAAAATGTGGCATATAATAAATTCACTGTCATTGCTATCTGGCATTTTCTTTACGCATTTCTCCTCATAAATAAAGGTTCTACGATTATGGTGAAGCTCTGTTGAAAATGGGCATTGCACTATTTTTGGTGCAAGGGCTGCAGAGATGGGGCGCTGTGTCACAGTATAAGCGTCACGTCAGCACAACGGTGCGCACAAATGGCATGGGGCCACCAGGAATAGCTAACGCCATTCTGACAAGCTCTTATAGCCCTTTAAAATTTTTCTTACTTTGCAATGTGACGCCTAATTAGAAAACTATGGTGACGTTGTTCCATCAACGAAGGTATTATAACATCCAGGCTGGTGAACGTAATATTGTTACACAGTCCACTTGGTCACGACATGAAGAGAATTTCTTTATTTCTGTCATAACGGTAATGCTGTAACACCTACCATTATTATGCCTAATGCCATTCACCTTGACACCACGGCGCTATGGTATTGCACATGTCCCAGAACCGAGCGGGATGGCGTGATTCCTTTTAGGAGCGCAGAAGCCGCCATTTTGTGCTGTGCTGCCTTCATAGCCCATCAGTATTAACAACGTCCTGCAAAAATGCCCTTGTGGTCAGTTTTTAAACTCTCCATGGGATCAGGAATGCAATCAGAGCTCAAATTGAAGTTTTTAAATTCCGCAGACCTGGCCTACTGGCATGGGTCGTCATTTTTCACTTCATGTGAATATCAAAGCAGCATCAACGAGTTAGCGCACCTCGTCTAGCTCCATGATTTCCACATTACAGAGAAAACTACAGCAGAACCTTACGCAACACGACGGCCTTTTCCGTCACTTTCTATTACATCACAAAGGAAAGTTCGTGAGCGATTCCTCTTTTTGGAAGAGAGGGCAACCAAAACCGGAGGGTTTCTGGAATGCTGTTATCCACGCTTCACGGCGACGGTGCCGGCGTGGCCGTGGAAACCGGGATAACGCGGCGGAAATATTAAAGTGTGCACGAGCTGTTCAGCACATGTTGAAATAAAATATAAGTACTGGCAAAAACAACTGGCTATGGTGACGCGTTTGTGGAGAACACTGTAGTGCCACCCCAGTTTTATAGACAACTTTTTTGCATTGTACATTGTAATTCACCATGCAGCGGTGGCGTAGAGGTAGAGCATCCGCCTCGCATGCAGAAGGACATGCGTTGAATCCCGGTGCCGCACAATTTCACACCGGATTTGAAAAAAAGAACAAGAATCCGCGTATTGAATTCAATTGCAGAATGGGGCTTGGGTGCGGCCTGACGCCGGCGACATATGCTGGCAACGAACTCCTCACCATTGGCCACCCTGGTGGCCAATGGTGCCTGTGGCCTGGTGCCACGTCCCATGAATACGCCAAATAACCCACGACTCTCAGTCTCAAGTGGCGGCGAACCACTGACCACGGCGGCGGTCAGACCTCTGACGCAGCAGAGTTTGCTAAGAATACCTGACCCGCAATAAGTTTACGGGGATAAATTGGTACAGTAAGCACAGGACCGGGGTAGTTGCAGAATAATGGGAGAGGCCTTTGCCCTGCAGTGGACGTAGATATGCTGGTGATGATGGTGATGACTTGCAATCCTTTATATCAGGCATTCTGGTGAACTTGCGCGGCGGCCATGTCCCTCTCTTCGCTCTATAATTTATCTAAGTATGTTCTTGTGAAAGCTACAGTGCAAGAAATGCGGTGCGTGAAAGCTGAACAGGATAGCTTGATGTTGGTCCAAATTAACCTATCATCCTTGTCCGACAAGATGAAGCAGATTTGTAAAAGCGGATATTGAAATCGATTTCAACCCATCTCACTGCCAACACGACGTTTCGTTCCATGTCATGGTTGGAAATAACGGAGCGACACGGTAATTTTTTTGTCTCTTCTAAGCCGTTTTGGCCTGTTACAAATTTCTTCTTCAGTGTCAGGGTATGTTTGGTGGAAGCATTTCGCCCAATACCATTACTTACTAAAGTTCGAATGCCCGCAGCTCCCCGAGCGCCAATTGCTTCACTTCTTGGCAAAGCGAATACTTAATATAGCGAAATCCCCGAAATTCCCAATGCCCCGTAAGTGAAACAGGAATACAATGGAGATCGCCATTTCCGGAATGCAGTTTTCGTAGTCTAAGTCATTTTTCCTACAATAATGGTAACGAAGAGAATTATTCTATATGTCGCCATTACCTAGACGCTCCCCGAAATGCGCCCGCTTTACCACGGCACTGCATGTTCGCCCAGGAAACCCTCCTCCGCAGCTGTACCTCCGGTTTCCAATCGCCGGATGTTCCCTGGCGTAGGCAGGCTCGCTGTACCGGTGGCAAGTGTTTCGCTCACGTATCTCTTCGTTTTCACTCAATCGCTATGCTTCTGATGCTGGCAAGATACGGGTCCCTATCGGAGCACCCGAATGAGAAGCGGTTAGGGAGTACCGATGTGCAGGCGGTAAGTGACTGCGGCATAACTGTGTATTCCACTTTGAAATGACGCACTGTATGTATAGAGCAGTGCGCTATCATAAAATTCGCTCTTTGGAGCTATAACTTCTATAGCTTCTCAGACCAAATAGGCATTGTCAAGAAAAGCTGTACCTGACGCACGTTCCGAGAAGACATTTCCTTTTGCTTCGGCTGTCTGACACTGTTACTGGTTCTAACACCGCACATCGACAAATGCTGCGAAATCATTTTGCACTACGCTGCGTCATTATCCCGACATTTCCCTTCTAGTAGTTTTATGTTTACAAGCGAAATTTTTACCTGATGAAGCCCGCCGCTAATTTATTTTCTACCTTTACAACGACAGTCGCGAAATTAACACCATTGTCGCCACCTCTACCTCGGGAATTTTAATTAGTATAGCAGGTTTCACACACCGCAACTGGAAACATTTTTTGGAGCACATGTAGGAGCCATTAGCATCACTGCAAATTCTTTATGGAGGAATGCTAATAACAAGAGATTTTTGCATGACTCCATCACTTCGTTTTCTTCAGCAACTCCCATTTCCTCACAGTACTGCTTGAGCCTGCCGTTTCGTTGAAAGAGTGAGAAGCAAAGAAATACACCTCTAGCACAGTACCGGCTCACCTGAGCTTGTCGATTGCGAAATACAATAGAAAGCGAACATTTGTGATAGTGTTTAAAAAGGTTTTCCATCTCTTTTTCAAATGGCTCGGATATAAAAACCAATCAGGCACTGTACATCGTTTTTGTGTATTAATATATCCTTTTGCTCAACTCAATGCCTAGAGGCTGTAGTGATAACAAACTGCTTGACAGATCTGCAACATATTATTGCGATTACCGTGCACATTGCTTTTAAAAATAATCGATCACAATAGTGACCGCAACAATGAATTTTTCACTGGTCACGTTATTAGATGTCCAAATAGTACAAACTCCTCCGTCTTGGTAAGGTTGAGGCGGAGGAGAACTGAACACTGAAGTATGAAAGCACATCATCATCATCTACAGCCTATCTACGCCCACTGCAGGGCAAAGGCATCTCCCATTATTCTCCAATTACCTCGGTCCTATGCCCAACTGTGACCAACTTATCCCCGCAAACTTCTTGATCTCATCTGCCCATCTAACTTCTGCCGCCCCTGCAACGCTTGCCTTCTCTAGGGATCCACTCTGTTACCCTTAATGACCAGCGGTTATCTTGCCTTCGCATTACATGCCCTGCCCACGTCCATTTCTTTTCTTAATCTCTACTAATACGTCTTTTAACACCAGTTTGCTCCCTGACCCAC
This sequence comes from Haemaphysalis longicornis, assembly GCA_013339765.2. Classification (NCBI taxonomy): domain Eukaryota; kingdom Metazoa; phylum Arthropoda; class Arachnida; order Ixodida; family Ixodidae; genus Haemaphysalis; species Haemaphysalis longicornis. The sequence continues at coordinate 85,260,902 of CM023455.1, read as the reverse complement.
TCCGCTCTCTTCTTGTCCCTTAATGTTACACCTATCATTTTCCGTTCCATTGCCCGCTGAGTCGTTCTCAATTTAAGTTGAACCCTCTTAGTGAGCCTCCAAGTTTCTGCCCCGTAGGTGAGTACCGGTAAGATGCAGCTGTCCATACACTTTCTCCTTCAGCGACAATGGTAGGCTGCTATTCATTACCTGAGAATGTCTGCCATATGCACCCCACCCCATTCTGATCCTTCTAATTATCTCTGCCTCATGGTTGGGATCTGGGGTCACAACTTGGCCTAAGTAGATATATTCGCTTACCACTTCCACTGCCTCGCCACATATTTCAAACTGCTGTGCTGTCCCGAGGTTATTGATTATTACTTTAGTTTTCTGCATATTAATTTTCAGGCCCACGGTTCTACTCTGTTCGCCCAGTGCGGAAAGCATGCTTTTGCAATTCGTCCCCGAGTTTACTTAGCAAGGCAACGTCATCAGCAACTCTGAGGTTACTGAGGTATTCTCCATTTACCAATTACTCCCACCTGTTTCCCAATCCAACGTTCTGAATACTTCTTGTAAAGCATGCTGTGAATAACATGGAGAGATTGTGTCTCCTTGTCTGACACCCTTCCTTTATAGGTATTTTACTGCTCTCCCTATGTAGGATGATGGGTAGCTGTAGACCCATTGTAGATATCCTCTAGTATTTTTACATAATGCTCATCTACCCCCTGGTTCCGTAATGCCTGAATGACTGCTAGGGTTTCCAACGAGTCAAATGCTTTCTCATAATCTATGAAGGCTATATATAGGGGTTCAGTATACTCAGCGCACTTCTCTATCACCTGATTGATTCTGTGAATATGGTCCATTGTTGAATAACCTTTACGGAACCCTGCTTGTTCTTTAGGTTGACTGAAATCTGAGGTTGCAGAGATTCGGTTAGCGATTACCTTGGTAAATACCTTGTAGACGACTGACAGTAAGCTGATCGGCCTGTAATTTTTCAAGTCCTTCATGTCGCCTTTCTTATGGATTAGGATGATGTTCGCGTTCTTCCAAGATTCCGGTACCATTGCGGTCCGGTACCATTGCGGTCCAAGATTCCGGTACCAACAAACCTGTATACGCAATGCCTAATGACCGCAATGGTACCGGAAAGCACATGTTTGGAGTCAAAAGAGGATCTTCGACACCGAACGCGTGCTCTCATACCTCCGTATGCGGTTCTCCTCCTCATAACCTTACTAGGATGGAGGAGGTTTGTACAACGAAGGATCCGACTGGGCGTGGCTCTACTCCTGCCCGCACGAATGGGTGGGAAGGTTATTACCGAGGGCATGTGAAATGTCGAACCTGTTCCGATGAAACGGTTCCGGCAGACCTTCACCACCTAATAGGGACATTCCCTGGAACTAAGGACATTCAAAGGAAATGTTTGATGGCAGGAGGCCTAAATTTGTGGCAAGACACGCATAACCATCGGTGGCTCCATGGTCCTGCCTACCGTTCCTTGCTGGACTATATCAGGGAGGCCAACCTAGTTTCCTGGATATAAATTGGACCCGCTTGGTGTCTACTAAGCCTTGAGGCTAATAAATAAACAAAAAAACAACAACAACTAGCACGTTGTTGAAGTACGTGCGTGCATGTATCTGTGTGTGTGTCAGCACTGGCCAATCCTTCATGATTAATACTAAGCAACCTAGGATCCCCAAATGTGCTCCGCTTTTTTCCTGCCCTGTGGGAGGATATGACGCGTCTGTGGCACCGTCTTTGGTTTTTTCTGTTCATTTGCATATGATGGCTTGATCGACTCCACGATTGCATTGATTAAGCCCACCAGACCTTCGGAATCGCCCCTGCCAGTACCGTACCCACCGACAAGCCGCCAGTTATGCCTAAATCAGTTAGCCCCGTCATCTGTGTGTTGATTGGTCGACTTATTGATAACAGGCGCGTTTATTATATCGAACGTACACACGGATTCATGCTGCACTCACAGATTTTCGTCCTCTCATCGGTACTCATGATTATTTGCGGCTTATTAGACGCGGCATTACCGGGACAGTCCTACAACGAAGTTGCTGAATATGCCCTCGCCCTGGCTGACTGAATATGCCCTCGCCTCCGACAAAGTTTCTCACCCAGGCATTATACAATAACTTGCTCTAGCCTGTCCTAGTCAGAAGGCTAAAGTCGGGTACAGCATTTAATCCAGCCTCGCCGGATTCGTCTCAATCCCCAGACACATCAGCCTACCGCTTACTATCTTGATAGGGGTTTCCGTCAGGGGCCAGTCTTTGGGACCACTAATTTCGATAAGGGGATGAATCGTGTAGCTCTTACTCTGGAACAAGACACTGCCCGCCGGTTTGCCTTCTACGTGGACGATGTCGCGGTATTGAACATAGGGCAGCAATTTCCCTTCGGAAGAACCCATGCAGTCTGAACTGCAAGCTGTGATCTTCAATCTGGAGAGCAGCTCGTCCCGCTTCCTACTCCAGTTACCACCGGCCAAAACGGCACTGTTCAGCGTCGATGGCGAACGTACTACTATTAAGGACCAGATAATCTCCCTTCAAGTAGATCTCACTCTATTAGACATAATGGAACTAGTCGTCTGCTGTGTTCTCCTGTCAGCAGTTGCAACAGCTCGAAACACGAGATAGCCCACCTTAGGAAGACCTAACGTCCAGCTTACACCTAGTCACCTGCCCACCCAAAAATAGGGGGCACACCAAACACGCCTGCACACTTGCTTGCTCGTCTAGCAGGGCATGTGCGTTTAAGCTGTGGTTGCCCAGTGTATTATCTTAGTCCGTCTGATATTAATGCTCTTCACAACCTGAATCGCCAACGTCTCCTGGCAATTAGTCACCTCCCTAACTGCACGCGAGTTGATGTTTGGCATCAAGTGGCCCACCTTCCGCTCTTTCATACCCTTATAGAGGATACCAAGCTGCGATTCCACCATCCCGTCGAATATTCTCCCCAGGCACGAGTGCTTAGAGAATAGGATCAAAAAGTAATTTTAGCCAAATGAAATTTAGGCCGCCTATTCCTCCTAAGGAAAAACCTCGCATCGGCATCCTGCGCCGCAGTACAATTACAAGACGCCATCAATGGGCGAGAAGCAGTACGTTCGCACATCATAGATGGCAAGGGCGATGATGGGGCAGACATTTAAAATTGCACTGTAGTTAACTGATGAAACAAAGGCGGACATTGGCTTTACCTGTCCGGATCTCCTGCAACTAAATGGATCCCACCACGTATCTAATACATAAGGGGTTGTTGAAGCAGTGGAACACATGGGAAATTTGGAAGCAATCCGGCACATTCGGCGACCATTCTCCTCCCTTTCCAACAAAATGTCCGGAACATTCACGGACTCCCACGACGCACTTCGAGAGTTGAACATGTATTCTCACTTCATATACGGCGGCCCACACTTTGATTTTGGTATGTGACCTACAAGCCGAAGGATTCGTGTTTCCCATCGTCCGGAACCCGGGGCCACATGGCATCCTCTTGGAAACGCTGCTGCCAAGCACCTCCTGCGGTTTGCAGTGCACCACACAGTCGGATTGGTAACTTCTGCTTCGGCGTATGAAGAAATTCAGCAGACTACACATGCAAGATGCGACCCCGAAAGGAGTCTTCGACCCTCTCAGGCATCTTGTACGCTCGGAGGAATGATTCGCGAACAAAGTGCACTCTACTGCGTGCCACAGCTCTCGGGTTATATAAAATTTCCAGCCCTGTAGGGTCCGAGTTCCACCACTGCACACTCTATGGTTACGATGGCACACCAAATTTTATTTCTTCTCACCTCGCACAGTCCCACCTCCGACAGGGCGTGCGGAGCTATTTGCAATTCTATACGTACATCCGAATCTGAACTATACGTCGAGTGCTGGAAGATCCACCAACGTCGAAATGATTACCGAATGCCTCTCTTCAGAATGGTCTCTTCAAACTGGTGTAGCAGTCGTCCGACTCACCTAAAGAGCAGCACAAAAGCACCATCTACCCGATTTACCTTTGTGGGAAAAGCAAAAAAATGAGTGAACTACTGTGAACCCCTTGTAAGCAGGGAGCTTCGAAATGAACAGAGAATTTTATGTGAACAGTGAACACCTGCCAACTTTTCCCCTACCTTTCTACTTCCTACCATTTCCCTCTGTGTAACCAGGGCATTTGGCACCCTTACCTCATAAATGATTCTCTCACTCTTCTATTATGTCATGCATTTTTTTCCCTCAAAAGCACAGCACGTCACTGTTTGCTGTAGGAACAATGCTTCAAGAATGTGGTGAATTCTCGAGTACCGATGATGTTAAGAAAAAAAGCGCGCATTTTCCGTTTCCCAATGCAGTCGCGGCTATGAAGCATGTTCTTATTAAAGCTAGGTTATATATTCTCACTGATGCCATCTGCAACCAGAAAACTCCCTGCAGGAACGCCCGCTTTCTCTGACGATGATGAGGACTGATCGTAAACGAAGAGGAAGAAAATAACGCATGGGTGACCGTAATCTAACCTGGGTTCCCACACGTTATGAAGCCAGCGTCTATCCGATAGCTCCATTTCAACATGACAAAAACTCAGTGCAAACTCCGACAACAACCAAAGAATCCGTCGCGAGAAAGCTTCGTGTTCAACCATCGTCGTCGTTATACGGAGGGTGCATGACTTTGAAGGAGTTCTTACGTCCGAAAGATTGACATGCGCAGTTAATTCGCCGCGAAAGGGTGGTCAAATGAAAACAATGTTGAACGTGCTCTATTTTGACGTCGTTGAATGAACCATCAATTTATTTTGTGAGACAGCCACACATTCCTAATGAAACGATAACTATAGTGTGGTTTTAAACGCACTAATGACTTTCACTTGGAGAGAAAATTATGTGCATATTTTCCGGAACAACCCACCAACCTTGTCACCATAGAGGGCACACTCTACAACTCGCCACTCTGGGAAGGCGTAGCGCATTGCATTAACGCCAGCGAACAATCTGTCAAGTGACAAGGCCATTTAGCACGGACAACTGAACGATCAGATTAATCTTTCTTTTGTTTAATAGAAGGGGCGATGGCAGTTCCGCTAAATGACGGTGCTGATAATAAGCGCTTGACTGCCCTGTTTCTGTAATGAGAAGCCCAAACGGAAACCGGAAATAGTAGGAAGAAATGTTCGTTTCCCTTCAGAGGCTTCTAGACATTGAGCGAAAACAGCATTTGTTCAAGCGACCACAGCGCGGATGTTCTGAAGCGCGGTCGACTTTGTTTACTTTTTAAATTTAGTGAGCCAGGTAGAAAAGAACAACAAAGTGGCAAGGTGGGAGCGATCGCTAAAGAAACCGCGTCCGCGGAATTGACTATTTTGTGAGTAAACCCTTTTTGCCTTGTTCATCGACTCTACCGTGATCCCGCTCACATGGTTATGTCGAAAAGTGACCCAGTATTGAAGTTGCATAAACAGAAAGATAATACTAAAGACGATAGTCTTTCTTGGGCAACTTAAACCCACATATTTTGGTCTGTCTCTATGTATGTCTTCCTGTCAGTAACTCGATTCAGCCACCCGGCCAAAGCATGATGGATACTGCAAAGAGTCTTATATACTCATAGACAAATGCAAACGTCTAAGAGCGTTTATTTGTTCACACTTGTCAACTTTGTTGAACAAGAACAAGACATTGCGCAAATATAAGAGAGAAAATTAGTACAGAAGAGATATTTGCAGTGTCCCTTTATTTTAAAAAAAAACGCCACCAGCTGTTCCCCGCGCCACCTCCTGGCGGCACATGAGAACAAACGCGGCAAGAGCAACAAAAGGTTCCACTAGCTAGGTTCCACGTTCTTCTCGGAACGCAGGTGGAGCACGGTCACGCGGATCTATAAACATTGTAGTCGGCCGCCTCGATTCACGCGCGTCTCGGCCATACTGCACCGCTGGGATCGAGGAAACCGGCGTGTAGCAGCAGAACGTGGTAAATTAAAATCGCCTTGAGCGAAAATTTAGTGTGCTTACCTTGGCATGAGCGCGACGGAACAGGAACAGCATGAGAGGTGAGCGGGAAAGCAAATGGGGGCACTTCCTTGGCAAATGTCTACAAAGACTATAGTCTTTTGAACACATATGAAACAAAAAGGAGCAGATACGCGGCCAATTTTATGATACAGAGAAGACTGCAGTATGAAGAAAAACACTTCTCAGATCATGTGGAGTAAAATGCTTAAACTCTACCTAACTACCCGATTCTTAGTGCCAAGTATGCATGTCTCAAAAATACCCTCTAATTCATTCTCGAATGTGCAATCTGGCGTTATTTATTTACTTTACATATACATCTATTTATTGCTCCGTACAAATGGGAATTCAACAGTCATTCACAACTCAAGCAACCTTTTAAGATAAGACACGATCAGGTACACTTAATAATTGGAGCTATCTTCCGACGGTTTTTTTCTTGTCAATCGCTGCAGCGAGCTGTAAGTTCCTCGTCATTATTTTAGAGGCCAAGCACCTTAGGGTCCCCGGCGGTCAGCGTCTGATATGGTCACGACTCTAACGTAACGCGTACTAAAAGAACACGCAGGGACACTCGTTTGCCAACGACTCGCCGTAGAACGTTTCATCTCCAGGGGCCAAAACGCGTACTAAATACCACACTGGACACTCGTTTTCAACGCCTCGGGCTCGAACGTTTCATCTGCATTGGCAAAAACGCGTGCTAAAATAACACACCGGGATACTCGTTTTCCAACACCTTGCTCTAAAATGTTTTGAGCTTCAGAGTCAGCAAAGCTGTATACACCTAAATTCGAATGGTTTCACCTGAGTGGGAAAAAACGCCAAAAGCCAAGGCATAAGACGCCGAGCGATCAGCATGAAACCATATTATACACTTCATCATATTTTCGAAACCGTATTATACATCAAAGCCACATCAATGAATCCGATCACACATATTCTTCATGCCTCGGCCCTCAACAGAATTCACATAGTGGATATGGCAGTGTTTTTTATCCAGTAAATATAATTATTATTCTTTGCGACATACTGTCGGCACCCTTTTTATATATTCAATACAAAAGCACTATTTTTTCTATGTAAGTTAGAAGGCATTCAATGGCACGACGTGATTTTTTTCTTTCTCTTAATATACAGCTCTCTACGGGTACGTTGTTAGTCTTGTTCATATTGAGGTGTTTGGACGCTGTTTGCTACTAAGGTCCGCATTGCGATCTTGGGACTCTTTTTTATTTATTTCAGCCGAAACACGAAGATGCTCCACAACGGCTTCATGCCCCCCGAGTCAAAGCAAACGCAGAAGTCTACACTCAACCCATGTTCTCATATGATGAGAAGCATCTGGAAACACGGCCTTCTCTATCGTATTTTCGGGCTGTCTCTTCATTGCAGGTTTCTACGACCACACTCTCGCGAAGGCCCGGGTTAAATTTCTCAGCCCTTACATCTTGTGTACCACCGCGTGGCTTTCTGTCAACCTTCCTTCCGGATGTGCCATCCTCGGAAGCAGGGCGTTTCTCGCTTCAGGATCAGTTACTGGCTTCACTAAATCGCTCTTGTTCATCATTGCCGCCACTGGTATGGTAAAAACCTCGCTAACGCATTTTGTTTGGTACTTGGGACTTCGAATCTCCTCGACTTCTTGCGAGAATCAGCAGCGTATGAGCAAACAACATTTTTACGTCCCTCCCGTTGATTGGGACTTTCGTAGACACAAGTTGTCCGGCACCGCGCAGAGAATCTCAGCTCTTATAATGGAATCCACCTGCTACATCATCTTTGTTAAGACTTACGTGTGCTATCTTGTCCAAGACTACGGTGAACAATGGCGTCCACTCATACTAATATGGACCATCGTTTCGACCCTCAATTTTTTTGTGTACAACTCCCTCATCAATACCATCTTGAGACAAACCTCAAATGTCCTAGCCGACTATTTGCACTGTCAGCTTCTAGCTTTCTTCGTGGTGCTTTGAGAAGGCACCACACGGAACGCGTTGTACGAAAGAAGCTCGCCAGATTGAAGGGATAAGGTTTAACGTGTCCAGGATCCGAGGACTGCTAAGATCTATTGACAAAATCTGGCATTCGGCTGTCGTCATCTCAGCCGCTTGCGTCATCTTTCACCTGTGCATAGCATTATACGTGGTTGTAAACGATGGCCTTACACATCCAGGAGTGAAAATTGTTATTTCCTGCTCCGCCTTCTTCCTATTGACTTCGTTGACCTTGCTGCGGTGAGCCAAGCACTGGTACAAGAGGTAAGGAACTCTGAATTTATTTTTTAATGCGTAAATACGAGATTACTGATTTTCTCTTGTGCCTGCTTTCTGCCTCTATATCTCTAATAAATAGTTTGCGCCGCTATTACTTCAAAAGTAATGAAATGGCCTGTGCCTTGCAGAGTAATGCTTAGGCAACTGTTCAAGACTTCTTCCTCCTCACTGGGCATCACAAACGGACGTTTATCATTACAGCCACTGCTAAAGTGATATGGAACTATATAAAACAAAGCGCAGCCTTGGCAGATTTTGTGTGAATACCTTATTTGTGTAGCGCTCAATAGTGACGGGAAGTCACTTTCGCTAGCAGCGAAGGTAATTTCGTATAATATTTCATGGTTAAGCGCCACATGGTCAGTCAGGGGAGTATGTAGGCTCTGAACCCTGTGTGTGTGGTACGAACCTTATTACAGCGTTGCGCACACACATAGTTGCCATTCTCGTAGATTTGTATTGGATAACGTTTTTATAAAGCGATTACTACACTCAATCATTTATTTTTCGGAGTAAAGAAATTTAATAAATGAATAAATAAAATATTCCAGCCTCACATTGAATTCTAACCATGAGAAACCTTACGCGTATGTGAATCCTGTGGGCATATTCTGAAGCTTAGCACAGTTTTACACGCTCGCACATGTGTGTTAAACAACACTTAGACGCAGATGTTTGGGCTGATTGTGGTGCACAGGGTTAAAGTGAACAAGCAAAGTCACTTCAGAGCCCTCAATAATTCAAATGACCCAATCGAGTCTTGCTTACCAACAAAGAATCTACATCAGATAGTATCTTTTTTTCTAAATATTTTTTGTGCGCGCAAAATAGAAGCCATACAACTAACAGGCTGATTGTAATATTTGTTGGAAACCAATTAAATAGGCTCTGTAATGAATTTTTCTATCAATTATTGCCACGTTTATATGTGGCACCGCATATTCTTCAAACAAGGCTCGAAAAACTCAAGAATGCCACCGAACAAGTCCGCGTACCCGAGAAGGATCACAACGCTTTGAACTACAAGTAAGCACAATGCCAAGAATGGTGAACAACGACTCGCTTGCAGCAAAGCATAACGCCTCTCCACATTTCTTCACAAAGGTTCAGTTTCTGCACGACCCCATTCATTGACCCCGAATCCATGAGCCTACGAGGTGGCAATTTCTTCAGTCTCAACAAGGCCCTCTTGGTTCCGGTAAGTAATAGCAAAATCCAGCGAAACGGATTATTTTCACAATTTGGTGGACTTACAACTAGCGCTGGCAAAACTGGCGTTGATACCTAACCCTATTCTTGATGAATGAAACACAGAGAGTACGGCGGATCTCTGGAGAGACAAAGAAACAATCACAGCTTATACACCATGTCAAGAGGGAACACCAGCGAAGCTGGCCCTCTGGTTGTATTTTCTGTTATGGGGTTCAGCTTGGGGGTTCAACTTGGGTCGGTATTAAACAATTGGAAAGCAACATTTTTTCGTCTCAACAAGCAATTGAACGAATAACGATAGGAGTAACTCTTAGGGACAAGAAATGAGCTTCCTGGATGAGGGAACAAACTCAAGTAAATGATATCATAGCTAAAAAAAAACAGGCCATGGGCTGGCAAAGTAGTGAGAAGAAATGACGACCTGTGAACCACCGAAGTAACAGAGTGGATACACGAGACGGGTCCAGATGAAGGGGAAGGTCAATAGTACAATGAAGGCATAAAATAACAAAATTCAGGGGCAAAGTGTGTACTCCAGCAGGGGAAGGAGGTGAATAGAAAAGTCCCTCTTCCTGCATAAGACCTGAGTAGACTGCTGGCGATGAAGATGAGGATTATAAAGACAGTGGCCCGATCCCTCCAACCCATATAAGGACACAAACGATTGGTTGGTAAAGATAATAACGTTTATTATAGCGTAGCTCCGACAATCACGGTGCAAGTATCTATTGCGCCACACCAGTGGCCTCTGAGAGAGAACGCCATTGCGCAGCGCAAAGGGGAAAGAGACGCCTCGCGTGGCTAGATAGATAGATAGATAGAAACTTTATTGTTCATGAGATGGTGGGGCGAATCAGCCGCCCTGGTCCAGGCAGCGGCTGCCTGGACCGAGGCGGTTGTGTGTGTTTGCGCATGTGTGTGTGTGAGTGGGTGCGCGTGCTTTTGCGTGAGTGTGTGTGCCTTCATGTGTGTACGTGTGCGTGAGTGTGTGTCTGTGCGTGTGCGTGTGTGGGTGCGTGTGTATGCGTGAGTTGATGTGTACGCGCGTGAGTGTGTGCGTGCACATGAGTGCACCCATAAGCCTGTGCCTGTGCATATGCATGCGTGGGTGTGCGTAAACGCAATGTGTTTATGTGAGAGTGCGTGTGCGTGAGTGTGTGTGCATATGCATGTGCGTACGTGAGTATGTGCATGTGTTTGTACGTGTGTGAGTGTGTGTGTGCGTGCCCGTGAGTGTGTGTACGCATGCGTGTGTGCGTGGTCATGCGTGAACGTGAGTGTGTGTGTGCCCCCGTGCGGGTGTGCATGTGTGTATGTGTGTTTGTGCGTGGGCTCGCGTACGTGTGTCTGCGTGCACTTGCGTGTGTGTGTGTGCGCGCGCGCACGTCTGCATGAGTGTGCCCATGCGTGTATGTGCATGCGTGTTTATGTCAGTGTGTAGGTGTGTGCATTTGCGTGCGCGTAGGCGAGAGTGTGTGTATTTGTGAGTGTGCGTGTGGGTGTGTGCATGCACATGCATGAGTGTGTGTGTTTGTAGGTGTGTGAGGGTGTGTGCGCACGCATGACTGTTTGTGCGTGTGTGCGTGAGATTGTATATGTGCGTGCGTGTGCGTTGGCCTGGATAGGCATGTGTGGGCGTGCGTAAGTGTGCGTCAATATGTGTCCGTGTGTATGTATGTGTGTGTGGCCGTGTGGGCGTTTTTCCGTGTGTCTGCGACTGTGTGTGTAACTGAATGCTTGCGCGTTTGCGTGGACGTGCGTGCGTGTGTGTGTGTGGGCGTGTGCGTGTGTTTGTGAGTGCGTGCATGTGTGTGCGTGAGTGTGTGTGTGTGTGAACGTGTGTGCGCTCGTGTGCCAGTGCATATGTGCTTGCGTGTGTACGAGTGCGTATGTGTGTGCGTGGGTGTGAGTGCGTGAGTATGTGTGGGCGCGTGTTTGCATCTGTGGGCGTGCGTGTGTGTGTGCGTGCGCGTGAGCTTACGTGTGCATGCACGCGTGTGTTTTTGTCTATGTGAGCGCTTGAGCCCGCACTTGTGTGTGTGTGTGTGCTTGCGTTCGTGTCTGTACATGGTCACCACGATCCGCAAAGTCGCACCGACGGAGGTAATCGCGGTGATTGGTAGCGTTTTTTAATGAAGGGTGTTTGAATGACGGTCATACTATATCCCTGCTCGCACACGTAACGATTATGCAAGGGAGACGGTTGTGTAAGTTTTTATCCCGGACGATGCATTCCAGGTGCTTTCCATGTAACCATCGAACACGTAAGGAAGCAAAGCACCTTTGCTTCAAAAGATAACATGAAGCACGCCTGTAATTCACCACCCTTCCCGAAATCAGTGTAAGGCTGCTTAAAACGTGTAAGTTGAGACAGAGCGAAAAAAAACAATCTTCATTGGCATTATTAGGCTCAAGAATTCTTTGTGGAAGCAGGCTCCAACCTGGCCTCGACTAGCTTTTCCGTGTTCACGAGGGACAGTTGTGTCCTGGTGAGAGCTACGCAGTGCCCCCTGCCAGTGTCTGTCGGAGGAAATTACAGGCAGGAGGAAGAATAAACTTTTATTGCAGTATGCAATTTAGTGGTGGGTCCTGACCACTGGGTGCAGCCCAACGGTGACTTCAGCAGCAGAAAGGATCAACAGAAGGGATTCTTCAGAGTGGCCCCCCATTAAGTTAAGTACAGTGGCATGCACGCGTGCGAGACTCACGACAATCCGGACAGGGATAGAGCGAGGGGTGGATGTTGTGGCGTACTGCTCGGCCAGGGAGAGTGTCAGTCCGGAGCAGTCTCCAGGTGCGTTCTTGAGCTTAGGTCATTTTACGATGACCAGGAGGATACTTGCAGCAGGTGACGGCGTATCGAGTGACCATGTCTTCACATGTTATCAGTCTTTCCCTAGCATATCTGACCACACGGTAAGGAACGAAGCAAAGACACCTTCGGTTTGTGAGTCCTCTAGTGTCGTCGTGGGTGGCCTCATATTCCCCGACGCCGGCATTTTCCAAGCTCACCACACACCTAACCTGGGCCCCGGCTCATGCTTGGACGCTCAGTCCGATGTTCGAGCATATTTGTCTATATCGTTTTACCATAGAAAATCTTTTTGGATAGGTGGTTTGATGTATCCGGCTCCGCCCATGTTTGCCTTTTCAAGTGTGTTTCTCTTACCTTACAGTTTGATTTGCAATTGCGGGAAGTACATCTATGTTTGACAGACAAATTTAGAAGAAATTTGTCAAAAATTGCCGAAACGCAGACAATTCAGCTGCGGAGCCAGCATAAAGTTAAAAAATTACTTCAACAGACAAATTTACGAACATTGAAATGAAAATGTACAAGCAAGTGAAGAAAATTATACCGGTGTAGTTACGAACCTGAAAAATGCTTACAGATGGCCGGATCTATACTAACCAACACCGTGATCTTGGCGCAAACAGGGGATAAGCTAGGAGCCCATATCGACGTCACCAAGCTGACGGGAATAGCTGGGTAACACCCTCATAGAAAAGCAAAGGTAAGCTCCTGACCTAGTTCTATTAGTTCTGATTTATCCGCCACAATAATTTGTGATCACCTTACAAAGACATATTAGAAACCCCAGAATCACAAACAAAACGTTCTCCAATGTAAGGCAACAATAACAGCAACAGTTCCATATCTGGGCTCCAAATTTTTATTATAGGTTTGGTTGCTTGTAAATGAGCATTAAAATATATTTGTTCTCTTTATTTCAGACTGCCTAGTGTAGTTTTGAGAGGGCTGCTGCATTTCATTGTGCACTGATTGATATTATAATCTGGAACATTCTGAAAGGTTAAAACATGGTCAGTGTCTACAATAGCTTGGCAGTGCAGTTCAATCCTATTCATATTCTTTATTTATTTTAATACTGTCAATCCCCTGGCAGCGTTAATAGAGGAGGGGGAAGGTTATACAATGGAAAACTTGTGTTGTTTTATTTCTCCCCTTCTTGGTGCCTATAAATACCATTTGTGAGTGGGGACCAACCATTGTATGCAATGCTATTTACTGCGTTTGTACAGCCTCAACAGCGAACGTAAAAACAGTCCTAGACCTCCCAGGCTTAAGATTGCCTATGGTGGGCTTGTTACGTGCTTAGGCTAAGAACTCTAATTAAAAACTGCTAAATGTTCATTTACGTTGTTCTTCCAGAGTACACTAAAGACGCAAGACAAGAATACCTGGTCTCTTAAAGGACAAGAAAATTTTTGAAAATATCCTCATTTACCTCAAAGATACCGCGTATAAAAACATTTGTTATAAAGTTTGCGCACGTTTTTATGCTGTTTTGATTTCGGAGTCGAGCATTGACCACTGGGCGTTTGAAAAGCAGTCATGAGGCCATGCTGTGAAGGGATTTGAAAACTAGAAGTTACGGTCACACGGTACGAGCTAGTTCAAAAGCCAGCAGCGACACCCTGAGGAAACGAAAGCTCTTATTTTACAGATAGTAACGAGAACGTTGACATCGGCGAGGATTTTTAACTGCCGGAGAATGGTCGTAAATGCCACATTGTGGGCACTCCGTTGAGAAAAGCGCTGTACCGTCTCATGCCAGTGCTATCGCAAGCGGCACAAATTCGTAGAGAGCGCGGAGTGGATCGGCAACAAGGCCACATTCCCGAGTGACACGCTAGGTACAACTGATGACCCGACCCTCTCCGACCAAGTGTGACGCAGCACACGTGTGGCACTGCCTTACTGGACTCACCCAGCGCCGCCCAGAGGTTTTCGACTAAACCTGCGTTCCTCTTCCCCCAGCTTTTCTGACTGGATTCCCGCCATGATCCTGATCACCAAGCCCTCACCCTATGCATTCAGTTCGTAATCAGGTCCGATGGCGAGCTCGTGCCGCGTACCTACACTCCAAATACGACTCCCACTCAGACATACATGTTATCGATGTTTGACCCTACCCTAGCAACACAGCACATACACTGGCACTGGTCGACTCAAAGGACAGAATTTTCACTTCCCTCACCATCAAGACGGACAAAATACACGCTGCCGAGGAGGCTGCTATTTCCCCGGCCTCGCAGTGACCTAGAATACATCAATATCCTGATTGGTCAAGTGGCCAAGGCTGGTCCAGCTGTGGCGAACGCGGCTGGAAAGTCTAACCGATAGTTCAAGAGCCCGTCAACACAACTTCCAAATAGGGTTTTCCCTTCACATTTAAAAAAGTCCATGCATATTCCGTTTTTTGTCGTTATTTTTAGGTTGAAAATTAGTGTTCCAGAGTACACGTTTTATTCGGCTGTTTCTCGTCTTTACACACCATTCGTCGAATCGTTGCTTTTTCAGTATTTGGCTGGTTTGCCACGTCCAAACAACTGAAGAGTTTCGTAGCCCATGTAGCAAAAGTTATGGTTTTTCAGTGTTACAGTGGAACACCGCTGATACATCCCCCGGATGTACAACGACCCGCTTCTTATGACGGATCACCGCGGTCCCGACAACCTCCCCGTAGAAACAATGCATTAAAAAACCCCGATGATATGACGCTCGGCTGCCCGTGGTCATCTTCATACGATAGACCCTGGCGCGGTTAACCTGGCGTTGTCCCCCTATTTTAAACCGCTTCGCCGCCTATTTTGAACCCCCGTTTGACACTGCTTCATGTGGAAAGTTCCGCATGGGTGCCAGACCACTTCCTGTACAGACGCAAGCAAAAAGGCGGGTACTCGAAAGCGGGAGTTCACCTTCGACGGCCCCACGCGGCAGCAGTACGCCAACGCGGCAACCCTGGGAAGTCGAGGTTCAGGTGGCAGGCGGACCGTGAATTTGAAGGTCCCGTCGAGCCACCGGCGAACGCAAAAACATACTACGCAACCCCACGGTGATGACCGTACACCTGCTTTGCCCGCCCGCTCGTACCAAGTTTCTTCCATTCACGACGCTCTCTCTATATCTCTGCTCTGATTCTGTCTTTCAAAGCCGCTTTGTCACCAAGGGTGTTAAATTTTTTTAACCTCCTGGGTTGTCGCTCAGCTCCTTTCTTTGCCACAGTGTCTCAACTCACGCGCTGAGCTGGAACGGTGGAGGCACGTCTACGTTGGCACCGCCATTTTGGTTCAATCGCTGGCCGCCGCAGCAAGTGACAGCAAGACCCTGCAGGGGAATGTCGTTTTTTTTTAATCTCTGCCTGCACTATCATTCGTTTCGTTTGGCCTTGGCAGTTTCACACTCACCTTTTCTCCTCTCAATTTGCTTTACCACGCCAGGGCGCATGGCTGGCGGGCTATAAATAGCGCCGGACTGCAGGGTGCGCATCGCGTGGTGCTTTTCTGGTGAGCTAGCTCCGACGCATGAAGGGGAGGTGGTCGCAAAAAGGGCGGCGCTTTCTTTTTAACTAGGGATTTCAGCTAACGGTTCGCAAATTACGCGAGAACGCGCTGAATATTGTACTTTTAATAGGTTCTTAGCCAACCTGTCGCGTGAGATCGTCTGCTAGGAGGGCATTTACCTGCATACCGGTGGTACCACACCCCGGTCTTACGACGCTTTCTCGCGGTCCCTTCAAAGTCGTATTATAGGGTTCCATTATATATTTACCGCTTATTCGTAACGAAAAAGCAATTCCTCTCTCCAAACACGGTTAGTTACTTCCGTAGGCGAAGTTTCTTACCATTTAACGATAAAAAGATAAAATAACGGTTTGATCACCAATTCTGCTGAAATATTGAAATACAATAGAATGAACTACAGTGCACAGAACATACGCATTTGTGATTTTAGGCATTCAGTGTGGAAGAGAGAATTTAAAACAGACATATGACATGAAAGATGCCCGAGAACATTTCAGAAGTGGCTGGAATAGCAGCAAAACAAACAGTGCAACCCATTTTGTGCAAACATTTTTATTTCAATGAGAGTATGGGCAGCCAACATCAGCGAAAATATCGCACGAGGCGTGGTTCCAAGTGCATACTAGGTATTACCAACTGTATTCTGCACGATTCCTTCACGGCAGCGGTTACAAAATCAAAGGCGTCTGTGAACCATTCACGGTATTATCCCATTAAAGGAAGCCTCAGCTACGCACAGGGCCGCGCAGAAGTAAACGGAGTTCGCGAGCGGTGGCCGAACTGCTTAGCTGCGCAGCGTATGGGAGCCGACGGAAAGCAAGAAGCGCCGGTGTACAGAATGTTCTCACTTCTTCCTCAGCCGTATCTGATATGTTTAATCGTGAATCAGTCTGCCTGAGTGTGGTACTGGGCTTGACGGTTTTCAAAGGGCGCTGGGCTACAAATGGGCGCTGGTTGCATTGACACTCGCAGCAATCAAGAGCGACCGAATCTGCAGCTGTTCAGCTGCAGGAAGCTACGCGCGCTCAGAAACGTGCCCTGTGGTGCGCCACAAAGTGCAACACTGCCGTAGTCCTATTCATGGGAGGTTGTCATTTTTAACGAGCACCAAGAAGCTCAGCTTAGACAATCTCCGACCAATATCCCTCACGTCTTGCCTCGGCAAACTGATGGAGAAGATAGTACTAGACCGGCACCACAGACATCTAGAATGCACGAAAGCCTTCCCTCACACACTAATTGGTTATCGGAAATCTATATCTACACAAGACTGTCTCCTGCAGCTCAAAGAGGACATCCTGGATGACCCTAGCTCAGCGCAGATGCGGGCAATACTGGCATTATACCTATGTAAAGCTTTTGAATATGTCACACATGACGTCATCCTACAGAATCTAGAAAGCACGAATTGTGGCCAGAAAATGTACAATTACATTAGAGATTTTCTTCGAGGACGGCAGCATAACGCTCACCTCGGACCTTATGAATTGAGCATCCAACAACCCCCAACAGAGGCACACCGCAGGGCTTCATCTTGTCTCCAACGCTTTGAATCTTGCAATGAAGGATCTGCCCCCGAAATGCTCGCCCGCATACGTGGCGTTAAACATGCCATTTATGCGGACGACCATAAGAATATGGACCAAGAGAAGGATCCCCGGCTGAAATAGAGCAGGCGCTACAAGAAGCTGCTGAGTGCAACCGCAAGATACGCGACCTGGGGCGGCCTCTCTTGCTCACCCGAGAAATCCGAATTCTTGGTGGTCACGAAGCACTCGGCGCATCAGAACAAGAACTGGACATCAACCATTAGAAGGCAGACCATTCCCCAACGCTCTCACATCAGGGTTCTGGGTCTCACAATCCAGAGTAATGCCCAAAGCAACTATGACCATACGGAAGTTGCTAGATCAAGGGACACAGGTGATACATATGCTACGCCGCATAGCCAGTCGGCACAGGGGAATGCGAGAGGCCGACCTTGTGCGACTCAGCGCAGCGCTCATCGACTCCCGTATATTGTATCACCTCCCACATCAAAATCCCACGAAGACGGAGCTCGAACGCATAAATGTGGTTCGAAGGAAGGCCTTAAAACAAGCACTAGGAGTGCCACAATATACATCGACGCAAGCGCTCCAGGCCACTGGAGTCACCAACACACTGGAGGAGCTCCTAAGTGCGCAGCGCCTAGGACAGTTCCACTGACTCCATAGCACCGACCGAGGCAGGGCCATCCTGCAGGATCTTGGCTACTCTGCGGACCCACCATCATCCGCATCGCAGAAAAAAAGATGCCTCTCCCTTGAACACCGAGCGCGCATCTCCATCGGTCCCCTGCCAAAGAACATGAACCCCGACCGGCATGCTGAACGGCGCCACATCAGGACCAACGTCCTCTCGAAAACGCTGCAGCGCCTCGGCCCCGTCAAGCACATTTACTACGTTGACGCACATCCTGGGGAAGATGAGGGAGGAATCACGGCTATCGTCGGACCCCTCAACTACGAACTAGTCACGCTTGAACCAGATGTACATGATATAGACGACCTAGCAACTCGATCTATTGCACGAGCCATATACGCCGCTACCACCCATATAGATCGTCTGCAAACACCCATCATCATCATCACCGATGCGCAAGCCGGCTGCAGACAATTGATCAGAAATGATCTGCACCACCGCACAGCCCGCCTCATCAAAGACGCGCTCGACTACAAGCCGTACACGTTCCACATTATTTGGACTCCTGGGCACGAGGGTTTGGCAGAAAATGAGCGGGCACAGACGCTCGCCCGAGCAACTACTTACCGGGCACCTGACCAGCTCTCATCAACCTTTAAGCGGTACACAGCCGTCCTTAAGTGATGCACAGCCGTCTTTTAGCCCGCGCGAATACCTCGAGTCTTTTCGCGCGCAGCGCAAGGTACATCCCTCCCCCCATCGTACACTCACAATGCGGCAGTCCGTCCTCCTCCGACAGATTCAGACAAACACATTACCCACTGAACATCTCACACATCGCTTTCGAAATTTACCCGGCACCCCTACTTGCTCGTTCTGCGGAGGTTACCCAAAGATATTCCACACAATATGGGCCTGTGATCGACATCCAAAGTTGACCCCCATCCCATATCCAACTCTAGCATCCTGGGACGCAAGTCTGGCTGACCCCAGCGCTGCGACACAGCTCCTGCTGACGTCCAGAGCGGAGGAAGCCACGGCCACGGCTTCCCAAGACGGCGCCCTGGACTAAGGGTGCTCAGGAAAATAAAGTTTACTTCCTTCCTTCGTTCCTTCTATTAGTTAAAAAATGGTTATAGCTTACTATTAACCGTTCTGGCGGTGTTATGTACATGGTAAAGACAATATTAATGTGCATGTTAATTAATATTAACATGCGCCGCTAAAAAACTCCAGTGCCCTTAAACTGTGTGAAGAGGAATGAACGGCGGATTGCTCCCGCGGATTGCGAACTCGTAACAATAGGCTCGTTATAGGCGGGTTCGGCTATATCAAACTATTGGATATATCGAACTAATCGCGGTGCATATCGCAGTTCGCTATAAACGGGTTTTACTGTATACGAGCGCGCTTGGCAACGGCACAAACACAGACATGTATAAACCAACACACACACTTACACATCAGAACACAAAAGATTCCAGAGTGAATTACACCCGTCAGCTCATTAAAACTTAAAGTTCCGCCAAATGTATAGGGCCGTCCACTTTAGTTGCGAATATGGCGCAGCGTGGCCGAGCTCCGCGGAGCGCCAGCGCACAAGCCGCGGCCGCGCATCGAAGCTAAGCGGCGCAGGCGCATAGGGGCTTGAAGGCGGGTCTCCGTGTCGTCTGCTACCGCGGGAGCACCCCGTGCTTGCTTTGCTGGTGAGCACGCCTAACTCTCGGCAAGCTTGTAGGGCCTTAACGCACCGCGACTGCGCTGCGGCAAAGCGTACTTCTCTCCCTGCCCCGCGTCGGGTAGTTCCTGCGTACGACTACTGAGCGCTTCCACTTTTTAGGTACGCGGCCCCAATTAAATGCATGTATTGTTGAAGGCATTACAGGAATGGTTTATCTGGGGTTAGAGGGTTTAACGCCGCAAAACGACTCATGCTACGAAGACGCTCTAGAGAAGGGCTACGGATAACCACCTGAGGCTTTTTACCGGGCACTGATACCGTGCAGCAAACGCGCGTTCGTCGATTTCGCCTCTTTTGAAAAGCGGAACCTGCTACTGGGATCGAAAATTGGCCTTCCGGCTCAGTACATCCAAACACCCTAACCACAGAGCCACCGTGGCGGGCCAGGTCAATTCCTGTCCGGTTTCTCAGAACCTACCGCACGGTAAAAGTAAAAGAGGTCAAGGAACAAAGCTTCATTCTCCGCGTGTGCTCTCTAAAGCAGATGGCCATACGTCCTGATATGTCATCCCGCCCATTTTTTTAACGGCGGAGCTGTTGTTTCTGGCCATCAGTTCGCCGTTGCAGAAAAAAATACAAAGAAAATTCCAGGCGCTCTTCGGCGCGCGCCTCGCGGCGACCGCCCAGCGTCGCTGTCACGCGCAGGGGATTTAAAAAAAAAATAAACAACTGTCAAAAAACGCGCAGAAGAAAATGCCGAGCGCTCGTGATCGCGTGCCTTGCGGAGACCGCCGAGTCACCGGATCATAGAGCTTCTTTAGCAAAAAAAAAAAAAGAAAAACTCCTTCCCTGTCGTCAACGGCTACCAGGCATCTAAGAAAAACACCATCGCGAATGCAAAAGATCTAATTCTAACGAAGAAAAGACACCCTGCTTGGGACAGGTCACCGCGACCGCCACATTCTCTGGGAACCATTATGGATAATTGCAGACATGGCTACGAGTGTGCGAATCCTTCCCGCGATGACTTGCAGATCCTGCCACCACTTCCTCGAGTCGATGACGAACGATACAATGCTCAGGGTGACTTTCCATCCACCACTCGCCGCGAAGAAGACGACGACCTCTTTGACGCTTATGACGACGATTACTAGCATCGCAACTATGCAAATAAGCAATGAGATTCAAAATTACCGGAATACAGCATTGCTCACCTACAACAGCTTTGCCATTTAAAGGAGCCATGAAGACAAAATACAAGTTGGGTTTATTAGCAAGACTGCTTAGTTCCGATAACAATGACACCAATATCATCGCAATCTTCGAATAAATAACGGAGATATTAAAGAAAACGTGTGAAGCAGTCTCGGCCCCCTAGCCAATTTCCCGCAACTTTTCCATGACGTCACGGAACCTTGTTTGTGCGATTGGCGGCCGCCTAACTGACTTGTCGCGACGACACATGACTGGACGTCTGTAATGGGGCCTCTAGTTCCATTTGACCGCATCACTTCAATGCTAACGTGAAGTTAACGCACTGAGAATTATGTTTTATTGTTGGCCCGTGTGACGTCATTCTTGCTCATAACACGTCGCTGTGGCGCAAAATTTGAAAGTTTTTAAATACTTCTTGCTTTTTTTTCGTTAAAAAACCATCTTTTGTGGCGCTATTGGAGCTGAGTGAGATACTGAATCCTAGTTCTTTCAAATTAAACGAAGTCGTATTTTCTCTTCATGGCTCCTTTAAGTCATGTGAGGGAGTGCAAGCTTCCTCAAATTTTTTTTGATCGAAGTGTCATGTGCAATGTCTAGCTCGAAGACAGATTGCCGGATGCGACTTCGAATGTGATCAACGATCTCGTGGGAAACGACAACAAATATTGTAAATAGGAAAAGAGATCAAAATACGTTCAGGCCACAATGCAAGTGTTTGTTTATATGAAAGTCATTGTATGCAATGTTAAGCACATTGAAAACGTATAGAACAAATCTGTGATTTTTCAATTCGTGGCGTTTGGCTAGGCTGTGTGTGTGAGGATGGTAAAGAAAATACTGCAGAAGTTGTGGACCTCAAGAACTGAGAAGCTGTTACACAATACTGTAGCATGGAACTGGTGACCACAGCTCCATTACTCACGGAGTTCCATTGCGAGGAAGTTCGGGTCGTACCATCAAGTAGCAGGTGACAACAAAGGGAACAGCAACTGTCTCCCAATAACGAGCCAGATAGGCAGCGCAACAAATTTGGCATATCCATTATAATGTAGCAGACTAGAGTGGAACCAGTCGAGGACTCGGCCGGAGAGTATGACGATTGTGCTGGGAGCGTGACCCGCTGGGTTGGAGGTTGCTTGAACCATCTCGACGATGCGCGATATTCATATATATGAAAAAAAGCCAACACACATTGATATCAAAGTCGAAAGATGGAAACCCAGTCGCTGTGACAAAAACTCCTCGGAGGTCAAACGCACAGACAGAAATGTGCTGCGTAATACCAGTGCATATGAAATAAACCAATGTGGCCGAAATTATATGTACGCTTCCTCTACAGCGTCTCTCCATAAACCAAACCAAGCCAGTTCTGAAATGTTTGCAAAGACACATGCATTTAACTGGGACTACAGAACTGAGAAGACGAAGCACTCTCTAGTCGTACGCAGAAACTACACGACGCGGCGCAGTGAGAGACGTGCGCTTTCCCGCCACGCGGTCGCGGTGCGCTAAGACGCTACGAGCATGCCGAGAGTTAGGCGTGATTCCCAGCAAAGCAAGCACGGCGTGCTCCCGCGCTAGCAGACGACACGAAGCCCCGCCTCCAAACCCCTCAGCGCCTGCGCCGCTTAGCTTCGATGCGCGGCTGCGGCTTGGACACTGGTGCTCCGCGGAGCGCGGGCACGCTGCGCCGTGTTCGCAGCTAAAGTGGGCGGCCCTGTACAAGCCGGGCACTTCCAGTACGATACAGAAAGTTAATTAATCATGTTGATTTGCAGCGCACCGGCACTGGACAGGCATAAATGGTACCACACTCCCCCTACTTAGGAAAATAATGTCTCGAATATAACCAAGATAATTTATTTACAGTGTAAACAAATCACGGGCATTGAACGAAATTTCGACACTGGGCGAGCTCGAACCCAGGTGTACGCGCCAAAGTGCGTGATGCTTCCTGAGATTCCGAGACCTAGGAGAAGGGTTCATTTTGTGGTTGCTCAAAACAAAAACAAAAAATGTGTCCGAAGCGAACCAGCAGTTAGCGCCAGGTGGCGTATTTCCAAACGCTTCGTTGTACGGAGAACCCACGTGAGATATATATGTGTTCGCGCGATGGAGAACGGTAATTTCACGTTGTCATTGGCTGCGCCCCAATCCTAAAGCGACCTAAAAGATACCAAATCACGATTAATAACAACAACAAAGCGCATATTTCAGTTTCGAAAAGAATAAATTTGAAAAAAATAAGCAATGAAAAAAACCCCACGAACTACACCTGCTGGGTCTCCAACTCAAGCCGTCAGCCCTGGTAGGGCGTATTTTACATCGAGGCCACAGGTACCCGCACGGTGGACTCGTTTTAACAGGCGCTCAAATAAAGAGTGCGTGCAGTGACATCACACATGTCACGTGGGTGCTCTGTGCAGCGAAGCGTTTGGAAACACGCCGGCATTTGTGTCATTGGCGGGCTTGCACCAACGATCAAACCGAATCTCGTCACAAATCTGTGTGGTGGTGGTAGTGGTGGTAGTGGCGGCAAAAAACTTTTTTTATCCAAAGCTGGAAAGAAACAGGCGCCGGCTGGGAGCACCGGCACAGTGCAGCGCCTTAGTCGACGGCCAGGAGTTCGTGGCCACTAGCGGCAAGTTCGACCAGCTGGATCACAGACTCTTGCACTTGTCTTTGCACCAAGAACGCGTGCTACGCCATCCACTCCTTCATTTTGGGGACAGATAAGAGGCCATGCTAGACCTTATAAGGTGGTGTTAATTTTTGTCTATTCCCGTTTGCAGCATTTTACTTATCTTCTTACCGTAAAGACAAGGCCTTCTATACAGCTCTCCGATTATTTTTGGTGCTCCTGTGGCATCGCTAACTAAACTAGATTCTTTTTGGCAAACCCAATAAGTGGGTATGTTACATTTTCTGTAGACAATCACCATCATTTCACTATCATTATTATCATCACCATGGCTGTTTCAGGCCCTCCACTGTGACCATAGAGGTGGGCGCTGGCTGTTGCATTTCAGGGTCTCTAAAAGCAACTAACGCCATCCATCCAGCCGAAACAAGAAACGCAGTTGGGTATAATTCATAAGGAAAGAGGAAGACGAGGTCTGTTTCCCTGCTATGCGCTTTAGTCCGCCTTAGAGCGCCCGGTGCGCATTTGGGGCGGACGACGGCCGAAACATGAGTGATCACGGCAGCGCCCGCGACCGTCTCCTCGGGATGCTCGTGTTGTCGACTCTCACCTTTGTCGTCATGACCATCACGCCGCCTATACGCTTTATCGTGAGCTTTGTCTCGAACGTGGTCTTCTCGGTGGTCATCGGCTTTCACCTGGCTGAGCTCGTCGAACGGAAGTACCGCAAGGAAGTGCGTCTCAAACACCCCACTGTGTTCATAACAGGTAAGGCGACAGCGATGAGTGATTATTTTTGTGTGCAACCAGTGACCATAGAACTGCACATCTCTGCGGGGGTTCTCATATAAACAGGGTTGTGACTATGATCCCGGCAACCGTGAGATATACAGCCCGAAAGTTGTCATGGCCGTCGTCCCTGATTGGCTAAGCACGCTGCACGTAGATTTTATGGGATAAATGTACCTACAAAGATGTGTTTGCAGATCTCCCTGTGGCGCTGTGGTATCGTACTTGGTTTAAAACGAAAAGGCTCAGGTTCAAGTCCGGGATTGCGATGTTCTTTTTAACTTTAAGAATTTTTCGGTCATCGTGATTTTGTTAATATATTTTTATACTTTGGGTTTTACAATACCAACAGATCGGCGCACATGGCTTCTAGAATAAGTTGAATTACGTTGAATATAGGTTGTGTTGTGTGTCGCTGGGCTGGGTTAGATTAGGTTTGCTGCAGTTGGGCTGGATTTGGGTAGATTATGACGTGTTGGGTTAGTTGGGTTACCAACAAGCTGTATAGTTATTAATTCGGGAAAACACCTAATTTTCCAAATTTCTGGTTACCCCTTTTCTAAAACAGTGTTTAGATAACTGTATAAGTTACATATATCAATAAAAAAAAGTTCAATATCTGAACTGGCCTGTGATAAAATTAGAAATATCCACACAATTGTTCCCGGGCATTTACCTCTCTCCCGAGTGTTCTTTTTAAAAAAATCACCAATAGTGAGCTCGTACACCGTAATAAAAATGTGCTGATAAAATTTAGAGCCGTTTGAAACCGCAGTTTGGCACGGCGTTGATATCCCCTGTTAAGTCTTTGAGGTCGTCGGGGGCGTCATTTGAACACCAATTCTTCTCTGCTTTTAAAGGGGTCGCAGAGTGGCGTCTGTAAAATTTGTTTTGTGCGTTTGGACGAGTAAAATTTATTAGAAAAAAACCAGAGGGATGTGTCAATCAGTAAGGCAGAATTTGGGGGATCTCTTTAAACACCCAGTTTTCTCTGCAATGCAGATGCACGCCAGAAGTGTTGGTTAAAACAAAACCACTAACTACTCTTTGGATATTCTTGCGGTCTACATAAATCAGCCGAAAGCACTTTGATACCTCTCCAGGTTAGCGAGATAATCCCAAATTTTCCAGGACACAATTTACCACTGTTCGTGTGAAAGATCCCTGGGTAGTCAAAATTAATCCGGAGCCCTCCACTACGGCGTGCCTCATCGCCTGCGTTGCGTCGGCGCGTTAAACCCTACAAACCATCAATTAAAAGTACAGTTTCCGAAAAGCCCGCCTTATCGAGCCCGAGCGCCATGATAGAAATGTGCTCACGAAGTTTCAAATTTTCAAGGGTAGCAGTTCTGGCTTGGTGTTGATGGGTCCATCAGCCAGTATACCGGGCACCTGTTTTTGTAGGTATAGATTTTTCTCAACGTGGGCGTCTATAGAAATAGTTGAAACGTGAGGTCGCAACTGCATGTTTTTCTTCTTTTTCTTCAGAGTTACCGCGTTGACGGCGGGAGGCAATTTGTGGATTTAAAAAGTAGATATACAGAACGCACCAAGAATGAAAGCAACATCACGGCATCGCTGATAAAGCCAACATTCAAATAGCCTTGGTGCGTATCTTAGATGTTAATCGAGATCACTTTACGAGGAGGCAGCCTCTTAGCCGTCAATCCAGCGTCCGGGTTATTTCCGGTACTTGCGCCACATATTCCCCTGGTGAGCCCGTGGAAACATTAGTACGTAGTAATTGCCGTAGCAACGCAGCCGCTATGTTGGCATTGGAAGCGTTATAATCGCCATGACAAGCAAGCAAGGAGGCGCAACAACTGGGGGAGAGGTGATGTTCACGCCATACTCTGGCTTTTGATTTTGCCCTCCCCCCTCCCTCCTTCTCGCCAGGCCAGGCCAGGCCAAGCCAGCCAGGCAGCCAGGCCAGGCCAGCATACGCCGCTTGGGCAATAAAGACGCTAGCTCAAATTGCACTGGAATCTTTTATTACCTCAAAGTGCGCGCACGCGGCGTGCGGTGAGAAACACTGATGCGACGTACAATACAGAGTTGTCGCCAAGCACGCCGCACGCACGACACAAGTCCTATTCTTCAGTTCATCCTCGCGGCATTCGAACAAGTTTCTCACCTTTCGCTACCACGATTTTAAAAAAACTTTTAGTTGCGACCCGCCTCGATGCTTCTTGGCGTCTCTGTGTCTGCGCCGCGTAAGGTCCGAGAAAGCAACCACGGTACATCCTCCCACAGCGAGAGATGTGTGCGTTCTCTTTGCGGACAGCAGCGGGGGCCCCAGTGACCGGTATCGCCATGGAGGATGGTTATCGCACCGGCGCGCCCACAGCGGCTCCGAGGAGAATAGGGGAGAGGCGGTGAGAGAAAAAATTAGCAGTGGCTTAGCGCGGCTTTGCCAGGATATACGTAGCGTGAGCTAAGGTTCAGCAATCCAATCCAATCGAATCTAGTCCAGTCCTGCCCAGTCCCGTCCGGTCCAGTGCAGTCCTGTCACTGCTTCTCGCGCATGCGCAGCACGGCTCTGCAGGAGCCACGCGAAACGGCTATCAAGCGGCGCCGGCGCGGAGTCAGGCTTGGCTAGTGAGCAACGGAGGCGCACAGCTCTGCACGCGGTGACGCCAGTGGGTCTGCCGCGCCTATGACGTCACTGCTCTGGAATGCGCGGATTGGCAAATGTGCAGACCCAATTCTCTACGCACCCGTACTCCAATTGGATTGGATTTGCAATCCAATCCAATCCAATTTATTCCAATCCAATCCAATGCTCCTCGCGCTTGCGCAGCGCGGCCCTTAACGGTCGACGCGAAACTGCTCAACATCGGCCAGTGTAGCTGACGCTACAAAAGTGACAGTAGAAGTGTTTCCTGAGGCAGTTACATTTAGAGGAATAGTAGAACCGAAGCTAACAAAAAGTAACATGGGCCTGATTTTACAGCGTCCTTCTTAAACATAAGAATTGGGGAGGGGGTGCCCTCCTGGCGTTCGTTGCTGTTCATATGACGGGTAAGAATCCAATATGCGTAATTTTATTTGCTTTCATGCGTAGCTGATTATATTAAAGGAGACATGAAGAGAAAACACAACTTCGTTTAATTTGAAAGAACTAGGATTCAGTATCTCATTCAGCTCCATTACAGCCACAAAAGATGTTTTTTCGCGAAAAAAAGCAAGAAGTATTTAAAACTTTCAAATTTTGCGCCACAGTGACGTGTTATGAGCAAGAATGACGTCACACGGCCAACAATAAAACATAATTTTCAGTGCCTTAACTGCACGTAGCATTAAAGTGGTGCGGTCAAATGGAACTAGAGGACCCATTACAGACGTCCAGTCATGTGTCGTCACGACAGGTCAGTTAGGCGGCCGCCAATCGCACAAACAAGGTTCTGTGACGTCATAGAAAGGTTGCGGGAATTTGGCTGGGGGGTCGCGCCTGCTTCACACGTTTTCTTAAATATCTCCGTTATTTTTTCGAAGATTGCGATGATATGGGTATCATTGTTATCGGGACTAAGCAGTCTTTCTAAAAAACCCAACTTGTTTTTTGTCTTCATGGCTCCTTTAAGGGGGTGTGAGGCTACTTTTCTGATGGAGGCGACAGGCGGGAACTCCCATGTGTCAAGATTTCGGTGCGCGTCATGGAGGAAAGAAAAGTTAGGAGAGGCCCTGACGTCACATTTGTGAAGCCGCGCCCGCCATGTCGATGAGCCCACTCAGCCCAGCACTCTTCCCCATTCTCCTCTGCTGTTTCCGGTTTGATAACAGCTTCGCGGTACGGGCAACTCGCAAAAGCGAACTCAGACAACGGGAGCGGTCTTTTGGTACGTACCGCAGGGCGGTCTTTGTGCGTTACGTCTCAGCTGCGAATTTCGCTTCGCTTCACAACGAAGAAACGCACAGCAAGCAAAGCACCGACTGTGGCTCTCGCCAACGCTGAGCGGGAAGGCTTTTGCCGGAAGCAGCCGGTGGCGGTGGCTGCTCGCTTCGTCGATATCGAGGTGACGCCAGCGCCGCTGCGGCCGGGATACGAGTTGGGGCCACCTCCAACGGCGGAGTTTTCAAACTCACCTGATCTAAAAATGTTTGCCGTAGCGACTGCGCTCTGTTGCAAGCGTAGCGAGGCAGCCAGAGTCAAAGTGCCGTAAAAAATTGTCCGCGCCATTTGGCCAAATTTAGCAGCCACAGCCGTAAAAAACTAGGCAACGCTGTCTACGGGCTCAACAAAAATGACGTCACTTCCTTCACACTGTTAGAAATTCATTGAAATGCTGGGGCCGCTCCTGACTATTTTTCCCTCCATGGTGCGCGTTGACGATCTCAAGTTGGTTGACATTAACCCGTAGCCCTTCACTGCGGCTCGCCTCATACTTCAGGTGTAGCTTCTGTGTGTTAAACCTTACAAGCAACCAACCTTAAAATTGTGGTTTGCAGTCCATGGTCCGTTTAAAGGGAACTCCACTGTTTACATTCCCATAGGACTTACTAGTTATTGACCCAAAGGCTTAAAAACCAACGTGCACCAATACGAACAGTCTTACAAATACATACAAATGTTCGCAACCGCCTCTTTTTGAAATGTGTGACTTATCTACAGTCTAACCTCGTTATAGCAAAGTAGTATCGGGACAGCACATTATTTCGTTATAACCGATATTTGGTATAGCAGTACATGTATAAATCGGTTATAAGAAATCGACAATCTGGCTCGCGCAAAAATACTTGATAGAAAAGTGCATTTTTTGGGGCTTAGAACCCACTATACACAAGGTAACCCTCACCTTTCTCCTTGCTGTATTTCGAGCTCAATAAACCGGAACAAGGGGACGTGAAATTACAACAGAACAGAGTTCACTTGACTCCACAGGACTCCGTCCTTATTTATTTAATGAAGGATGTGGTCTTCATCTGGTGGATACTTACAGCACTGAGCAGGATGAAGATTTCCACAGTGTCCAGGAATAAAGGGGTCTTTATACTTCTGTAGTTTGGAACTACTGGAGTATTTTCCAATTACCTTCTCAGCCTCCTGATCAAATAATTCATTTTTTTATATCCGATATCGCACGGCACTCATGATTTCAGTTTTCTTATAAAATATAAGTGTCATTGAAATAAGCCGTGACCAACCAAAGCCGGTATTTAGTTCGCTATAGCTGATAATTCGCTATATCAGTGTTCGTTATGACGAGGTTCCACGGTACTGAAATAAATGCACAAATGCCTCACTTGCTAGTCCGCTAGCTTCTTCTAGAGAAAGCTAAATAAACAAATGTGTAGCTCCTTTTTTTGTTTAAATAAAGAATTGATATATTTAAAAAAAAGCATACTAGGCAACGAGGAACATTTCCGTGGATCTGTAAACCTTTCGTATTGGTGCACGATGCTTTTTAATCCTGCGGGTAATTATTTACTAAGTACCACAGGAATGTGATCAGGTGAGTTCTCCATAAACTATAAAGTCGGCAGGGCGGACCTCTGAGCGAAACGTAAGAACAGCGTGAGGTTCATGCAGCGTACATTTTCTGGTAACAAAGACTTTTACTATGACTTCTACAGTACTCAGGCTACGACTGCGTGGCTATGAATTGGGTCGTAAACACGCATTGCCGTATCATTGGTTGCGCATTGAGCTTCCCGCACGTTTCTCACCGCAGGCTGCGACAGCGGTCTGGGTCTTCACACTGCGCGACGCCTCACCGAGCACGG
This sequence comes from Haemaphysalis longicornis, assembly GCA_013339765.2. Classification (NCBI taxonomy): domain Eukaryota; kingdom Metazoa; phylum Arthropoda; class Arachnida; order Ixodida; family Ixodidae; genus Haemaphysalis; species Haemaphysalis longicornis. The sequence goes on along the minus strand of CM023455.1, from coordinate 85,230,826 downwards.
CTTCGAGGTGTTCGCCGGCTGTCTTGATCCTAGCTCAGACGGGGCGTCCATACTGAAGGAGCTGCACGCCACCATAGTTCCCATCGACTACCTGGACGAAGACAGCATCGTCCAGGCCTACAAGACTGTCACGGTGGCACTCGGCGAAAAAGGTGGTGCCGTACTGTCACGTGTTCTGGTACCAAAACGCAAGTCTGAAATCCCAACAGGAATACCGCAAAAACCTACCAACAATTCCTGTCGTACGACAGGAAGATTTGTTGTGACAAGAGAAGTCCTGCTGTTACGACAAAGCTACCTGTTACGGTACAGATTTCTGTCGTAACGACAAAGTCAATTTTCTTGAAGACGAATATTTCTGTAGTCACAACAGAACTGCCATTTACGGTACTCTTCACAATTTAGAATTAAATTCAAACAGTGTGCAACTACTGATGGATCACCAGTATGACGACAAGACAGGAGATCGACGCGACCGAACATCGAATTCAGGACAGGAATACCACACACGACATAACAGTAGAATCACGACATGACAGGACTACTACAAGACGACAGTAGGACACGCGAAAATACGACAAACTACAGAAATTGTTCTTGTCCTTTTCGAGTGGGGCAAGTTTGAGCAGATAATTAATTTTAGTGCGAAGTACTACTCTCCTTATCGCACGGAAACCACCGCCATCACAAACCCTTGTTAGACAGGCGTCAGGTAAATTACCGTTGGCTGCTGACTGTCATAATCCTGCGCGTGGCAATATTTCGCGGTATTTTCACTAGGTGGCGCAAGCATGGCTAAGGTGCCCGATTTAAAGCTAGGATTTTTAAACATGGCGCCGTGCACATGGTTTGTTGTTGCCTCACTGTATATTGACTAGATGGCACGAGTTCCCCTAAATTCCGCTGAGAGGTCAGGTCGGTTCATGGCCAATTTGTTGCCTTGCATTTTCACAACCTCATAAGTAGCAGAGTTACACCCGAGGCGTGAGGAAACAGCAGTAGTTAGTCACATTTCGCCGCAACACTAAAACGATGGATTCACTGAGAAGTGATGTTCTCTTATTTACACGTACATACAACTGACCAAGTCCGCCGTAGTTTTTTTTTTAATTAAAGGCAGCGCTTTTCGTTGCCGCTTTTCCTTGGTACGCAGCTACCTGCAAAGAAGGAACAAAGTTATGATAATTTGCGCCGTACTGCTATAATCCGTGCCTCGAACGACAGCCAACCTTGGGGACATTCCAAGCAGCGGCATTGAAAAAAAAAAACATCCATAGCGCAGAGTCTAGCTACAGCATGAACTCAAACACCCTTAAGAAATTCCATGAGTGTAGTGAGGGTTTCGTGTGCGTGCACAGGAAGCAAGGAATGTGTAATAATTAAGGGTAAGCAGGTGCAGTCCGGTTAACAAAACGCGAACACAATCACAAGCGTGGAATTGTTGAGCTCGAATTATTTCGCTTTTTGTATTCCGATTGCAAGTGACACGCAGCATAAATTCGCCCGTTGTCATCTTCTCCCACGTTTAAACTTTGTGTAGTACGAAATAAAAAGTACTGCGCCATTTCTTATAGAATTTCTGTGCACTTCATGTACTTTTTTTTTTCACTTATACCCTGACCATCAACGTCACGGCACGCAGAGCTGTGGGGCATTGTGGCCAACGCGGGCGTGACCAACTACGGGGAGCTCGAGTGGATGTCGTACGACGAGCTCCGTTGGGTGGTCACCGTCAACGTCACCGGCACGATACGGTTCGTCAAGGAGGGCATACCGCTGCTCAGGAAGAGCAGAGGCCGCCTCGTCATCATGTCCGGCGTCCAAGGTAGGCCCGTGCCTGCCATCATCATCATTAACTACAGCCGTCCAGAGGCCACTGCGTACCGATTCCCTGTCCAATCACCCTCCCAGCGTTCTTGACATGCGTCAGCTGATTGGGTCTTTCTTGGGCTACTTTATTTCTGGTCTGTCTGTCTGTCTGTCTGTCTGTCTGTCTGTCTGTCTGTCTGTCTGTCTGTCTGTCTGTCTGTCTGTCTGTCTGTCTGTCTGTCTCTCTGTACCTCGATTCAAGCACCCGGAAAAAATTAAAGCAGTTGCTGAACGCGACATTTATAAGGGTTGAAAAAACTGCGCACAAAAGACAGGACAATAAGGAAGTGACAGGACGGGCGCAGCCTGTCCTTTCCTTAGTGTCTTATCCTTTATGCACAGTTTCTTGAACCCTTAAAATGACTCGCCAACTAGCCCAACAACACGCTGTACTGAACGTTTATAAGCCCAACGGATTTCAAGACATCTCGATCTGGTGGCTGTGTTCAAACTAATGAACATTGTTGAGTAGAAACAAAACATTGCTCCTATGAGTTGATTACGTGACATTACGTGATATTTGCAGTGTCTTTATATTGAAAAATTCATGGATGCTTCATTTCAAAGACGCTTGTGTTTCTTGGGCTGATATGGCCATAGCTCTTCGGTGTAGGGTGTTGCAAAAGTCCGCCTCAAAAAAGGGCCCGCACCGCCCTCCGCGCCCCCCCCCCTTTCCCCCCGCCTGCTTTGGATCGTGCGTACGGTGGCGGCCCCCGCGCGCACTAGCCAAGAAAAAAATTATTCAAAGTGACAACTTTACGTTAAACTATATTTTAAAGGTCCATAATTGTTTTTTTTATTTTTGTACTTTTCTAAGTTATTCATTGTTTATTTAATTACGGTTTCTTGTTGCGATAGCTTCTGCGTCTGCGCACCTGCCTCGACCGATTGGCGCTTGCGCGGGCACTTCGGCAAAACCGACCTGAAGTACCAAATTTGTAGTTCTCGCTCGGCCTACATAACACTGAATGCCAAGCCTAATCCAGTAGCTGGTCAAGGGGCTCTAAATCCTTTAAAGCTTGCGTAAAGCCGCCGAAGCGAATTTTTATCTCTTTTGTTGCCACCAGAATACCGCAGATGACGCGCCGCAGACGACAATGCGCGGGCGACAACGCATCTCTCTGAACACACGGACGCATTTTTTTACTACTCTTCGTTCAAATGCACATAAAACGCTTGCGTGGTTGTACACGTTGGGTTTCTTCGGAACAACAAATTTACGCAAGCACCCAAATACAATTTTTCGCCCAAATCGTCGAACGGCGAACCGCGGTGTGTAGTTTGTCATCAATACATAGCGCCGCTCTACGGGAAGATCCAAAACAGTGGACCAATCGCAGGGCCCCTTTTTGATGCATGAGGCCTATGGGGAGTTTTGCAACTCCTCTATCAAGTAACTGTGGATATAACACATGAAATGTAGCCACGGTAGGAGCAGTGTTCATGAAGGAGGAGTGTGGTGTGTTGGGAGGGAGTGCGGGACCATTTCGCAATGACGAATCCGGCAGGCGCTTGAGGGCGCTGCACGTTGGAGGAGTGCTGCTCCGGCGGTGACACCAGGCCGCCGCCCCAGCATGCAGGTTGAACATGTAACGGCGCGGTATGTCGCGCCGGGGAAATCGGCAGGCTTGCATTAATACAGCTACCTAACTATTCCGCCAAATGCACGGAATTTTTCCCTTGTTTAAAAGCTTCATTTTAAGTGCAGCAATTTGCGCAAATGAAGCGACGAGAAAGACAAGGATTAACCGCAAGTGCACTTGCGGTTAATTCTTGTTAGTACTTAGAATCAATGCTACAACGGCATGGGCTTCACCTAAATGCGCTCTGTTTTTCACTGTGGTTAGCAAGATTAGTTTTTACCCATGTAGCATTATATTTGACACAAATATTTTTATTGAGGAGGCTCTTAACCTGTAAGCTGCTCCCATACACCTAGCGCTTGCCAGCCGGAATTTCTCGCAGTTTACATTAAAAGATGCAACAAAATCTGTTGTATGGTATTACAGTATGAAGCCTTCTGATCTCCAAACAGAAACAAAAGCGAAGCTCCAGCCGCATTAAAGGGAATAAGTTTATGAAACACTTTAGCATATAGCGCGTGATCTGGCAAGGCACCTGCGTTGAGCTACAAATCACACTTCAATCTAAACGTGTCGGGCTTCGTCATCCCTGGGGTTCACACATTCACTTGCACCTTCTTAGTTTTAGGAGCTTCACTGTTCCTCGCTAAAAACTTTTTGCCTTTGTTGAGTGATTTAGCGTTAAAGGAGAACCTGAGCAGGACGTAGAACTTGACAGTTCGAAGAGAAAGCTCGTCTTTGTGACCAGGGCATGTGACACTGGTAAGATTGGCAGCTTGCATAAACACAGCGAAATCGGACATTGCTGCAGAACTATTCTTCCTTGTGCTGAAAAAATTATCAATGGCTTAGCTCGGCTATGCCAGGATATACGTAGCGTGAGCTAAGGTTGAGCACCCGTACTCCAATTGGATTGGATTTCAATCCAACACAATCCAATTTGATCCAATCCAATCCAAATCAACTGCAATCCAAGCCAATTCAATCCAATCCAAGTCAATCTGATCCGATCCGATCCAAACCAATCTAATGTTTCTCGCGCTTGCGCAGAACGGCCCTTCACGGCACACACGAAACCGCTCAACCTCGGCCAGCGTAGCTTACGCTACAAAAAATGTAGCGAAATAGTTTTCCAAAGTGGTCATCAGGTCCGCAAGGGCAACGGAAAGATAAATGAGGCCCCCATAGTCAAATTGACAAATGAAGTCGTCGTGCTCATTGAGGCTTGCTGGTGCCCTTTATGTCGTTAAGCGTTCGGGGCAAAGGGTACAGCCCATTCTTTGCAGAATTCTACGGGCGCCGTATCTGGCGACGTTGCTAACAAGGCGGCCTGAGCGGCTCTCAGCAACGTCGCTGGCATGGTCGGCTGGGAGTAAAGCATTCAGGGCAGTTTCCGCGTCATCTGTGCTTCCTGTGTCCATCAGCGAATCTAATGCGGCGATGGGGCCTGGGCAGCGTTGCTCAGGTGTCGTTTTGTTATGGCCAAGCAATGAGCTGACATCTTCGGGACTGCAGTTTCCAGTTTTAGGCGGGTTTGCGAAGTTGTGGAAAGCGAGAGCATTCACTGCTTATGAAAGCTGTGCGGGGTTGAGGTGGTCATTGTTTCCGTTCAGCTGCTGCATGTGAAACATACTTTGGTGCGTCCGGGAATGTGGTCGGAACGGCTTCACGTGATAGATGCTGTCATTCCCGAGGGATCTCGACAAGTTCGCTTTGAATCGTCGTTTTAAACGTGCGCTCAATGAAGCAAGGCTTAAAATGGCAGACAACACTACCTTCGTTGAGAACTTTATCTCCTCTTTTGATGTCCCACGTCCAAATCTCGCACCGATCAGGCCCGGAACGCGCAAAAACGGAGTGTGTTTCCTTGCAGGACCGCCAGCCAATGTTGCATACCGGCACAAAGCAAGTTGTGTCTCTTTTTTCTTTTCAGCGTTCCGCCATAGGCCTTACTAAGATGTCATGAGCACTACTGCACAACGTTCATGCCCAAAAGAACGCCAGTTAAAAAAAGAACGTGCCAGCGGCTTACAGAATTCTTCAAGTGCGATGCTCCCCGAACAATTTACATCAGTAAAACCAGAAACTTCCCAGAACTACAGAACTACTCCGACAGCACGACAACGCCATCCAAGATTCGGGAACTCAGTACAGTAAACTAGACGAATACCGCGAAAAAGCGGACCACTGTATCGAATTCGGGAAAGTGCAAATGATTGGCACAAAAACGAATCACTTCAAAAAGGACCCGTCGATCAAGTCATGGCACACTACTCGGGAGGAAAAGCAGATATTTACGTACCTTAACCCCCATTTATGTCGGAAACCGCCAACGCACCCCAGCAAAAAAAAAAAAAAAAACTGCAGAATTTCGGAGAATTATCTTCTAATGCGTAGCATTCTAACGCCGCCTGTCTTGAGTATGAGTTTTTTTCAGTCATATTTTTGGTTTTGTTTTATAAATACTGTCTGACCAATTAGCTCCAATTACGCTTTTATAAAGATTAGTGGCGATACTTTCGCGAAATGTTCAATATTGCGGAAATCCCGGCATGGGCTATACATTTTGCCGATTTCCCGAATTATTTATATTTTTATTATTTTTAAGTTTCTCAAAACTTCGCCCAACCAATTATATCAAATTATTTTACCATAAGGAATACGTTTGGAACTTTCGCGGAAACTGCGTTATTGTGGAACTGCAGGGCGTTACACTGTTCCCGATTTTCCGTAATTATTTTATATTTTTCTTACTGTTTTATTTTTTTTCTTCAAAATTTGGTTCGACCGATTATCTCAATTTACGCTATTATAGTCAGTACAGGTGGGAATTTAGCGACATCTGCATTATTCTGGATATGCCGTGTGGTGTACGTTTTGACATTTTCCGTAATTTTGTTATAGTTTTATATTTCCTAGTTTCCAAATTTCATTCGACAAATTATCTCAATTTACGTTATTCTAACGATTACATTTGGAATTTTCGCGAAATCTGGTTTATTGTGGAAATGCAGGGCGTTAAACAGTGCGCCATTTCTCGTAAATATTTTAAATATTTTTTTTATTTTTCAGTTTTCAAAATTTTGTTCGAGAAATTATCTTCATTTACGTTATTCTGACGATTATACTTAAAACTTTCGCGAAATCTGCATTTTTGTGGAAATGCAGGGTGTTACACGCTCCTGGCTGTGGGAGTACTCGGCCAAAAATGCTACGCATTAAAAAAAACTTTCCTATTTGACTACTACTTTGCGTCAAAGCTACATTCTGATGGAGGCGTCTAAGAGACAACGAAACATGGGGAACGCCTTGAATGAAGCCTTTGGTTATAGTATTTTATTTACTTTCATGCAAGTTTGCACCCATTTCTGACAGGGTTATGTTGAAGATGTCCAGATAAAAAAAGCCACGTCGCAACACAACACGAGAATGCCCGGCCTGGAAGCGCACTTTTTGCGCGTTCCTTGCCCGGCAGGCCGCGACGTGGAGCCGTTGAGCACCTACTTGATTGATTGATTGATTGATTGATTGATTGATTGATTGATTGATTGATGGATTGATTGATTGATTGATTGATTGATTGATTGATTGATTGATTGATTGATTGATTGATTGATTGATTGATTGATTGATTGATTGATTGATTGATTGGTAGGGGTGTCCCCTTTGTAACGGGGTGATGACGTGTCATCTTACCAAAAAAATTACTATGCCTATTTTTTATACTCCTTGTTTAATACTAGCACCGCTGTTATGGCAGGCATAAAAACGTATTAGGCACAAAACACTTTTTTAGGTGGTAGCTGTCCTAGGCAATATTCACCTCTCTGCTTTTCGTCCACCAGAATAATTAACTATCAGGCGCTGAAGTATTCGAAGTGCTCATTCAGTTTCGCCAGACGATTAAGCATCGATAAAAGCAATAAAAGTGTAACATAAAATTTTCGTGTCAGTGCTCCTTTAAATCCTAGGGCTTCTGAATGCCGAAAACTTCCCCCATGTAGATCTGGATGAATACCCTCATATTCTACCACTATGTGCCGCATAGTTTCTGTTTATTTTCTGCAGACACGCATACCCCATTATTTTGTGTATACTTCCCCACAAAGCTCTTAGTTCGCAAGACACCTTCTGTAGCCTCAAAAAGCAAAGCACTGGCCTGGAAGTTATCGTAGAAATGATGCTTTCTGATGTCCGATTTCTCAGCCCGGTTCATCTATTACGAGGCATTAGCTTCCATTTTTTCTCTCCATTTATTCGTTTCTATCTGCCTTTCCGCTTTTTAGGTTAGCTTGGTTGTATTGGATTCTCCACTGTTCTTTTCGTGTTTCATCGTTTCAGCGGTAGAACTCCTGGTAGGTGCAGCGCCCTCTGCGCGCGCCGGGTGGAAGACATAGCTATGGCGTGGGGGCCACCATAGGAAGGCGAAGCTAAAGTTTGCCGCGCGAGGGCAGCGCTGCACTCTCCCCTCCGCGGGAGCACGCGGTGGCTGCCGCCGCTTCGGCACGTGCTTTTTTCGCTGCGCGCGTGCTGCATTTTTCGCGCTAGAAAGAGGGCTGGGTAAAATTTTCTTTTGACTTATGGAACCATACACGTCAGCACGTGTCCAGCAAGTTCGGTTTAAACGTAGAGTAGTTACTGAGTTCATTTTTGTCGACGCTTGTCTTGTCGTCTGCTACGGACCCGCCGCTCGACCGGCAGACTGCCCCGACGATTTTAAGGGGGGAAACGCGTTGTTCGGCGGTCGCCGGCTGCTGTCCTTTTGTCTGCAAGGCAACAGCTGTTCAGCATGTCACAGAGTACTTTTCTTTTCGCGTACTCCCTTCGCGTGCTCGCGCTTCCGACATCCGGGTTTTCTGGACTGCAGCAGCACTGAGGCTTGCGCTAAATGTAAGATAAACGTGATAGATTATGGTAATAGGTTATTTCTTACTCTTTAAACAATCAGCTGCAGCTTATAAAAACGCTTTAGAAAGGCACACGCTAATTCAGGGGTGCGCTGACAGCGCCGCATTTCCATTTTACTTGTCCTTGAAGGAATTTTTGTTCGCAATGTTTGTCACCCGCTTGGAGTACGAGTATGGGTTAGAGTGACAGTTCGCGGAAACAATAGAACAGCTTGTGGCGTATAACTTTTAATTACTATTAATATACAGAATTTGTGTATACCTCTTTTAATTGCCAGTATTTGTAAATGTGGGGAAAAAAACGAACAACGCAGCAATCCCGTCCAGAACACAAGTCACAATGACAAGACGGACCAGAGCTACTACAGCCAGGTAAATCGCTAGAAACAATTTTTTTTTCATCCATGCAAATTGTCAACCTACTGTGTTATATATGGACGATATCGAACGGCACCAGCTAAACAACTCCGAAGTTCATTTATTATAACGGAAAACAATCATTGGCAGCATGCATTAAAAAAGGGTAGAGGGGAGGACTCGTTAGAACACTATAGTTCATACCACAAGCTAGATGCAGCACTGTTGAGGCTACGTTGTTGTCAACAGTGCGCCCACTTATGGTGCCTTACTCGCCGTGAAGGGGGGTCCTCAAAGGACATTCCCTTCTCCCCTCTCGGCAAGTGGAACCGCAAGGCCCCGGCGCCTTTTGTCGCTTCCTTCGCGGTGAGTAAGGCGCCCTGAGGGGGCGGGCTGTTGACAACAATGTAGCCTCCACAGTACTGCACCTAGCTTGTGGAATGAACTATAGTTCGCATTTTCAAAGCCGGGTAATGTAAACTGAAAGCACACAGATACAAACAAAAATCTGCCAACTTATTTTACCTTTCGAACCGCAGTGATTCATGCTTACCGTCTATCCTTTTGGTGCGCTTTCGCGGGGAATATGCAGAATTTAACGAATGAATCCTCTTCTTTCGCCTTGTTACTGTCGTGGCAGCGGACCATGCAACAATATGGGGGGTTTGCTTCGCTTTCAGTTTCATCTTTTCGTTTCGGGCTAGTGAGGAGTGTTCCCGCCGCCCTTTGTACGTGCTGGCTTAAGTGGCTCACTCAGCCGGCGGTCGCTTCGTTCGCATTCGTGAGTAGTAGGCTGGATGCCTCAGGCGGGGTGGGAGACAGCGCGAGCTGCGCGCGCACTTGCCAGACGAGGAGGAGCGGGCCGGGGGGCGTCTGCTTAGGGCTCTGAAAAGCCGTTCACCAGACGCAGTCGTTTCGCGATGACTGAGGTGGTTAGACCAGCCAAGGGTCGCCCACAAGAGCACTCTTTATCCCGTGAAACCGCCGGGGCACTCGGCCGCTCGACTGGCGCGTAGCAGACGACGCGTCTCTAGCAGACGACAAGACAAGCACCGGCTAAAATGGACCCAGTAGCTACTCTACGTGTAAACCGAACTTGCTGGACACGTGCTAATGTATATGCTTTCATGAGTCGAAAGAAAATTTTACCCGGACCTCACCGTAGCGCGATAAATGCAGCACGCGCGCAGCGAAAAAAAATTACCGCGCCTTCCCGCGAGAGGAACACGAGTAAATACAGATCATTGGGGCCTCAGTACTGATTGAAGGCAGTGTTGCTTCCTTCGCTTCTTCCGTGATGCTGGAGTAGCAGACACGAGTAAACGTGGGCACGAGCGTCAACCAAGGAAGGAAGGAGCAACGCAGTGACTGAAACACGAGCGACCGCTAGCCGCTATATTTGCAGCGCGCGCAGTAGAGGGAGAGCAGTACGGGGGGGTGAGCGCGCATGCGCAAGCAGCGCGCGCCCTTCCACGCCCCACCGCGCTGCTATCACGCACCTGTTACGCCGAGACCGCGACGGAGCGAACGGGTTGACTACGACGTATGCGCGCGCCAGCTGCTGTTGAGAGAGAGGAAGGAAGGAGAGGCGCACCTGCTGCGGACGTGGAGCTGTTGACACTGTCCGACGCAGGAAGAGGCGAGGCTAAGAAATGCTCTGCATTTAAAAAGCACGTGCCGAAGCGACAGCAGCCACCGCGTACTCCCGCGGAGAGGAGAGTGCAGCGCCACCCGGCGATCGTTCCTGAGCCTATTGCTCCGCGCGGCACACTACACGCTTTGTATTGTAGTACACTGTCCGTGTACACTGCACCGTCGGCATGGAGGAAAAACATTTTCTTCCTCCATGACAGTCGGGAAGCGAAACGCGGAGCAACGGAGAAAAGAAAAACCCTGCGCAGCGGACATGGTGCCGCTGCCTGGCATTGGCCCTGTGAAGCAAAGTTGCGTGTTTCCAAGGGCCCGTGCCAGATGGCGCCACCGTGTCACTTTGGCGGCGCGCTGGAAAGAACCGCGCCAATCGTGCGGTTTTTCGTCTGTTAGATGCGACTGCATCTCATTCACTCGCCTTGTCCATGCAGCGTCGGCGTCGTTGTCGTCCGTTCCTCCCCCATTCTCCTCGCCGCGCGAGCTGCACTCTCCGCCGCTCACCCTCTCTCGCGAGGGGCATTGGATTGGATTCGAATGGATTGGCTTGGCTTGGCTTGGATTTGGATTGGATTTAATTAAAGTGGATTGTGTTGCGTCATAGCCGCGGCAGACGCACTGGCTCCGGCGCGTCCCCTCACCGTTATGCGCTCTATAAAACGCGGTGCCTGCGCCGCTCCGCTCCATCGTTCCAGCGCTGTTCCTCCGCTGTCCAACGCCGCAACGTGAACCCCCTATGCGTCGCATCTACACAGGGGTTCCCGCGAGGGGTAGGTGGGAGTTCTTAGTGACCATGGCAGTGGTCATAAAGTGCCAGCCAGCTGTTAGCCTGAAGACATGCCCATAAAGCGGAAAGATGTGGTGACTTACGTAGAAGGGGCGGCCGAAAACTGCCGTGTTCCGACGACATTTGCAGCGAAGCAGATGTGCGGCCGAGTTTTTCCCACTGAAGGAGTCCGCGTGCAAGAGGTGGAAATAGACGCTCCAGTATGGTCTCGAACGTTAGGTTCAATGGTCTATGAACGTAACACTTGTGTCAGCAGATTTCACGTACTCAGTAATAAAAATCGCCAGCGCTACTGTTTCTTTGTTACACTTCCGAAACCACTGATGCCAATTTTGCGGCAAATTTCAAATCAAGCGAGTACATTTCTAAGGAAACAGAACGGTAACGACCACTCCGTGGTAACGACTCAACAGCTACTTTCGAGCATTTCTCACGCAATATCGGCTGGGGCCGACCGAGTTAGATCGTTGTTGACATGAGTTTCTCGAAGTAGAGTTCGAGCTCATAGGGCTGCGAATAAAAAGAGCTTGTTTTCTGGTGATAAGCCGACCGCAAACACCTAGGCTTCAGTGCAATAATGCAAGGTAAATCAACACGAATCGGAAGCAGACGCCGCAAGTGGACTCACTAGCTTCAGTGACGCTGCCCCATCTATTGAGTGGCTCTCGAAACTGCGCAGAAGGTTTGAAGTCGAAAGAATTACTAACAACTCGCGCCCGCGTTTGGGACACAGGGGCCTGACTATCCCTGTTTTACCTGCGCGCATAATATGCGCGCAGGGTTTGGAGCAATTCTAAATTCACACATTTAAATACACATTCCTCAGTTATGGCAGTAATGTTGTCTGCCGAACAAACATGTAGCACGGTATGAGAGCCTTAATGTTTCGAATGAAGGATGGTTGCACGTTGCCTTCGTGGTTCTTTTAAAGTAACGGTAAACAGTAAGTTACAGTTTGATTGTTAGGTTTCAAAACAATCATGCCAAGTGCATACTTAGGGGCCATGAAGATAAAATGCAAATTTGGTTCATTCAAATGATTGCCTCATTAGAATCATACTGACACCACTTTTAACATAAACTTCTCTCAAATAAGCTGTATAATTTTAAAAAATTAAATGGCCACGCGACCCGCTAGCTCACTTCCCGCAACAGAACCTTTGATGTGATACCAGCCAGCTCTGCGATTGGTGGAGGCTGGCAAAAGCAAACGCAAATTAGGCAGAGGTTAAAAGCTTTCCGAACGATGTATTTGCGCTTAAATTTAGGGAACATTCTTTTTATAGCAGTAATAATGGTTGGAGAAACAGTGGAAGTTATGAAAGCATGCGTAAACATAGAAGTACCGATGCGTACTACTGTTAGTACTGCGCGCACAATGCTTGATATAGCTGCACAGTATTGGTGGGCTTTGGGTTTGTGTCAGACGACAGTGGCCGATCGACGCAAGCAACGGCGTCTTACGTGACCATATTTCTCGAGCGAGGACTATGTTTCACGAAACGAATAATTTGCTCCCTGAACAAAAACAAGCCAGGTTTAAATATGGTCATAAACAAACCAAAGCCAAAAAAACTTGCCGCGGTATGGTGGCGCCATATAGGTTCACTACAGTAAACAAGGCTTCGCAATCGGCTGCAGAGCTGTCGGTTCCTGTGACGTCATCGCAGACCACGAAAATGCATGATTTAGCGGGAAAACCGAAATATTAACTTAAATTGATTAATTTCACCATGAATAAAACATCGTTTGCATCCGGACTAGCGCTGGGGGCACTATAAAGCACGATATCTTTCAACTAGAACTAGCTTGCTTTTTGTCTTCACGGACCCCTTAAGCATTCAGATGAACACGCAATCGACAATTACCGCGGACTTTTGCAGGCCGACTGTCCATCCCAGGGTCTGTAGGCCCGTGCGCTGCGTCGGCAGCCCTGTGCTCTTTGGCAGACGGACTGCGCCGAGAGCTCCACAAGTGGCAGGTGAACGTGTGCACGGTTGGAACCCATGCTGTACAAGTGAGGACCTCGTATTCTCCAGTCAAGCATTGGGCCGTTTTGAACTGATGCCTAGGTTCTTCTACCTGTGCCAAAGCAACGTTTGCCGTTTGTTTATAGGTGTGTAGGGTATGATCCCGAGAGAGATTTAAGCAGCTACTAGAACGTACCTTTTAAATAAACTTGAAAGAACTTTTTGCTAACTAACTTTGCGTACAAGTTTCCCGTTTTCTTGGACGGAAGAATGGCGATTTCTTGTACGAAGCAGGAGATTTCATAGAGACTTCGGGAAATTGATTTTATAAGGGTTGCAACCGTTTATTAAAATAAACGGTTGCAACCGTTTATTTTCGCCATTCATACTGAGAGTTTACACAGGGAGGCTTGGTAGACGGCGTTTATGCAGGTACCGGCAGCCCAGCCAGAACGAACCAATAACACACTGACGATGATCGTTCGCGACTGCGGAACGATGATGATAATGAAGAGTTGAGACTACACGATGATGGACGTGGATAATAAAGATATAAAATTCAAGCATACGTTCACAATACGTCCATTATTTCCGCTAGCTAGACTGCCGCAGGCATTCCTTTACAAACAAAGGTGAAAGATGGGCTCGAATGCAACGTGAAGAACGCAAATATATGGAGGAACGGCAGAAAAAGTTCTGCCGTTTTTTATCTTTCCACCTACCTTGTATCTTCATGGTGTTTGTATTTGTAGTCTTCGTTCGTAAATATACCCACAAAGGAGTGTGATTTACGGTTACGGTGGTATTTACACGGTTTTATTTATAGTGAACTGTTGAGAGTGCACATACACTTACTGTGCAATATTTTCACGTTGACCAAAGGTTCTCTCACAGTTTACAAAACCCTATTTCGATAATGCTGTCCCACTGACAACCTTCTTCAAAAAGCCTTTTGTTTTAATCCTTATTTCATGGGGTTCTTAGAGCGCTAGGCGACTTTTCTCACCGAACGCAGGTTGCGCTTCTTTTTTGCGTGTGGTTCTGTAAACTTGTCGATCTATGTAATACGACAATCTGCATTAATCCTCCATGTGTCGGCGAAACCCTACAGTCACTATAGGAAAAAAACATCATTACTGATGAAAAAGTATGCCGGCAGACGAGTTTCCGGCTGCTACATTTGTTTTTTTTTCAGTGTTGTCCTGGTACGTAACAGAACTTAGGAGTCGCTAATTATTCCGTCTTTACCATGTGCTCCCGCACATTCAAGCGGGGAATAGAGCGATATGTGGTTTTCACTCACGAAAGGATGTTGGCAAATCGTGGCGGATAAGTCACGAAGCATGACTATTTGCTACGAATAAACTGTATGATGATGTAAACTATGAAATTCGATGGTTTACAATGCACAGTAAATGGGTCGATCGAGTTCAAGTGCTTCTGGGATGAAATTGCCTCAAGCCTCACTTATAGGAATTCTGTTTAAGTATATAATAACTATCGTGCATCAAAACCTGACAAATGCTTGCAACCGGGGTTTTGACATTGACTGTGCAAGTAGCAAGTTTGAAGTGTCCCAGGACAATTTGCAGATACTTAAGAGCTTTGTTCCCCATTCACTCATTGTACAAAAATTACCGTATCCAGGACTAGAATTACTGACCCGGAAAATGTGAAGATCGGCATCAACGAGGTCATCAACAGAATGAATCCTGCCATGAAGGAAGAATACGGGCAAGCGTACCTGGACACCTTCAAAAACCTGATTCCAAAGCGTATGCAGAAGTACATGCACATCAACCTCAACGATGTCTCCAAGGCTGTGCATTGGTGCGTCTTTCTGTCTTCGGCTTTTCCTCTCGTAGTGGCTTGTCCGTGGTAGACAGGGAGATTACGGGAAAATGAAAAGCTGGCCGTAGTAATATATCACTGCACAACTTGTAGCACACCACTAGGACCACGGTTTTAAAATCAGCTTAGAACAATAAACATCCGAAGGCGCAACCTTAGTACGTAGTCGTTTTCGTCACCTCTCTCACTGCGCACCTTGCTACTATGTCGGCACTCCAGTGCCACAGCCAGCAACAGTGCCGAATATAACGGAATGCCAATCTTTAAGCAAAATATATCATGATGTCAGCAGTGTAGTGTGCATAATCCAGAGCGTCAATAATGGTATCACCTGTAACACCATTACCACTATTTTCTTGTCACCTATACCTGAAAGAAAAACTTCAAAAGACAGACTGCGAAGTGGGCTTTCAAATTCCCGACGCAAAAGCTCATGATTGGTATGGCAATGTCATATCTGAACAGTCGCAGTCGTCCTGAATATTGCACTGAACCAATGGCTTGTGTCCCACCGGCTGGTCTAAGGGTAAAAGCTCTATTGTGTAGAGCTGACACAATTTTTTCAGCTGACTATGTGTTACCGGGACAAAGAGGGATACGGGGAACAAAGAGGATAAATATTCTAAAGCGAAACTTTCTATCACTCATCGATGGCGTCCGGCGCAGGGCAAAATGCACTAAAAAATAGCCAATTTTGCACAGTGGCCAAAGGACGAAAAGGCTTCCCGTTGTCGTAATAGAATCTGGGTCCCCCACATCATAAACCGACATCTACCCGACCACAATTCCGACCAGGTTTCAGCGTATTTTAGAGAAGTGGTACTTGAATGGAGAACCGCTCCTGCTTAGATCTGACGATTGCAAACAGGCTGTGTCCCGCCACGATGGCCGAACCTCAAACCGTCTACCAAAGCTATCACAAGGCCATACTGTGCAAATGTAAAGATGTCGAATCAAGTGGGGACGCGCCAGTAACGAAAACTAGTGAATTCACCAGAGACAATCTCTATAACACGTGTCTTCATTCAACTTACCAATCTCTATAACACGTTTCTTCATTCAACTTACCAATTAGGTACTACCCTTAGAGGTCACTCCGGTACATCTATTCCTGCTTTGAATTTAGCACTCAGCATTTATTTTGTATGCAAGCAAGCCTCGCGTTTCAACCATCGTTGTGATTAGACGGAGGGCTGATTCAATGTTTTCTGTTTTTTTTTCCTTTCTATGCCAGTGCACTGACCGACCCGGTTCCCAAGGCCCGATACCGCTGCGGCAGCACGGACGTAGCGCTCTGTAGCCTCTTCGAAATCCTCCCCGTGGAAATGGTGGACAGTGTGCTCATCAACGCGTTCCAGCCGCGCTCCAGGGCTCGTGCGAACCTCGCCGCTATGAACAGCGCCATGAGCAACGCCATGAGCAGCGCCGTGAGCACCGCGTCGAAGGCGCAGTGACTGCTTTCTTTCGAGCCTTTGAGCATGTTGGACAATCGACGTGAAAGAAATTTCCAGGTCGTCACGGCAGCGAGAAGTTCGCAGACTGTGCCAATAAAGTCCCCAGCTTTGGAAGCCCGTTTTACGCATTGTAGAACTTCTCCAACACGTCACTGGCGCAAACCTAGACGCTCTTGTGACAATTCTCGTGTGAATAAAAGTGTTTCTGTCATTGTTTCATTGACTGTTGTAAGGCAGTGTGATTTAGCTTCCCTTGCGCATTCATTTTTAAGGTAGGCTAGAGAGACGACGTCTCCGTGTCACCAGTTCTTGTTTAGATTTGGGAAAGACTGAACACTACAACGAAATTTTCACATCTAAAACGCCGAGGGAGAAATGATAAAATATTATGCAGACGCGTTGTGAAGTGTGGGCCTTCATTACGTGCGTCTTCGGCAAGGAACAGTGTGACAATAGAAAACACGACATTTGTTCGTATCACTTCTTTCAAAAGAAACAGGGTGCTTTGAGCTCGCAGCATCAAACTAACTTTCAGTGATGATTCATGCTCTAGATGGAGTGCCTATCGGTGTACGAGAATGTGAGGGGCCTGTTAAAACTGTAACCGCACCACCATAGAATGTCCAAAACGTGCAGTCCAGAAAGCACATAGCATAGATGCTTTCTCATTTAGAGACGGATAATGCTAGTCTAATGTCTACAGGAACAACACAGTGATTCCACTTGTAGTGCAAGCACTTCTTAAAAACACTATAGGTGAGGTTAATGGACCAAGAAAAACATACCGGGAATGTTCAAGCTAATGGGCAAGGAAGCATTATTGTCTCATTGAGGGTCACATAGCGCGCCTTGGAATGGGTATGTTGCAGCCTATACCAACGAAATTGATGGGCAAGATTGACGGATGATGAACCTCTTAGATAAGCGAGTCAATTGCTTAGATAAGCAATTGACTCGCATACAGCCCCTGTCATTGTTAATATCCCTTTACGCTGAGTGGGTTACATAAAATTTAGTTCTGTTGTGTTGACCAGCGTGCTGGCGAAAAGCTGAAAGGTGATATGCTTGGGAAAAGTGTGTGAAGTAAGTGGCAAAGTTCAATTTCCGCACGCCGTGCAAAGGTCTAATGGCGTCATCTCTATAAGCTGCGGAATAATTTTCTAAGCAGCAGCAAGCTGAACGTCAGTCGCGCGAAAGTAACCACCGCGAATGCATCACAATCCTCTCTTACCAGCACAAAGGAGTGGGAAAACGCCCACGTAAGCAAATGAGTGCCGCTTAGCACAACTAGGCCTATCATGCAGTCGAAAGCACCCGAAGCACAGCTCAGCCAACACAACGATATGCCTAATCGAACGTTCCATACTGCGAGCACTGACTACCGTTGCTTCGTCACTTTCCGAAGCCGTCATCGAAGCAGAAGGCAAAATGTTCATTTCCCCTTCTAAAGCTCGTCGCTGTCGTGTTCTGCTTCCATTTCCCACCGCCCCACCTCGGCGTAGTTCTCGTTCTCCACTGGTTTCAGCCTGCCGGCTTGACCGCTAGTACTCTCGATTCCGTTTTAACTCATTATAAAGTCGAACGACACCTGCAGAATTGTCCGACGCCGCTTGCCATTTTCGACAGTGGGACGATGCAGACAACACAACTTCGGAAGAGATGGACCAAATTCCCGGTCCCTCCTTCCCGTTACGGCTGCTCTCGCAAGAGCAGCCGTAGCGGGAGAGCAAGAGCAGCCGTAGCGGGAAGGTGTTCCTTCAAGATCAGACTCTCACGTGGGGTGAATACCGCTTGACAAGGGCAATATGGCTTTCGCCATAAAAAAAGTATGCGGCTTTACGCTCAGCTATCATTGGATATGCAAAGCGAAAGCTTAGTTTAGACTGGTGAAGCCTTGGTTTAACTTGGTGACTTTTGATACCGACCCCTTGTTCACTTCCTCGTCCACGGCCGTTGGGGCTGTCTAATATTCAGCGTTCCTTTGCCTACTATTTTTGCCCTCTTCGGCGTTTTGCGAACCGGAGGGATCGTTCTTCCTCAGTCTCCGACGCTGTCTTCGCCCCGCTTGGCATTTTGGTGACTGTCCAGTAATGAAGCTCGCCGGGAGACATCCGCACGGTGTTCCGAAGCAGCTTGAGGGTGACAGCTCAAAGGACTTCCGTCCCCTCGCCACGGTCACAGAAGATGGCCACAACTCACTCTGACCCATGGCGAACGCGTCGGTCTTCGCCGGTCACGCGGCGAGTCACGTAATCAGGCGGCGACCCAATTGCGGAGAGCGCATGCGCCCAGCCTTCGCTCGGAGGCGGCGGCTACAGCTTCGGTGCTTCGGCATGGCGAGTCAGCCACGTGTTGCGTTGCCAAGCCTGCGTGCAGCAACGGTCAAACAAAGGTCACATTCTTCACGACTGCGCAAAGTCTCGACGACGTTGGTAACGCTTTGCTTTAAAAGTATTGCCCTATATCTCGTTCCTGCACTACAAATGTTGTCGAATGACAACCAAGCTGCTACTGTCGCCCCTGTTACTAAACTGGCCTGTGTTCATACATTACTTTTTTTTCCTCCCTCTATTAGGGTCCCTCTATCGGCCTCCCTACCCTCTCCGGACCTCTAGCCACCTGTACTATCCCGTCCTGCCGTCTTACACTGCCTCCTAAATTCCTGACGTCCGCCCCCCTTCACTCCCGCCATTCCTTCACAGCCCACGGTAATCCTCTTCTGAAATCCTTCCCCCTTCTCACAAACACCCAGAAAAATAGAGCTCTCTCTCTCTCTCTGTCTCTTCATTCCTTCTCCCCTCCATCATCTCCTCCCGCGTTGTACTTCTCTCGCTTTCTACTACTGTCTTTCCTCAGTCTACACATGGCTTCCTACCAGTCCATGGCTTCCTACACTGCCCCCTAAATTTCTCACGTCTGTCCCACCTTCCCACTGCCACCCTTTCCAGCCTACGCTTTTTCTTCTTCTCAATTCCTTCCCTTTTACGAACAAACAGGTCAAAATGTAGTTCTCTCTCTCTCCTCCTTCATCCCTTGTCCCCTTCCATCACTTCCTCTAGAGTTGTATTACTCTCGGTTTCTACGTACTGTCTTTCCTCAGACTACTCATGGATTCCTACCACTCCATCCCCACCCTCTCAACAGACACACTCCTCTTCAAATGCTGTTCCCCATCTCTCCTCCCTTTCTCTTCCAGCTATATCCTTTTCGCCATTGCTCATAAGCGGAAATATGTACCTAACCTTATTCATCACTCAACTCTGCCATAACTAATGCGAGTAGTTGCAGCCGCAGCACTGGTTTCGTTTCGCAAGTGTGAAGAGGCTTCATTTTCTTGGAGTTCTGACTCCTGAGTTGCACGGTCCTGGGACGCTATGTAATCTATCATCAGCGAGGTTACAAACTATATTGTCTGTTCTCTCCAGGCCACTGGGGAGTAGTACAAAAGGTACTGCAATGACGTACCTAGTATGGCGGAATCGTCGAGGCACACTAACATCATCATCATCATCATCGTCGCCATCGTCGTCGCTGTCGTCGTCGTCGTCATCATCCCAATGAACCGCTGCAGCTGAGTCATTTTGTGTCAGTACTTGAAGGAACAGCTACGGCTGGCTATCCTACTGCCAATCTTCCACATGAATATGCGTCTGCGACATCAGAAGATATTTGAATTACTGTATTCTTATTAAAAATACTAAAAACACCATCAGAGCGGCGGACGAGTGTATTGGGACTTTTTAAGCGCCCACGGAACTCGGATGAAGATTTAGTTACCAGTTTAAAATGTGTATACAGGATATCCCAGGACTCCAGCTAGTATCACCATGATTATAAAAAAGGGCAATGGCATTACTTGAACAAAAGCGCATAATGGTTGTTGTGCAGGGGAATGGCAGCCAGTAATTTTTTTCGCCAATGAGATTTAAATATTAGTCATGATGAATTCTCTCAATCTAGAAGTACTGCACTAATCATTGAAGTGTCGATCAAACATTTGTTGGTACCCACGAAAGGAATATAACACCGGTATTTTCAGCGACGAACAAATTGCGCGCTTATTCATTCTGACTGATAAAGCAACCCCGCATAATATGAAGAATACCCCCGTGACGGAGCTTCCCGCGCGCATCACAAACCAGCTCCTCGCATAAGGTGATTTAAAGAAACTGCGTTGCCCGTGACACGTCCAAAAAGACAGCGTATCACATTGATAAGGGTATGCATAGAAGGAGCAGCAACTGCAAGTGTTGCAGGTTGCGTGTCGGAGATAAGTCACAAACTCGGTCGCGATTTGTGCTTTTTTTTATTTAATTCTGGGTAACTCAGAGGCAGCCTGTTCGAGGGCATTGCTATACGATGCACGCGGAAGAGCCATCACGTGCTATGTTTCATATTTCGCGGGTTTCATCATCAGGGGCCCTAGGGCCCTATTCTCGACTGCACAAATTGCCGGCATTTCGCCCATGGTTTTTTGCGTAAGCACGACCAATCAGTGACGTGCTGCACCTATAGCTATGACGACATACAGTGTAATTTGACGAGTCACTCATAAAGATCGCTGCCAAGGTACCAAATATTGTGCAAGAAAGATATAAAAACACTTGGCATGTACTACAAAAATTAAGACGGTAGCTGAGGCTGACAAGAAAAACACAGTTCTGGAGGTCAAATTTGGCGCCAACACCACAAGGCGATCGAGTAACGTTGATCCAAAAGCGAGCGAAAGGCGGATGTCGAGTTAAAGAACATCACACAATTTTTTTACCGTATCTATTTATTTGTTTCAATCGCTTTTATTAACATAGCTGGGCTCTCTGCTTCAATGCAAGCTTTGTTGCGTTATCACCTTCCCTGCCGCCACCGCCGCCACGCCATCGTCTGCTGCTATGTTACAAGTTTATGGCGTGATCACAGAAAAAGACGGCCGCGACCATCGCTTCTATAACACATAAGAGCAGCGGAGCGCTACGCCTGATAACCGCGGAGCGTACCGACGTCGCCGATTCACTCATTCCTCAAGCTCGACTGCAATCAGTGCTGTAATGAACTAAACAGTCATTTTTCATTCTTATTTTTCTCTTGAGTTCGATCATGTGACCCAACAGCTTACTAGCACAAGTGTGGACAAATGACATGCATTGGGTTCTCTTTGTCATGGAGAGGCTTGTACTGCCCTCTTATGTTGCGGTTACGCCAAACAAATAATTTTTATATCATTGCGAAACATAAAAGCAAAATACTGCATGTTATTTGTATGTTCCGTGATCGCTGACTTGGAAGCAGTTGAAACTATAATTTGTTTCGGTAGGAAACAGGCTTTAAACAGCGCGCATGCAAAACTGCGGCTGCTGCAAATTGCCGCACATTTCGCGGCGCTGTAAGCCGGGGCAATAGTTCGCCCTATTTTGCTTGTATTTTGCGACAAAAACAGCCGCCATTTTCAAGCTGTTACGTAGCATTACGTCACTTTTACGCAGGCTGAAGTTGCCAATGCATGACGTAATCGTTCCCGCCAAGTGTTTAAATTATGTCACGCCTTCTCAGCCAATCACAGAGGGGGTGTGTATTACGAGCAGTATTGTTGTTGAATAGCAAAGACAGGCTTACGTTGTCATCTCCGCTGCATTTAGTCTGGTTTTTCATTGCCGGCCAAGAATTATGCACTTTTAGTAACGAGAAATAAGGCAAACTTTAGAACTGGTGTCCGTAAACGACATGAAACGTCAAAATGACGACAGCACAGACAACCGCTTTGTCAACCGGAAGCACGTGACAATTGAAAGCCAATCAGAAAAGACTTCCGGAAAATTGCCGGCATTTCGCCCATGTTTTTTTGCGTAAGCATGACGTAAGCAATCAGTGACGTGCTGCACCTATAGCTATGACGACATGCAGTGTAATTTGAGGAGTCACTCATAAAGGTCGCTACCAAGGTATCAAATATTCTGCAAGAAATATATAAAAACACTTGGCATGTACTATAAAAATTAAGACGGTAGCTGAGGCTGACAAGAAAAACCCATTTCTGGAGGTCAAATTTGGCGCCAACACCACAAGGCGATCGAGTAACGTTGATCCTAAAGCGAGCGAAAGACGGATGTCGAGCTAAAGAACATCACACAATTTTTTTACCGTATCTATTTATTTCTTTCAATTGCTTTTATTAACATAGCTGGGCTCTCTGCTTCAATGCAAGCTTTGTTGCGTTATCACCTTCCCTGCCGCCACCGCCGCCACGCCATCGTCTGCTGCTATGTTAAAAGTTTTTTCGCGTGATCACAGAAAAAGACGGCCGCGACCATCGCTTCTATAACACATAAGAGCAGCGAAACGCTACGCCTGATAACCGCGGAGCGTACCGATGTCGCCGATTCACTCATTCCTCAAGCTCGACTGCAATCAGCGCTGTAATGAACTAAATAGTCACTTTTCATTGTTATTTTTCTCTTGAGCTCGATCATGTGACCCAACAGCTTACTAGGACAAGTGTGGACAAATGCCATGCATTGGGTTCTCTTTGTCATGGAGAGGCTTGTACTGCCCCCTTATGTTGCGGTTACGCCAAAGAAATAATTTTTATTTCATTGCGAAACATAAAAGCAAAATACTGCATGTTATTTGTATGTTCCATGATCGCTGACTTGGAAGCAGTTGAAACTATAATTTGTTTCGGTAGGAAACAGGCTTTAAACAGCGCGCATGCGAAACTGCGGCTGCTGCAAATTGCCGCAAATTACGGCGCTGTAAGCCGGGGCAATAGTTTGCCCTATTTTACTTGTATTTTGCGACAAAAACAGCCGCCATTTTCAAGCTGTTACGTAGCATTACGTCACTTTTACGCAGGCTGAAGTTGCCAATGCATGACGTAATCGTTCCCGCCAAGTGTTTAAATTACGTCACGCCTTCTCAGCCAATCACAGAGGGGGTGTGTATTACAAGCAGTATTGTTGTTGAATAGCAAAGACAGGCTTACGTTGTCATGTACGCTACATTTAGTCTGGTTTTTCATTTCCGGCCAAGAATTATGCACTTTTAGTAACGAGAAATAAGGCAAACTTTAGAACTGGTGTCCGTAAACGACATGAAACGTCAAAATGACGACAGCACACACAACCGCTTTGTCAACCGGAAGCACGTGACCAAAATTGAAAGCCAATCAGAAAAGACTTCCGGAAAATTGCCTGAATTGCCGGCAATTTGTGCAGTCGAGAATAGGGCCCCAGACAGGATAAATGAGTACGCAATTAGTTTGTCGTTCAAAATACCGCAGTTAGATTGCTTTCGTGGTTACCTACAAGTGTATCATTGAAAAGAAAATGATTAGCACCGTAATTCTAGAGCTAGACAATTATTAAAAATACCATATAAATCACGTTAACGAAAAAGTTACTGGCCGCTACTCCACTGCAATAGAAACATTATGCACTAGGCTTTGTTCGAATAACGCCATTGCTCTTGTTTAAAATCTCGGTGCATGATAGTTGGGACACTCTTTATATTTTGCGGAGTTAGTGTGTGTCCAAATGAGCACTAGATAAAAACTATATTACACTTTCTGTAAAGACAGGTCAATGTGTGCTGGGCCTACGACCTCTTTCTGTTCAAGGTGGAAGAAAAAGAAGCCAGTTACGCGCGCCTGATCGGCCTTGCCCGAACAGCATTCGAAATGCTGGAGGCTCCAAAGAATTAATCAGCACGACGGAAACAAAGCCGAGCGAAAGCCACAGAAGCGACCGGAACAGACGTTGCCGTAACCGCTACTGCTGCCAGCGACTACGGCAAGATATCATCCCAAAAATGTAAGTCAGAGGTATATTCGTTCAGACTTCGTCGAAATGGCTCAATACGTAAACGTACATGCAGCGGTAAAACAGTGCATGATTGGGACATTCCCTCGTCATTACTACAGATGTGTACCTTATCAAAGTACACATACCTACCTCCTATCCCGATAGCAATAGTTTGTGTGAATACTTTGACGGGCTATCAATCGGATTGAAGCAGGGAGGTCTGCGCGAACTACTTGTAACCGGCTGTTGTATAGAGCAGTGTTGCTAAATTGCATCATTCACTTTATACTTGAGAAGGAAGAAGCGTTTACAGCTCACTTAACTATTCGTTTCAGCCTACACGTCTAAGGTCACGCAAGAGTCTTGAGCTACGGCGTTCCTGAGAAATGACTGGTAAAACCGTAATCAAAGGGCAGATATGGAAACAATTGCATAAAGCAGGGGCTAGTCTACTTAATCGCTGACATGAACAATGTGCAAACATTACTGGTGCTAAGTCGAGGCAAGTCATGCTAAAGCGTGTATTAAGCAAAACGGTGTCGACACTCGCGCTTGCCCTTATCGAAAATCGAACAGGGTCATTTCAATTATGCAGCCGTTAGCGTATCAGCATTTGTTCGGACTGTAGCTGCAGCCTTCCCGTATGCCTCCCGGAAATTTAAAGGAGCACTGACACGAAAATTTTATGTAACACTTTTATTGCTTTTATCGATGCTTAATGGTCTGGCCAACCTGAAACAGCACTTCAAATACTTCAGCGCGTGATAGTTAATTACATTGAACGGCCTGAAAATCGTTTGTTTCAAATTCCCGCGCTTCCATCCCCAACGGCGCACATGACAGACTCCCTGCCTGACCTCACCGCTTTGTGCGGACGTCACCGGCGCCCGCTTGAGAGGGTGTTGCGCCCGCTCGCCGCTCGTGGGGCCACGCGCGTGAAGTGACGTAACGAGTTTTTGATGAGCGCTGTCACGTCACTACTTCTTTTCCTCTCCTGGAGTGATGTCACGCTGATGTCCATTTGCTGAGTGCCGCTCCGCGCGTTGCTCCGTCGGCGCGATAAATGAGATCCAACTGAACTATGTTCTTCGCGTCGCAGACCGCTCATATTTCAGCCAGGGTATTCTGTTGAGTGAAGGAAGCGAACTGTGCAATAATATTAACGCCGAAAATTGGTGTCAGTGCTCCTTTAAGGATAATTTTATTGTTACTGCACGTTGCATGAGGACATGGTTACCATTTATGCAGCCCTGACGGCTTCCGACGCAGCTTGACCTAGCCATGGATACACCGAGACGGCAGGCAAACACTCCCATGGCGGTGTTCGTGGTCGTTTCCGTTGTGCACGTTTGTGATTGCCGCCGTGACGCCACCCCTGCAGTTCGCGATCTCAGTCGTTTGGTCAACTGGCCTTCTCCGTCATGATTGGCGTCTGCATCAAGAGGCACCTAAATGCCAAATTTGGTCGTCGGCTTTCTGTGACTGGCAAGGCAGTCGTCATCACAGGTGCGGAAAAAATGGGTGCTCAACGCCGCGTTCGTTTTCCTAAACTGGCATATATGAAGCGGGGAACCCAATTATGATGCCGAAATTGCATGTCAGTGATATCTCTCCCTCTCTACGATCAATAATTTAGGCACCGGATGTAGCTGTAAACCGTGCTGGGGTCCCAGCGTTTTAAACTAGAGTATGTCTATTAACGAGGGTCTCGACTACTTGAAATATAATGAGAACAATGTTTAATGGAGAATAACTTGTTAATCTCGGTCATATTGTTCTAGAAAAATCACCAGGTGCGAAACAACAAAACACAAGAAAGAGAGTGGGACCATACATAGCGCTGTATCTCGGTACGTTCGTACTGCTGTGTTTTCTTGTTTTCCGGTGTTGTTGATCACTTTAAAATGTACCGACAATCTTCCATTTGAAAAACTATTTGCTCGTTGCGCAGTCGTGAGTTTCGATTGGTATCCTGGGACGTGAAGCTACGACGCTTTCCACCAGAAGCATTCGGCGCTGTGCAGGTTGCGACACAGGACTCCGGCAACGCCATGGCCCTGCCCTTCGGCAGAAGGGCTTCACTGTGTTCGCGGGATGCTCGACGTCAGCTCAGAGGGTGCACGAAATCTTATGTCGAATGGCATCACCACGCTGCACGTGGACTACCTGAAACACGAGACCATTGTGGCGGCATACGACCACATCCGGGATAGTTTTGAACGGCAATGGTACGTCCGAGCCATAGAGTTTTCATACTACATATACTAGAGGGAAATCTTGCAGCACTGCTAGGCGAGCCGGGCCTTTCAGCGAGCGTTCCGTATGTACAGGGACAGCGCGTTTTCTTGTCTTTGTCATGGCTCATTTACAGGCTGAAAAGTTTGCTCTGGCTTTCAAAAAGCCACAGTTTTTAAGTGAAAAATACATTAATCGTATTGAATTATTATAAAAATACAGTTCCTGAAGATTTATTATTCGAGGAGTGTTTGAAGCTTTATGGCTGGATGAACAAGAAAAAAACATTACATTTGTTGTTCAGTTTGGCTTCAAGAGCAAAACGAAGCTGTGTGGAGTAGCCAAGTCAAGTAGGCTAGGAACATAACTCGCCGCTATGGCGGCGCCCGAAACGGTTTTTAAAGCCATTTTTTCATCAAATTTCTTTGAAATTGATATTAATTTGAAACTGGCCGCAAGTACAAAAGTAAAGGCTGACAACGAACAATAGAACCCTTTCGGGGGTGTAAGCAAGCAATGTAGGGGAGGAATTGTGGGAAAACCAAAACTACCTCCATATATTGGATCTCGAAGCAGCCAAGGTCATTCTCCCCACTCAGACATCTTGTAGCCTTTAAAACCCTCTAGTTCCATGTACATCATCATCATCATCATCATCATCATCATCATTATTATTATTATTATTATTATTATTATTATTATTATTATTATTATTATTATTAT
The DNA here is from genome assembly GCA_013339765.2 of Haemaphysalis longicornis. Classification (NCBI taxonomy): domain Eukaryota; kingdom Metazoa; phylum Arthropoda; class Arachnida; order Ixodida; family Ixodidae; genus Haemaphysalis; species Haemaphysalis longicornis. The sequence goes on along the minus strand of CM023455.1, from coordinate 85,203,650 downwards.
TATTATTATTATTATTAAACTTTTCAGAAAATTTCCAGCTTTCAGACCAGTTGCTTTAAATAGCCGACGCTCGTCCATCTGCCGAATACAATGTGCATATAATGAATATTCCGTTCGGCTTGATATATTCCAGAGCTCCTTTACTTTGTTCTCTAATGAGTTGAAAACTGTTGTAGCTTAAGTCCTTTATGTCATTCCAAATTTATGTACCCTATGTATTATGTGCAAACTGTTCTTGCTTGCTTTTCACTTTTTCTTGTTTTGTGTTGCTTGAATATTTGTACGTTTTTAGTGTCAGTGTTGGTAATGCTGAAGCTTTTCCCCCTTTTTTTTTTTGGAACTTCCTAATATGTTGTTAGAAAACCTTGGCTATATACGTATACTCTATGTCATGTTGATTCAATATTTGCTTGTATAGTTCCTATTTTTCACATCTACTGAACGTTTTGCTGGCCGAGTGGCATGGCTTGCAACACTAAGCCTGCCTTTTCTTTTTTGACTGTCTGTTCTTTTTTTTTTTCCTTTTTTGCTTTCTAAGATTTCTGTAACTATTTTTACTTTATTGTTTATGTCATACATATAGTTTGTGTATGTTGTCTTGTCTTAATTGTAGTGTTTTTTTTTTTATGGTGTACCAGTACCAAGACCCTAGGGTTGTTCCTGGGCACCGAAAATAAAGGTTGATTGATTGATTGATTGATTATTATTATTATTATTTATTATTATCATCATCATCCTATCAACGTCCACTGCAGGGCAGAGGCCTCTCCCGTGGGTGTCTATTTGTGTCTGTCCTGTGCTACCTTCACCCAAGTTAACCCCGCAAACTTCATCTCATCCTCCCACTACGTTTTTGCCGCCCCCTGCCACGCTTTACTTCTCTAGGGATCCACTCTGTTACCCTTAATGACTAACAGTTAATTTGCCTTCGCATTACATGCCCTGCTCACACCGATTTCTTGTTCTTAATGTCTTCTTATATGTCCTCAACACACGTTTGTTCCCTGACCCACTCCGCTCTCATGTGGTGACTTAACGTTACACCTAGTTTCTTCCGTTCCATTGCTCGCTGAGTCGTCCTGAATTTAAGTTGAATCCTCTTAGGGAGCCCCCAAGTTTCGGCCCCGTAGGTTAGTTCCGGTAACATACAGCTGTCACACACTTTCTCCTTCGGGAACAATGGTAGGCTGCCATTCATTATCTCAGAATGGCTGCCGAATTCACTTCACCTCGTTGTTACCCTTCAAATTATCTCGGTCTCATGGTTGGGATCCCGGCTCAATACTTGGCCTAAGTGGATATAATCGCTTACCACTTCCACTGCCTCACCACCTATCTCAGACCGCTGCGCCCTTCCGGGGTCATTAAGCATTAGTGTAGTTTTCTGCATATAAATTTTTGGCCCACGATCGTACTCTGTTTGTCCAGTGCAGTAATGGTTCTTGACAATTCGGCCCCGAGTTACTTATGAAAGCAACGTTATCAGCAGATCTAAGGTTAGTCAGGTATTCTCCATTAACCCTTACTCCCACCTGATCCCATTCTGTAGCTCAGAAGACCTCTTGTAAGCATGCTGTGAATAACATTGGAAAGATGGTGTCTCCTTGTCTGACGCCCTTTGTCATAGGTATTTTACAGCTCTCCTTATGTGGGACGATAATAGCAGTGGACCCATTGTAGATATCCTCTGGTATTCATACGTAACGCTCGTCTACACCCTGTTTCCGCAATTCTTGAATAACTGCTGAGGTTTCGACAGAGTCAAATGTTTCTCATAATCTATGAAGAGGCTATGTATGGGGGTTGCGTATACTCCGAGCGTTTCTCTATCACCTGATTGATCATGGGAATATAGTTCATTGCTGAATAGCTTTTACGAAACTCTGCTTTTTGATTATGTTGACTGAAATCTAAGGTGGAAGAAATTCTATTAGCAATCACCTTGGTAAGTACCTCGTAGACGACTGACAGTAAGCTGATCGGCCTGCGATTTTTCGAGTCACCTTTTTTTAGTATTAGAATGATGTTCGCGTTCTTCCACGAATCCGGTAAACTCGCGGTCATTAGGCACTGAGTATACAGGTTTGCCAGTTTTTCTAGTATGATTTTCCAACCATCCTTCAAAGATCTTTATCTGGTCTTCACTCCGTGCTTTGCTGTCTTGCATTTCTTTCAAAGCCTTCTCCACTTCTTCTGTCGTTACGACTGGGATGTGTATCTCCTCTGAACTACTTCCTCGCAAGGTATTACCCGGGATGTCGCGGCTACTGCACATATCTCTATAGAACTCATCGGCTACTAAAACTATTTATCCCTATTTGTGATGACGTTGCCTTGCTTGTCTTTAAGTGCATACATCTGATTTTGCCCTATGCCTAGACTCCTCTTTGCTGCTTCCGACTCTACGGACACTTTGCTCACTCAGTAATCACTCAGCTTTCCCATCTCCTCCGCCGGGTCGCCAACCAAGAATCTGGACTGCACGAACATCACCTGCGCCGCATCATTGATACTTTTGTTATGGCCCATATACTATACACAATTCCGTATTTGCAACCCCCGCCATCTCAACTCTCGTCCCTCGAGGCCTCCCTCAGCCCACTTTACGGCATCGCTGTGGGAGTACCGTCCTACGCGCCCAGCGCCACCCTTTTGGAACTCAGGTAATACAATACTTTTGAACAACGCATCGCGTGCCATCGCCAGGCCCAACTCGAACGCCTGCAGACTTCTGCCCAAGATCATGCTATTCTAATACACATAACTACCCCACTTCTCAACTACCCCCTCTCCCTCCCCCTCCCCGGTTGAGTCTTTGCCCCGCAACATGAACCCTGATGGACACCCTGCTCGTCGTGCAATGGGCGTTGAGGCCGTCTCCAAACGAATTAATTTCCTACACTCCCATGCTTCAATCGTTTACTTTAGTGACTCCAGTGATATCCCCTCAAGATAAACTGGCACGGCTTCATTTCTCCAACTCCCTCCTTCGGAGACTGCAACGCTTTCCTTTCTTTCCCCAACGTATTTGACCTCCCTCGAAGAATACGCCATTGCCCTTGCAGTAGAGCAAGCTACTCTTACTGTTCCTACCAACACGCCAGTATATATCTTCTCTGACTATCAGTACGCCCTTCGTAATTTCGCTCATCATGAGACCCACCCATACACCACTGACATCGTCAATCCGATACTTGCATCGAATCCTCGGCCACGTTTCACACTGGTTTGGTTCCCGGCCACGCTGGCATGTGCGGAAACGCTTTAGCAAACACGCTCACCCGAGTACCTTTCCCGGGTCCGCCCATGTCCTGGCCAACCTTGTACCACCCGCCGACGACTCAACACCGCGCTTCCCGCCGTTACCAATTACACGCCCAACGCCTATCACGCACCCTGTACCAACACCCCAGCTCCCGTCTAACTGGTGGGGCTGGGTGCCTCATTCGGCTGGCTCAAACCTCTTCACTCGCCTCCCATCACATTCTTCACCGCATCTATCGGCACCCTGGTCATCCTTCCTGCCCTACGTGTTCTTCCTACCCATCCATCCCTCATTCTTATTGGGACTGCACCCGCCATCTCTTGACACATCGCTTGCTTCCATCACCTCCTGGGAGCTCTGGCTGTCTCCCTCGCCGACAGTAAACATCCAGGCTGCCCAGGAATCTCTGTATAAACACGTGCACCGGATCGGCACGGGCATTCTCCTGTACTACGTGGATCCGGTGAATTGACCATTCAAATTAGGACCTGGATTTAGTTCCGGCGGAAAATAAAAGTTTGTTCTCTCTCTCTCTTCGCTGCTTTCAGGCTACCTCCATCCTCCATTCTTAACAGCATGCTAAGTCCTCTGCATGTTATACTTCGGTACGTCAGCTGTCTTACGGTTATTGATAAACTTGAAAGTTGCGCTAGTTCTATTCTGTCAGCTGAGGTGGTCATTGTCATGCTTTGCCCTTTCCCAATTAAATCTCTTGTCTCCTTGGAAAGTTTGCCAGTATCTTGTTTAGCGAACGTAGCTCCGACTTCTACTGCAGACTACGTGATAATGCTTTTAAGATTGTCGCTGGCTTCCTGTGTCGTAAACTCTTCTTCCTTGATTAGAGCTGAATATCGGTTTTGCAGAACGATTCTAAATTCTCCAACTTTCAGTCTTACGGTTATCTAATATATCGGCTTATTCATTACTAGTTTGTTACGGTCCCTCCTAGATCTAGCTTCATTTCAGATCTCACCATAAGATGGTCACTACACCTCACCCTTACAACCTGCACGACGCCAGGGTTATCGCATTCTATAAAGTCTATTTCATCTTTATGCTCCCCATTCAGACGCCTCGACGTTCACTTCCGTTTCTGCCGTTTGCAGAAGAATGTATATATGGCGCTTAGGTTATTCGGTTCTGCGAATTCTACTAGTGAGGCACCTCTTATTTCTACAACCCAGACCGCAGTTCCCAACTTCGTTGTCGCCATCCTTATTCTTGCCTACTTTAGCATTGAAGTCTCCCATAACTACGGTATACGGTGTTTTTACTTTAGCCATCGCCAATTCCGCATATTCAAAGAACCTTCAACCAGCTGGTCTTCGTGGCCAGATGTCGGCGCGTAGTCCTGTACCACCTCGATTTTGTACCTCTCATTAGGCCTACTCACAAGGCCGGCTATCCTTTCGTTAATGCTATAATGTTCGTCTTTGTGGCCAGGTAAGGTTTCATTTACTAGAGATCCCACTCCCAGTTCTCTTACGTCCGCTAGACCACGGAAACATAGGATGTATCAATTCACCTGTCCTCCTAACTAGCAAAACCCTGTTACATCCCATTTAAAGCCTTCTAATTCTTCGAACAACACCTCTAGACTCGCCTCGCTCGATAAAGTCCTCGTGTTAAATGTTGCCAGCTTCAGATTCCAATGGCGGCCTAGGCGGGTCCAGGAATTCTTAGCACCCTCTGCTGCGTCCCAGGTCTGACCGCCACCGTCGTAAGTTGCTTCGCAACCACTGGAGAGTGAGGGACGAGGGTTATTTGGCGTATTCAGGGGAGGCTGCGCCATTACTACGCCAGGGTGGCCAGTCCTGCTCTGGTGAGGGAGTGTGTTACCGGCCATGGTCGCCGGCATCAGTCCGCACTCCAAGCCTCATTCTGCCATTCCACCAACACGCGGATTTTTTTTTTATTGGGTGGGAGTTGTGTGGTGCCGGGATTCGAGCCACGCTTTTTCTGCGCGCGAGGGGGATGCTCTACCCCTACGCTACCGCTGCCTCCCTCCCATCCATATATCAGTCATTACAGCCGTAACCATTTCTTAAATAATCAATGAGGCATTTGGTTAACTAATATCGATATCCACCTTCGTAGGTCTGTGGGGTCTCGTTGCCAACGCTGGCGTGGCTTGCTATGGTGAGACCGAGTGGATGCAGTCCCGCGAGCTCGAATGGGCCATCGACGTCAACATTCTCGGTACCTACAAGTTCATCATGCTCGGCATCAACCAGATCAAGCGCAGCGAGGGGCGCGTCGTCATCGTCACAGGACTCCACGGTGAGCCATCTTATTTACCGTTGCTGGGAGGAACATTTCGTTGCGAATACCCTCGATCATGTAAACTGAAATCCGTAGGATGTAATTCGCCTCATGGTGGTCTGTGCAAATGTTTCCAGGCAAATTTAAATAATGCCGTTTTACTCAATGTGAAACCTGTTGGAAGTGAAGGGCAATGATTGGCCACATTGGGAGGTAGCGCCGTTATCCGCTCACTGTTACGTTCCCATGCACTTCACATTTCCCGCCTTCGCAATGCTCGCGCACCCCATGCCTGAAACTGGACCAGCCCTTTGTCGCCCGTCTCTCGGCTGAGCCGCGTCGCCATTGTCGTGACCGAGCGAACGGTGGGAAGACCAACGAGTGAAAGAGAAAATCGGCTGGTGATTACGATACTCCCTAATGCAATATCTGGCCACAACAAAAGTGCGCTGAGGCAGGGCTCACTCGTGGGTGCTCTCGACAACAGCGATGATGAGCCTCTGCGTCGGAGGCGTGAAGTGAGTATCAGGAAGGGACCGCTAAATGTGTCTTGTGCGAACGTACATCACAGACACGCGCCCATCGTTCGCTACCCATCGTTCGCTATTTCTTTCATTCATTGGTCTTCGCATCGTTCGCTCGGTCACGACGAAGGCGACACGACTCAGCCCAGAGACGGGCGACAAATGGCTCCACCCTAAGAAAGCGAACAATAGACAGACCGGCGAGTGATAGAAAGCAAAGGAGGAGAGTGTCGGGAAATCGGTAGGGCAGGGCGGTTCACCATTGCGGCGCGAGCCAGCGCCCTGCGAAAGTATGCGGTGGGGGAATGGAGGGGGCGGAATAATGCACCCCCAGGCAGCACAGGACTGTTCGGCCTAAAACAGGCCGGTGTACTTTGGCCGGTGATTTTCTGTCCGGCCGTTTTCCGGCAGCCATGTTCGGCCATGTCCAAATGTGGGCCTTTTGGCCGTATACGGCGTACTCCCATGGCTGTCCAACGGCCAGTGTCCGTCGGCCAGTCGACCGGCTTACGGTCATACGGCCAGATTCCAGCCGTAGGGCTCCGGCCATTCCAAAGCCACCCGTGTAAGGCCGAAATACGGCCGCCGGAGGACAGCCGAGATGCGGTCGTCGGACTCCAGCCGGACTACAGCTACCGGAAATGCGGCCGTGCTACGGGCATTGGAGTTCAGCCCCAGTACGTTACTGTACTGAGGCCGGTCACTGCATGTCGCGCAAGCAGATTACTCATTCGCGCAGTGCAGAGCAGCACAAACCCAGCATTTTGGGTCCAATGCAGCCACATCAAAGTGAGCTCGCGCGCAACCACCAGCCGTCAAGCTTTCAGCGCAGCCTTGCTTAATTACCAGCCTCAGTTGACAGCAAAATTCATTTATTAAACAGTGCTTACAAATTGTCGTTCCTTTAATTGCTGTGGCCTCTTTTACTGCCGAACACAGAAAATATTCAGTTCTTTGTAGAGCTTGAATAGATGTATTGTCCAGGTCCTGATATCCTCTGTGGGGCGGCTTACCTGTAATAAACGGGGAAAGAAAAGGGGGGGGGGGGGGGGCGGCGGAGGGCGCATACTTTAGTGGGTTGAAATTTCAAAGAGATAAATTGCGCCACTTTTAGAGCCATTTCTTTTAGGGCAATATCCGGAACACTTTCATGTTATGACTACATAAACTATTTTTATAACAGTTGCTTGACAATTTTGATGTATATAAAACCGGCGTGAATGCCTTTACGAAGCGTTTTGGTTCTCAACAAAACACTCAGGAGCATTTAATATAACTCCTTCACAAAAAAGTATGTCCAGTTTTTGCCCATTTTCTTGCAAAGACATTTTCTACTCGATCAACTTTTCTGATGATCTTGCGCAGGGCTGATCCTAAGAAGGAGCGAAACAGGTACTTTCATTTTCAATCTATTTTAATTTGGTTTCATGAGTATACGTCCACACCACTTAATAGTCCAAAAGAGCTTAATTTTCTTCTAATTTCATACTACGTTCAAAAATTCTAGAACGCGTTGCGAATGACGCCCTGCTTCAGGTGGCTGCAGTTGTATCCCTTTGTGTTCACGCAAGGAAAGGCGTAAAATTAGAGTTACATAATGTGCTTGAAACCAATAACATAGCAATGGTAGCATGCATACAGGAAACCTTGCATACTGCAACGAATAGAGCAATAACTATTTATTGGTCAAGGTTTGAATGTGGAGGGTTCTCAACCCGTCGGAGGCAAACTTCCGCCGCTGGAAGGTTTGTTTGTTTATTTATTTATTTATTTATTTATTTATTTATTGATTTTTATTCATTTATATATTCATTGTTTATTTATTTATTTATTTGATGCCTGCTTGCCTTTGCATGCATTACAGAAGGGAGATACATAACACTAAGCATTAAATATGAGACAAAATAAACAAAATAATTCTACAAAGCGCGCTGAAAATCGTCAATATAAACAGTTAATGCAATCATACGTGGGAGATAATTACACTGCAGTATTGATGTAAAATAAAATGAATCACGCAAGGCGTCACCTTTAAAGGAAAGCTAATAATTTGCTTTAAGCTAGCGGTGGCACTTTGCGATATGTAGAATGGCGCTTGGACATATTCTCCCCTTCTACTCCAGTTTTCGAATGATAGATATTACGAAAAAAGCTCAACATGTGGTTTCGTCTGTGATCTTGCACGTCCTGCCATTTCAGTTTACTTTTACTTTCTCTCATGCTAAGTTGAGCGTGCCAATTACCTAATACGAATCGCACTGACATATTCTGTATGTTTTCGAGCGTATCAACCAGCTCTTTGGTGTAGGGATCCACGAAAACACATGCGTGCTCCAAGATTGAGCGCACATGAGTGAAATACAGTTGTTCTTTTCAGTTAGATGGAGGTTCACTGAAGTTTCGTCTCAGAAAGCCAAAACCATATGCAGCCGTTACTTTTATGGTGTGAACCTGCCTATTTAACCTCTAACCACTCCTTAATAAACTCCTACGTATTTATATTCCTCGGCCGTTGTCACAGCAGCATAATTTGCGGTATACGTATTCAATTGGAATGAAGGTTTTCTTGTGGAGGTGCCGTTAACACACTGCTTAACATCCAAAAACGTTTCTCAATCAACACACCAGCATGTTATTAAATTGGAATAAAGCTGCAGGTATACGGAATCACGTTCATTCGCTATAGTCCGGTAAACTACACAGTAGTTTTGAACAAAGCTATAGGGCCAATAGTAATAACAATGCAAAAACCGATTCATTCAGTTCATAGGATGAAATTACTACGCAGAAGGTGATATGGAACACCATCATTTGCTTTTTTGGCAGTCCAAGAATATACAGTCAACCACTTTAAGCTTATCTATTGCAAGAGCCAAATCGTGCGTGAACTCAACAATCTGCGTTAAGCAGAAAATCCTGACAAAATCCGTGTTTGCTAGGATGCTGGCGATTATGTTAACCAAATGAGTCATATCCCAAGAGTAGCTAAGCTCACCTTCAAACATCGGAACTAAATTAACAGCTAGGCTTCGTCATTGACAAGGCTTTGTTGTTATCGCAAATTTAAAATTTTTTTCTAAATAGGCAGTCGTAAAAATCCCATGAAGTAACATAGTGCAGGGCATGAAGTTGATCCTACCAATGCACGAGCGAGTCTCTTCTACGTTTATCACCAACAACATAGTGCAACATTGCTTGTCGCAGTTTAATTGTAAGCAGAATAACTTGCGCTTTTGCTCGCACTTGCCTTTCTTTGGTGGGGAGTCCTTGACATGGTGGCGGTTTAGCTCCTGCGTGGTGGCCGCTTGCTCGACGCCCTTGAAGGCCAGTTATTTTGGTGAACCATCTCCATCTCGGATCGGAACATCTCTGCCGGGTCGATGTCTCCAATGCTCTCCATTTCTAGAGGGGGCGAATAGCCTCGAGCTGATGCGTGGACGAAAGCCGGCGGCAGAGGCGTGGTAGCGGGCGATGACTGCGAGGCTTAGCTCACCCGTCGGTGTGGCACAGTCTTCGTGTGGCAATAAATGACATTTCGATGGCCTAAAAGGTTCCCTGCTAATGTCTGCAGTGAGTCCTTGCACCTTGCCCGTTCACCGAGAACACTCATTACTATTTGACAAATGATGTTCGTTCATTTAAAAAACGTAGAAACACGGAGCGGATGAAAAACGCGTCCCCGTCGTTCGGCTCCCAACGGCTTTTTCTCCCCCCAGAAAAAAAAAACCGGTCGGTCTCCTTCCAAACACGTCTGTGCATGAATTCTCGGCGCCCAGGCGCGTGCCGTTGTTCGGCTGTATGCCGTTTGCCGAAAAAATGACGTATAACCAGATACCTTACGTAGGCCGGTCTCCTCTTGAACACCGGTTTCCAAATATTCTGTGGCCATTCGCTTGCCGTTATTCGGCCGAAGACAGCTAACCGAATGAAAAACGTATATTCTGGGGCCGTACGTCGGCCGGTATCCTTCATAACACTGGTTGCCCGAAGAAAACGAATATTCTATTCTAACCGCCGGACGCGCGGTTCAACCGTTAAAAACAAACGAATGCACGGCAGCCGCGCTCCGGCCGGTCTCCTTACGGACACCAACTGCCGCAAGAATACGCATATTCTGGGGCCGGTCGCTTGCCGTGCTTCGGCCGATTACCGCTTCCCTAAGAAAAAACGGATGCCCTAAGGCCGTACTTCGGCCGTTCTCTTTCTCAACATCGGCAGCCGTAAGAGAACTGAATATCTGGCAGCCGGTTAGCTGCCGTTGTGCGTCCGGACACGGGCGGTCGGAAAAATGCCGAAGCGCTGGTTGCCGAATGTTGGCCGTTCAACGCATGATCAGTGGCTGCCAGAATCTGGATGCTGGCCGGACATGCCAGAAAGCGGCCATAGACGGGCCGGTCTTGGGGCACACTTTCTGTGCCGCCTGGGCCCGTACGAGGCGCTCGACGACGGAACCCTGGGTGAAACCTGAGGGGCAGGCGCGTGTGTATGATGTGCGTTCGCGTAAGACGCAGTTGGCGCTCCCTACCTGAGACGCACTTTGCGCCGCCGACGCAGAGGCTTATCATCGCTGCCGTTGACAGAACGCAAGATTGTGTTCTGCCTCCGAAACTGCTGCTGCGCGCAAATATCGCATTAGGTAGTGTCGTAGTCGCCAGTAAATTTTTTGTTCTTGCTTTTCCCCTCCCCCGTGACGGCGTTGCACTGCCACTTTTTTTCATTACTATCGTAAAAACTAACCCAACGAGCGGTCCTATACAAATTAATGCGCGCGCTGCCGGTTAATTACGTATATTTGCCTCAAATGTACCTACAGATTTGTTTGCGCTAAGCAACATGGATATGCATAGCAAGCCCCAGCGCTTTCTGAGTTTCGAGATCTTATTACTATATAAACCACTTGGCTTTCGTGCTTCTGGGTTACGCTGCGACGACAGCCGCTACGACGGAACATCGTGTGGTTCTACTCACGATCAGCCAGCGAGCTACGACGACAAGGGCAGCCCCTAAAGGCTCTGGACATTAAAAAGCCAGCATCCAAATTCCGGTTTGATTCATTGTTTGCCGGTGACAATAGGCAGGTATACGCCAGCTACAAGCTACTGACCATGTTGGCGTGGCTTTGTCTCTTGGTCCAACTGGCGCAACTGGCGCGAGTGTAAGATGTACTCGAGCGATACCTCAGTATCAAACACCAAAAGTCTTTAAGCAAATCGGAGCTCACCGCCTGCGGATCGATGAGGACAGTTCCGTATACCATTAAGTTACCTGATGTACAAAAATCCGTAGTTTACGAGAGAATAAAACAATCTTGCCTGTAAATAATCTCGACCTGTACGAGGGTACCTCTAGTGTGCACGCAGGCACGGTCGCGCTTATTCAAGGCCTTCAAGGCCGCGCTTTAAAAGGGTTTATTGGTGCCAAAGAAATAACAGCTGCTCTTTAGAGACTCAAATCACTGCCCCAAACCATGTCCCTGTATATCCCCGCGGACTCGGGGCGCCGTTGGCGAGAGAGAGAGAGAGTGTTACCTCTCGCAGGTAACACTAATTGACACCGGGTGGGCATGCTCCGCCCACACACCAGTGTGCTATTATCATACTGGTAGGCCAATAAAAAGCGACATAACTCTGCTTTTGACCACCGACAGGCCTTCAGCTCTATCGTGGTGCTGTCGATTCTAGGCGTTCTGCCGAATATTCCTCGGTGATGTCATAAATTTAAACACTCTACATGCTATCAGCAAATCCAATTGCGATACATCGAAATGAAATTACTTCCTGTCGGGTTCTTCACATGTCGTCGCGGTAAAGATCGTCCGTCGAACTGCCGACTTCTCGAATTTTTTCTTGCAGCTACCGCATGGAGCTGCAAAGAGCGAGCTGCACCTAGTCGAGCAGATGGAAGTTGGTGAACACTCACGACATGGCTATTGCGCCAAAACAAACGAACATTGAAATGCGATAGCACAAAATGCTGCACTCACCAAACGACTAGTTGGGTGATGGCTTCATGCGATCCTAGACGGCCGTTCGAGACGATGTCACTTATCTCTGAGACTGCGACTTTAAGTGAAGGAAAGTTTGACATGCACCTCAATGAGCAACTCGAAGAGATGGACAGGTGTTAATTGACAACAGTTGGGGGAAAACTCCAAGGTGTAGTAAGTATCTGCGACTAAGACATCAATTCGCTCTCGGCTACGAAAGACTAGCCGTCTGATTAGCTCAGCTGGTAGACCGATTTCTCCGGTAAAGTGGTGGTCCCGGGTACGAGTTCTGGACAAGGGCGAATTTTTCTTAAACTGTGAAGTTTCTGAAAAAAGCTGCACAGCTTTCCTTTGTAACCGCATAGCTTGCATTGAGGTGAATGTTCAACTTTCCTTGGAGTAAACTAACTCCAACTCAAGGGGTTTCCCCTACAGCTGGTCTATTAAAACTGATACTTTAAGTTTGCTTCTTTATTTCTGCGCTAAAACCTCTTCCTTCATTTAGGCTACCATTTTACATTAAGCGAAAAGTTGAGCTATGCCCCGATGCATCTTCCTACGCAGGGAGGGTCGCAATCCCAGGAATGGTAATAGGCTCCGCCACTTCAGCTGCTCTGTGCCATTATGCCGATGGCCTACGGCGCGAAATGGCCAAGTACAACGTTCAAGTCTGCACCATCGAGCCGGCGTTCTACAAGTACGTGACATGTGGGTGGTTGGCTTCTGATTTGAGGGCTTGCGAAAACCAATGAGGGTTCAGAAGGTTAAAGGGCGGTTGTTTTTTAAGTTGCAACTGACCGAAATTTCTCTTAGCAGTCAGATAGTACCTCACCATCCACGTTAAGTGTATATCCTTTATCATCCGCATTTCTCATTCATCTTGTACTCAAACCAGAATGCATAGAATGAAACCGAAATGTTTGCATGTTTTACAATCACGTGTTCGACTAGATCCTCAGCTCTTTGTCCGCGCATTAAAGTAGATGAGCTAGCTGCACCAGTGAAGGATATTTAAAAATCCCATTACTGACAAGACAAACGGGAACAGCCAACACAGGAGCAGTGCGCGTTGAGTGTGGTTATTTCCTTAAGTCCCGTTTTCACGGCGCTGTTTGAATATGGTTCATTACTAAGCAGTCCCGTATAGGAAAAGGAAAGTCCCATGTAGAGTCGTGGAGAAATGAACTCCGATAAGAAAAGAATGAACCAGAACGTACAAATAGCGCGATGTCTTTTCATGCATGTCGAATAGACGTGCGGCTTAATCACTCTAACAAAGTTGCGAAATATAGCTTTTTTAAATGTACCAAGAGCGCATCATTATTGGATTTCGAGGAAAGTATTCTTCAATTCTGAGTGTTGTGGTTCTTATTTTCTTGTTTGCAATTTTTTGTACATGACTCTGCGTGGGATTGTTTGTTGTACTCTTTGTTGCACTCTTTAAAAATTAAGGATCAAGCAATACTCTGCTAACTTTATAACACTGAGATAGAGAATCGCCATTCAATATTTGCTCTATACACAAATATTTTTTTTGCAGACATCGTACAGAAATTTTGCCTGATCTCCTGGCGTAGGGTACGAGCCATCTGTGTCTTAGTTTGAATAATTGTCAGACCTGCAATTATGTTTGTTGATATTTAATTCTTCCTTATTTGGTTTTATTCTATACTGTGGTATTTCTAATGATTAATGTAGTTGTTGAAGCACTCCAACTATTCAGGAGTGGCTAATTTCAAATTTCGCGTTTACCGGCCTGTGGATTATCGAATTTTTGTACTCGAACATGACATATTCAAAATTCTCCCAATGAAAGTCCATACAATAAATAAAGTGTTTATTTCTGTTTTTGCAAAGTTCTGTATGCAAAAAACAACACGAGAAGATTGTGCTCAATGATCTAGAGCGATTGCAGGATGATTATTTTTTAGACAAGCAATCAGAACAGCAACATTTCCACACCTTGTAGTGCTTGCTCCGCGCCGCCTTGCTGTAAGAGTACAAAGCATACACTTCCGTCACAAATAGTTTTATCGTGTATTTATTTTTCATTTCGTGTTTACTTTCAATCATTTTAGTGTTGTGCAATCTTGTGGGCTTCAGATAGTGTTGTGAAGTGATAGCGGAGGAACATTTGAAGCCTTTGGAGTAGGACAGACGTGTCGTTAAAAATTGGTTCAACGTGCATGCATCCCAAGGCCTAGGCGCCCTCCAAATTACATACAAAGCATAGACCAACCTTATTCATCTAGCAGAAACCAAACATGGAACATCACCATCCGATCGTTTGGGTATTCCAAACTCATAATGTTTCTCTCTACACTTCTCTGTGGTCTGGGCTATGCATCTCTTGCATTAGTCAGTAAAGTTTTTTGCACCCACCAACACCTCATACAGATAACAATTACCTGGTATGCTTTACACCCACGAAGAAAAAACAAAACCCCACTTTCATTCTGAAGTACACTATAGTACAATAAACAAGCTTCATCCAAAACAGAAGAAAAACACCGACAGTAAATGCAAAACACTTATTCAACAACCGAGTATGCCCCCTTCAAGGTTCCCATCGCCAATCGTTGCAGAACGGCCATGACGGATCCTCCCACGGTCGCGTCGACGCTGAATGACGTGACGCGGCGGCTCGACCACGTCGTTCAGGAGGAGTACGGCTCGGCGTACCTGGACAGCTTCAAGCTCACCTTTACCAAGAAGCTGAGACGATACTCCCACCAGAACTTCCAGGACGTCACCACCGCCATTGTCCGTTGCCTGTCCTGTAGCTAGACAAACGTCCGCTACTGCTGCTCGGGAATGAGGCAGATGTTCACGTGGTCGGTGCTTGAGTTCCTGCCGCTGAAGATATGCGACTTCTTCCTTATCCGCAAGTTCACGCCCCGGGCAGGCCTCGCGGGTAATATACAGGTCCGGAAGTTGCTCGTGCACCCTCCGACGATTCTAGACGACACAACGGAGACCAAGCCACGCGACCACGTGGAGGCCGTCCTACCCACGTACGTGACACCACCGATTTTCAAGCCCTTTTAAATAGTGTAAAGCACAGCGCAGGCCAATGTATTCAGTGGCGCAGTTTCGTGCCGACCTCAAAACATTAACGTCTAGTCTGTGGCAGTAGTGGGGTGCATATTGAATCCCGTAGGGTCAACGTCGTTGAATTCCTCGAAGGCAATGGTAATGTGAAAAGGATAGGAACAGCGATGGTCATTAGACGCTGGGTACCCTTTATGATAATGTACATACACTGTGTAGTACTGACCAGGTAGGTAGGTGGTGGTAGACCGATGCCTTTGAGTACCGGGGGGTATTGCTTGAGAAAAATGTGGGTCCTTTTGGCAATGTTATGAAACTTATAGGAACAAAATTTGAAGAAACGCGTGACAAAATAGCTGCTTTCCCTTCAATGTACCCGAAAATGAGAGAACAGTGTTTGATTAGGCTTCCAGGGCATGCCGGTGCTTTTTAAACCGAAGCCAGCCTGCTACAATATACTACCAAAAAAGTATCGGACGCCAAAGCGACAAAGGGCGAGAAATTGCTTAATAATGAAAATAGTGTGTTAAATATATTATTCGAAGCCTTCTTTATTTTATGTACCCAAGCATGCTTTACTGTGTATGTAGCAATGATATGCGTAAAGTGGTCTGATTTTAATGACGTCTTATGCAAGCACGAGTGTTGTCTGTTGCATGACCAGCCAGGAAAAAAAGGCAATTGATCATGGCGGTCAGTGAAAATATCACGTGTTGTCAGACAAGCTGTGGCTGTATTACTGGCTTTGGTACTGTCGCCGCAGATTGTAATACGAGTTTTGTACTGAAGGTGTTCGGCCGTAACGCCAAAGATCTTGAACAACATCACACTGGTGTCTTCTCAGTTTTCAGGAACTTTAAATCACAATCCCTGAAGTTCATATGCTTATAAATATAAACATACGTTAAGCAATCGTGTTCGATTCGCGATAACAGCATTTAATAATGTGTTTAGAATTGTTCGAGCTTCAAAAATAAACAGGTATATGGGTTTGCACACAAATTCACGGATGTTCGTTTATTTTTTTAAAATAAATTAGAGTTTCACGTGTAAAAGTGGCATCTGGTTTTGTAGGGGAACCGTAATAGACGGCTCCGGATCAAACTAAATCACCGGGGACGTGTAGCGAGCGCTCACTCTTGACACAGGCGCTTTTTAAATTTTAGCTTGTCAGAGCAACAGCTGCTGCAGCGGAGCGTCGAACCCACGTACTGCTCCTAAGCTCCGGTGTAAATTGTTCTGTGACATTTCAGTACCAGGTGCTCCACAAGCCAGGTGCTTCTACGGCGTGTTAGGTCATAATGTTTCCAACATTACTTAATGAGCGGTTTTGAAACCTACAAGGCTTTTTACGGTCTTTTTTCCTCCACTCCTACAGCACTACTGCACCGTTAAATATGGCTGTGGAAGAGGTACGACGCTTCGACTCATCAAAGTAGAGGGCAAGGATCAGACGGTGGTGTTGGTCTTTCGTGAAGCTCACCGTTGCGTCTACTGAAAGCACGTGGAATTAATCATGCCCATCGGACTTCAAGACGTTCTGCGTGATGTTTCCAAACGTCGATAAAATCAAAAATTGATGCGGCAACTAATAAATTATCAGGCTACTGCCATTATTTCGAAAACAATGTCAGCGCATAATTTTTTTGTATGCCTCCTGCGTAGTTTGCCACCTGCTTACAATTTCAGGTGTGACTAAGTATTGCCATGGTTGCAAAACAGCACTGGCAGCATATATACTTCCCAGATGAGTGGCTGCAGTTCACGGAAACGTAAGACGGTACTCATACATCATCAGCCGCTTACTAGAGTCACCAGAAGGATGGGAAGGATTCGGATTGTTATGAGAATATGTCAGTGACGTTCGTAGCTGCAAGTAATCTTGTCAAGGAATGTGTGTGCCCCCTTACAACGATGAAAAGCACAGCCTTAACTCGCTCCAAATGTACAGCGAATTCATGAAAGATCGTTTCAATACGACAAAAGGCCATCGGTCAGAAGCTAGGTAGTCCATGGAAATGTAAATGAATTACTACCAAGCTTTCCTTCAAACTGAAGGTGGCCATGAAAGGGAAATCAACACCAGCAACAAGGCAAAACAGCATTCGTCACAGCGAGATGCACTGCAAGGGCGATTTGTCAAAGGATTGAGCAAAGCAAGATCGAGCAAAAAGTGAGAAACGCAAAGAAGCACTGCTGTCACAAAATACGAATCAGATGCGCTAAAATACAGAGAAAATGGTGCACAATACATTCAAAATCTTAGTTGAGTTCAAAACCTGATCCTGATTACCGTATTATCAGGTCGTGAAAACGATGCATCCTACAGGTATAAGTGGTGGCTTGTGGGTCAACTTTGCAAAACCTTAGTGCACATTACAAGCATAGACCTTCTTGTAATGCCACTTGGCTTCGTCGCACTGATTTACGGACCAAGTTGTGTACCAAAGGGATGAATTTTGACAAATAGCTACTGGTGAGGCCTACACGTAGTGTGGCCTTGAGGGCATCCGGGGAGACCTCCCAAGCGACGAAAAGTAGACTGCCGCTGCCGTTGAAGAGAGTGGTAAGGACCCATGCTTACGGATTGGGATCGCCAACGAAGCATAAACTTAGCGCCCTTCTTGACACTTAGAAAAACCCTAACTATGCCCAAAGAGCCACGGCAAGAAGCACGCTAAGGGTAACATTTGGACTGAGTAGTAGGGAATGCGCCCCTCGCAATAGAAACGAACGTAGGTGGAGAGAGAGAGATAATTTTTTTATGAACATTAGATGCGAGGTGGTCCCTTATTTGGGAATCCAAGCATCATCTTCGCTCGACGGGCTCTCTCAACCACCAGAAGTTGACCTTGAGGTAAGAAGCTCGGCAGCAAATTCTTCCACTGCACATGGGATGGGCGAAGACGTGATGGCTGGCTAAAAGAAAGGGCACGAAGTTGGGTTAAGAATGTAATGCGAAGGAAAAAACAGCAACATCACTAGGGTAACTAAGTCACTACTGACTGGCGGGACCAGTCGTAGGAGCAGGCAATTACATGAGAGGATCAAATGAGACAGGTTAGGACTCGAGGAATGCATTCTCTTCCCAAGATAAGCGTATTTGGAGGTTTATGGGAGAAGCCTTCGTCCTGTAAAGGACAGGGAAATCCTGGTGAGAGATTCTAGCCACATGAAATTAGGCGGGGATGGGGTTTCTTGCCGAAGAATGCTCCCTCTTATATTGAGTGGGCACAAGGGCCCCATCATCATTCGCTTCTGCAGCCTTCAGATGATCAGAAACCTGCAACACTTTTTCAACGTGTTTCTGTATTTAAAATGCTTGCAGAACATCACCACCGACGCACCTAATACTTGGAATATACGCCCGCAAAGCATGGTCAGCCGAAAATTAGTAATCTATGCCAATCAGATAACTGCCAATCATATCAAAACATGTTCCTCTCTTTCACAGTCTCGGCGTTCTTCGACTGCTGGAACTCCGTCATTACAGCGGTTTAGGGGCTATTGGCCGGTTCCCTTCAGTTGTACAAATTAACGCCTTCAACAGCCACATTAGAAAAGAAAAGACACAAAGCAACGCAGAAGCGGAAGCCGTAACTGCTGCGATGAGCAAATCACACAATGCCGCTTCGTGCTGCCGATAACTATTGCTTTCACAGTGCTTTCAGACGTGAAGGAACAGTGCAAGCGTTTATCGGAAGTGTGGAAGAGTCCCTTTAAAAGATGGCTTCTAGGTATATCTCCCTTGAAACAGCCCCGGCCAAAAGGCGTCACCTTGGATTGGCCGAAAGAGAGCCCCGCTTCCCCAGGGATGTAATATCAACATCAAACGTTATTTACATGGTACTCCAACCATTTGTAGTGGTGATAGGCGTGGATCCTCAACTGTTTCTGTCATGAAAACCGCCTGCGCAGCCGCCAGCCTAACAGTGACCTTCGTGGTAGATCACAAGTGATGTCATATGACGTTGCACTCACTGGCCAGTCGAACAAGATATGTCCTACAGGCCCGCCATTTACAGAACTTGCTGTTGGATGGCCTGTACGCGCTCCTTTTTATGTGTTAAAGTGCCTGTAAAGCACCTCCCATAAACGATTTCACCCTTTCCTTCGCATCTAGAGGCACTGCAAAACCTATAGTTATTGCTAGCACGGAGCGGCACTGTGTGATTCGCTCGTCGTAGCAGACGCCTTACATTTCGGCGTTGCTTTTGTGGCTTTCTTTTTAAAGTAGCTATCGATTGTGTCCATTCCGGCAACAGAAGGAAAGCCGGCCAATGGCCGCTACACCAATGTAATGACGTCATTCAAGCAGTCGAAGAACGCTAAGACCTGGTCAAAGAGAAAAACCTTTTGAGCAAGTTTCCAAGTTATCTGATGGGCATGCAGAAGTAATTCTTGGATGATGTCCTTTGCGAATCCCTAAGTACTGGTGTTGTTGGTTGACTGCGTTCTCTAAGCATTAAATAGCTCGGAAGAAGTTGAGAAAAGTGTCACGGTCCCTTCAACCGTTGATCTCATAACCTGGCCAGAACCATGCGACATAAATAGCAAATAAACGTCTTGTGCTGGCGTGAACATCGGCGAAAGCAGCGAAGTGACCTATCCAGTTCTCACAGCAGAACAGTGGTTAAAGGGACATTAAAGTGATTTGTAAACATTGCGGGATTACTAGCGCAAATTGTAGTCCTGCGTCCATAGGCCATGTTTCGACCACTGTGAGCGCGTTTACGCAAATTAATTTAGTAAACAAATCAATTCGAAAATGCTGTCCTCCTCTCTGTGCCCTCGCCCATTTTCTGTGGCGTTTTCTTGTGACGTCAGGAGGAGATTAGCTGGCAATTGGCTGCGCTACTGCCGACCTTCCGACAGAGTCAGTCGGCCCAGCGTTTAGTCCGCCGGCCGCCGACATGTCGTCGCAATTCGCTCGCTTAGTTGAAACTAATTAAGCCACAACATGTTTGTGAATGGAAGAATGTGCCTTTCTTTAGTACACTGTATCATGCTCCGAGTCCGGGTCGCTCCACACAAGCGCTTCACAAGTGCACATGCGACGCTTCGCTGACAGGTACGCTAGTAGGAAAATCTAAGACCACGTGAAGGCGGGAGAACAGTCAGCGAAGTCAATATACGTACTAATGAAATGAAAGCAACTGAAACTTTTACCGTACAGCGCAAAACTAGGGAGAAGGGAACACTTTTTTGCGCTGAGTGAAGAAGCAAAGCGGTCAGCAGCACGACCACACATTTGCGAACGCTTTTCCGTCTAAGAAATGCAATTGCTAGACGTAAGATATTGTGGAAGCTTGGGGGACGCTTACCGCACGAGCGCTATACAAAAAATGGTCACCTAAGGTAGTTTAAATGCTAAAACTAAATAAGTATAAACTGGTTGCATACATTATATACCTTGTATATCAATGTTCGGCAGCGCTGGCTGGTGGCGGAGTGGTCTGAAGCGGTAGGATTATTGTTCGGCAAGTCGCAAGTGTGAATCCCCGTAGGTACAAGCTTTTTTGTAAGTTGACTTTTTTTGTTTGGGGCCGACGTTTTCTAAACTCAGTTCACCAGTTTTGCGCCGTAACATTCACTGATACACGAGCGAATTCACAGAACACGCGCAAACTGACACTGCCGCGCTAGCGAGGTCTCGTTGGCGTGCTGTTGCCACAAGCACCGACTACTTGCGGGAAGTGGGCACAGGTCAGAATCAGTAGACCCTTGGCCTGGTGCGAACATGCTTTTTACGATACAGGCATGAGTGAGGAAAGCTCCGAATATGCGGGAAAAGCGCATGAAATTTGAGCGTTTGCGGTGACGCGGAGGGCGTTCATTCACTGCGTAGGCCTCGTCTAGTGATTGCTACGATTCCAAGCCGTCCTGGGAGGCTTATCTTAGGCATTTTACAGCCGGAAACATGGGAGAAGCGTGGTACGACGACTACTGAGATATCGAGAATACCCATCCAACGATGCCATCGGATTTCAAGCATGTTGTTTTGCAGAACCAAAACCGAAACTTGTTTGAATGTTAACCTTGGACATCGTCCAATCAAGGTGCATCTCCTCCGGTCGTCACAGCCTTTCGTCGGTGCGGCAGCCAGAGACCACGCATGATAGTTTTTCTTCTTTCCCGGTTTATAAAATATTTTCCGACTTATCAACCGGATAAACGATGATAAGAGTAGTAATTTGAGCGAGTCTACGCAGTGTAAGCAAAAGCGGGAGCTTGAAAAATACACTTCAGTGTTCCTTTAAGGATCTATTTTGAGGTACAGCTTGATGGCGCCATTGTCGGCGATGCTCCGGTGCTCGTTGGCCTCAGTCCTCCGAGGAAGCCTCCGCATTATGTCAGCCAAAAATCCCATCACCGTGCATTTGTTCCGCCCCGAAGCACAGCTGCCAAAACGCCCTGCCATGAATTTGAACTCCCAGCATCTCACTAGCTTTCAGTGACGATTCAGTGACGGAGAGCCTAGCCCTTCACGAAAACTTCAGAGGCCTTTTGAAATGAGAACTGTGCCCTAGAGAGCGTCCAAAACTTGCAGTCTATAAAGTACATCCCGTGGATGTTCTCTTCTTCAAAGACGGCTAATCCCTGTTTTGTGTGTACGGGAACAACTAAGTGAATGCACTTGTAGTGGAAGCACTTGTTACAACAACTACAGGTGACGTTACAAGATGGAGGAAAACATTCCCAGAATGTTCAAGCTGCGTAGATGGTATTACAGGAGTAATAATGTCCCGTTGAACGTCCCAGAGCCCGCATTGGAAAGGCTATGTTCTCGCCACGGCCAACGGAATAGATAGACGGGATTGATGGATGATCCACCGGAAGGCGTCTAAGCAGTGGACTCGCTTACAGCACCTGTCATCGTTAACATCCCGTAAGGCTGAGTTGGTAAAAGAATTTTGTTCCGTTGTGTTGACCAGCCTGCTGATGAAAAGCTGAAAGGTAATAGGTTTGTAAAATGTGTTCGAATTAAGTGGCGAAGTGGAATTTCCGTTGGCAGCACAAAGGTCTAATAGCGTCATCTCAAGAAGCTGCACAATAATTATTTTTTTAAGCAGAAGAAAGCTGACTGGCAGTCGCGTG
Source organism: Haemaphysalis longicornis (assembly GCA_013339765.2). Classification (NCBI taxonomy): domain Eukaryota; kingdom Metazoa; phylum Arthropoda; class Arachnida; order Ixodida; family Ixodidae; genus Haemaphysalis; species Haemaphysalis longicornis. Next base: position 85,181,464 of record CM023455.1, on the reverse strand, counting down.
AAAGTAGCCGCCGCGAATGCATTACCATCCTGTCTTACCAGTACAAAAGAGTGTGAGAGTGGCAATGCAAATAAATGACTTCGGCTTAGCTCAACTAGGCAGGTTAGGCAAGGGAAAGCATGCGATGCACATCTCTGCCAATAAAACGATATGTCTAATTTTACGTTCCGTACTGCGAGCACTGACAACCCTCATTTCGTCAGTTCCGAAGCCGTCATCGAAGTAGAAGACGAAGTGTTCATTGCCGCATCTAAAAATCGTCTCTGTCGACTTTCTTCTTCCTTCTCGCGTCACCTTAGCTGGACGAAGTTCCCCTTCTCCACTGGTTTCAGCCTGCACGGCAGGAGGAGCCGCCTTGCGCGCTAGTACTGTCGTTTCCGCTTCAACTCATTAGCAACCCGAGCGACGCCTGCCGAATTGTCGGGCACAGCCTGCCGCTTTCGGCGGTCGTACGGCGCAGACAGCACAACTTCAGCAGAGATGGGCCAACATTCTCGCTATCTTCTTCATGCCATGGCTGCGTCGCCTCCTCCTCTCTCAGGCCCTCCTTTGTAGTTGTGATCTAAGGCGGTATTACTTCAAGTTCAAAATCTCACGCGAGGTGAAACTTGCTTCACTAGGCCAGTACGACCTACGACCAAGCAAGGTGAAGTCCTGATTTAACATGGTTAACTTTTGATACCAAGCGTACGTTGACATCCTTGACCACAGCCGTTGGAGACGGAAGCAGCCTGTTATACCGGAAGAACACCCACGGCAGCCACCATCGTTTCAAGTCAGCAGCCAAGGTGCATCATCTCAATCCCCATACACAGCCCTTTCCAAGCCGAGGAAATGGCGATAGCACTTGCGCTTAGCCAAAGTGACGCCAAAGTTAGAATTTCAGACTCCCAGCCGGCGTGCCGCACCTGTGCCAACGGTTGATTGTACGTCACAAAACTTCGACTAATCAATCAGAGACCACCAAGATCGCTCCGCAGGAACGAGATCGCCAACCTCGCAGCTACAGATTTGACCCGCCGAGCCAGAGCTAATAAAGCCGAAGCCGAGCCCGAGCGCATGCAACCTTTGTAGATGCGACTGCATCTCATTCACTCGCCTTGTCCCTCCATACGGCGTTGTTGTCCGTCCACACCACTCCCCCTGCACTATAAAAAAAATAATAGTTAGCGGCGCCCGGTTTCGATCCCACGACACTGTGGGCGGAACGCGAGGTACATGGTGCTCTTCCCACTGCGCCACAAAACCGACACAGAATCGAATGCTACGAACGCGCCTTATATCCTTGACTCATTCAAAGTACGCCAGGAAGCTACTGATACAACGCATGATGGGCAATGATTTTGCAATAAAAGAAAAGAAGCTCCCACTTACAGCAACAACGATGGAGTAAAGGTCGTTGCGACAGCGAAGCCCCAAGGATACCACTTAGAGAGATTGACCAAGATTGGCCAATAAAAACATAATAATAATCACAAAACATAATAATCATACACGTTCCCGACACGTTTCACGCGATTTCAGAATCAATTCAACGGAAACACCAAGTGAACCCCACGATGCGTCGCATCGACACAGGGTTCCTCTCGTGGGGAGGTGGGCGCCATTTTTTTCACACACCAGGAAATTACGCAGCACTATAAGCCGCCCCGTAAAAGCTACTCTTAACCCTAAAAATCGCTACAGACGAACCAGGAAATATTATTGCGTGCCCTGCACGTCGACACTTTCCCACATCCACCAGACTTCACCTCTTTGATCCAACAAATTTTATTCACTTGCCGCTTCTGTGGAAAGCCTGCTACCCTCAGACAAATAGTGGGCGGCTGCTACAAGTTTAACCTAGGCGCCCCTAACATCCACCTTTACACGGAGGTTTGGGAGGGAGCGTTGCCCTGCTCTGGCCTCGAAGATCAGCTGCGCTTTATCGAAAGGGCTGTCGATGCGGCCCGAGCTCAAGGCATCCTGGAAGGAGGACACCTGCCTGAACCATATCCCTTATTTAATTGAAGTTTATTCTCCCTCTCTTTCGCGCATGCAGAATCTTCTAAAATTGCGCCTTTTTCCGCGGTTGTGGTCCCGCTTCCGGCGTTTTTCGAGCCGGAGGAATCGCTCTTCGCTCTTCCTCATTCTGCGGCGCTATATTCGCCCGCTTGGCATTTCGGGCGCTGTCCAGAAAAGCCGCTCGCCGAGCGGTATCCACGAAGTGGTCAGATGAAGCTTACGGGCGACGACCCAAAGCCTTCTGCTGCCGTGTAACGCTCACAAAAGGCGGCGCTGGCTCACTCTCATCTATGGCGAACGTTCGCCTTCGCAACGTGAAAACTTCGGCGAGTTGGTGATGCATGTTGAACCACAGTGCAAACGACTGTCTCAATGATCGCCCGCGGGAGCGCCATATTCATGTTAAAAATAAAACGGCTGGTCATCTCGCCACTCACTGCGACAAATGCGGCTGCGAGCCGCTGTTTGAAGATTGCCGCGTTATCGGCAGAAACGTGAATACGCTTACTCGGGAAATTATAGAGGCCGCTGAGATTGAACGCCTGGGTGAGAATTGCGTCAGTATAGCCTCAATTGCACTCACGAAGAAGGACACGTGCCGATAACGGTTAACTGTGTGGCTGTTTCTATGCCTTTGTCATGCCGTTTTTTTCATGGGTGTTTTTTCATGTGTCCGTCATGTTTTGTTTTCTTCAATTTCGTTTATACCTGGCGGCGTTGGAGAAAATAAAATCCAGTTGTAAGTCAGCGCTTGGTGTGTGCTCTTGTTATGGACCTTAGTCTTGTCGTTTGCGCTGTGGTTCAACGTTCGCCTTCGCCGGGACGCGGCGAGTCACGTAGTCAGGCGTCGCCCCAATTGCGAAGACCTCATGCGCCAAGCTGCCGCGGTGCTCATCACGGCGAGTCACGGGATGAGTTGCCAAGGCTACGCCCGTCTGCCGTCAAATGAAGATCAAATTCTCCGTGATGGTGAATTTTTTACAATTTTTCTGTTGCATTTTGCAATAAGCACGTTTACTCTCTTCCCCCTCTCTATATTTGGCTTCCTCTTTCGGTCTCCCAATTTCTCTCCACAACTCTAGACACCTCTAGACATACCCTGCTACCTTCCTACACTACTCCGTAATTTCTGACCTCCTCCCCACCTTCACTCCCACCAACTGTCCCCAGCCCACGTTATTACTTTTCTCAAATCCTTCCACTTCTTTCAAACAACCTGACAAAAATAAAGTTCTCGCTCACTTTTTTCTCCCCTTCCAATCACCTACTCTAGCATTGTACTACTCTCGCTTTCTACTACTGCCTTTCTTTCTTTCATCGCTTCCTGCCACTCCATTCCCACCCTCTCACGCAAAACTTTCCTCACCAAACGCAGCTCTCCACCATCTCTCCTCCCCTTTCTCTTCCCACTGCTCCCTTTACATAACTTCAGTCATAACTTCGGTCAGCACAAAACTGCGCTATAACTGAGTCAAATAACGGTCGCCGCAGCCCTGGCCTCTGTTCCCAAGTGTGAGAGACTTAATTCTCTTGCAATTCGGACTCCCTAGTTGCGCGGACCTGGGACGTTATGTTAACTTAGGATCAGCGAAGCGATAAACGTTTATAGTATGGTCTCTCCATGCCACTGAGCAGCCTTACAAAATGGACTAAAATGAGCTAACCCCTATGTGCAAAGTTTTCGAGACGCATCATCATCATCACCACCACCATCATTCAAATGAACAGCTGCAGCTCAGTTATTTTGCGACAGTACTTGAGTGAACAGCTAGCTCCTTGTGACTATCGTACTGCCAACCTCCTGCGTAAAAATGCATCCATGATATGGCCAGATATCTGAGTTATATTCTTTTTTCAATAGTGAGTGACCATTAAAGCGCCGGAGGATAGTTTTGCATACTTTTAAAAGCCCAAGGTACTCGGATGACGATTTTAGTTAGCAGTTTGAAAGTTTTCTACATTTTGCGAGGTTAATGGGTTTAAGAATGACCGCTATATCATCATTATATTTATTTCCGTAAAGACAGGTCAACTTGTGCACTGCGCGCGAGCTGTATCGGTTCATGTTAAAAGAAGAAGAAGACAGTAATTGCGCGTCGGGTCTGTCTTCAGCGAACAGCGTGAAAAATGCTGGAGGCTCCCTAGGATTAATCAGCCCGACAGGAAGAAATCCGAGCGACAGCCACAGCAGCCACACGAACCGAAGTCAGGGTGACTGCAACTTCTGCCATTGACTCGCCAAGATCATTATCCCAGAATTGTAAGTGAACTTTTTATTCGTTCTGACTTCGTCAAGATGGCTCACTACGTAAAGGTACACGCACCGGTACAATAGTATATGCTTGAGGTATTCACACGTAATTACTACAGATGCGTACTATACCGAAGTATACATGCCTGACTCCTCTCATGATAGCAAGAGGTTAAAATCTTGACCGGCTATTAATCAATGTGAAGCAGTGAGGTCTGCGCGAACAGCGCGATAACGGCTTTTGGACAGTGGCGTTGCTAAACTGCATCATGGACTTTATACTTGAGAAGTAAACAACGTTCACATCTCAACTATTCATTTCTGACAACACGTTTAAGGTCACGCCTAAACCATGAGCTGTGGCGTTCCTGAGAACCTACTAGTAAAACAATAATCAAAGTAGAGATTAGGAAACAAAATTCAAGCCGTCCCACGCAATGTGAAAGCTGTTTGAAGTTCAGAAGTTCAGAGCAGTGATTCGCCATAAAGGGCTGTAGCGCCGTTACCCGCTTACTGCTACCACCTAATTCAATTCAAATTTCCCACCTTCGCAGTGCTCACCTGCCCCTGCCTGAAACTGCGCGAGAGGGTGTTGTGCTCTTTTTATGCTTGCTTTTTCTCCCACACGTGCGGGCGTTGCACTGCCACTTCTTTCCGCTTAATATCGTAAAAACGAACCTAACGAGCGTTCCTAACTAAATGAATGCGGGCGCAGCCGGTTAATTACGCATATTTTCTCTATAATAAGCCAACAGTTTTCTCTGCGCTAAACAAAGGGAAATGTATGACAAGCGCAAGCGGTTGACGAGTTCCGAACGCGTATGACTATATAAACCGCTTGGATTTTAAAGCCTTTGGGTTACGCCGCCACGACAGCCGCTACGACGGCACACCTTGGGGCACTACTTGAGTCCATCGAGCGAGCTACTACGACAAGGCGAACCCCTAAAGTGCTATACACTTAAAAATACATAAATCAGGCACCAGTCTATATAAGCGCTCATATAGACTGTTCAGAGACGGGTGATGCTACGCCGTAGCAAGCGGTTCGAAAGTGTATATCACCCAACGCGGAGTCAGCATTCGCGCTTGCCCTTTCAACAGTAATTTAAATTCTGCAGCCCTTAGCCCATCAGCCGTTCTTATGACTCTAGCTGCAGCCCTCGGCTATATATGTGGGAGCGGATCCTTCCCGGTAGCGAACAGGATATTTTTTGTTACTGCACGTTGCATGAGAACATGGTTGCCACTTGTCCCAGCTCCGACTGCTTCCGGCGCAGCTTGACCCATCCATGGATATCCCGAGGCGGCGCGCCAACACTCCCATGTCGTCGTTCGTGCTGGTTTCCTTGTGCGCGTTCGTGATTACCACCGTGACACAACCCATCAGTTTGCATCTCCTTCGTTGGTCGCCTTGCATTCTCCATCATATTGGCTTATGCGTGAAGAGGCAGCTCAATGCCAGCTTCGGCCGTCGGCTTTCTGTGACTGGCAAGGCAGTTTTTCATCACAGGTACGGCAAAAATTGTTCTCAACATCGCGCTCGCATAACGAAACTGCATATATGAAGCGGGGAAGCAATTGGGAACCGAAAACTGCTTCGATGCGGCAATCACTCACCTCCTTCATCAATATTAAGCGCCGCTATCAAGCTGTAACCGTGATGCGTTGTAGTACACAGCGTACACAGCGTATCAGTATCTTGGAGGGTCTCCCCTGACCTATAGTCTAATACGAACGATTTTTAATGGAAGAATAATTTAATATTCTAGGGCATATTGGTCTAAGAATATTCAACAGCACGAAATAAGAAAATAACAGAGAGGCAGTATGATCATACACAGTGCTGTATCTGTGTACGTTCGTGCTCTCGTGTATATTCTTGTTTTGCGCTCTTGGTGATCGCTTTAAAAAGGTACCAACAACCTTTCATTTCAGAACATATTTTTCTCATTGTGCTCTGTGTAGTTATTTCTCTCATGGCCCTATTGGTACCCTCGGAACGAAGCTGCGAATGTTGCCAACAGAAGACATTTGTCACACTGCAGGTTGCGACACAGGGCTCGGCAACGCCATTGCCCTGGCCCTTCACAACAAGGGATTCACCGTGTTTGCGGGTTGCCTCGATGTCAGATCAGAAGGTGCACGAAAGCTCATGTCGAATGGCGTCACCGCGCTGCACGTGGACTACCTGGAGCACGACACAATCGTGGCCGCATACGACAACATCAGGGATAATTTGAACGGTGATCGTACGTCCGAGCCTTAGTTTCATACTAATATATACTTGCAAGATAGAGAGAGAAATAAAAACTTTATTGACACCACTGGCGGAAGGTGCCATGGCTTCCTAAGGGCCGCCACCACGTCTTATGCTCGGGTGACCATGGGGCGCTAGAAGTCTTCGCACGAGTGGCCCAGGGCCTCCGTCCAGTGGTCAGGGGAAGTTATGGTGGGGTCGGGGTCAGAGGGGCAGGCCCACATGTGGTGTTGCACTATGGATTTAGCGCCAAAATGCGGGCAGAGAGGAGAGGGGTAGGTGGATGGGTAAATGTGATAAAGGAGGGCTCGGTTGAGGAGCGATTTCGTCTGGAGGAGGCACCACAACCGTTCCTCCAAGTGGTTAGGGATGGGTGAGCCGGGGGCAGAGTGTTGCGGGAGAGGCGGTAGTAATCTGTAACCTCCCTGTAAGTGGTGAGGGAGTCCCTGGCGGAGTAAACTCCTTCACGAGAAGTAGTTTCGTCAGGCGCACGGGTGACGAGTGCTCGTGCCGCCTTATGAGCCCACTCGGCACCGTCTAGCCCCGTGTGTGCCGGTAACCAGAAAAGCTCCGTAGGATGCGGGAGGGTGAATTTTGAAGCGGAGTTTTGCAGGCTAGCGTGGAGATATTGCCGCTAGCCAAACATTTTCTAGCCGTTTTTGAATCAGATAATATTACATCAGGAGGATGCCGGTGTGCGAGAGCCAGGGCTATGGCCACCTCTTCCGCAACATGTGGGGTTGTGGTGGGAATAGTGAGAGATGTCAGAGGAGTAGTAGTCGGCGAGGAGACGACAGCCACAGTGAAGGCCGGCTTGTGCCTGTGTGCTGCAGCATCTACGTAGAGGGTGTTTGGCGAGGGGGGGGAAATTGAAACGAGGGCACGCGCTCAATCAGATCGTCGGGCAGTATGATGAGTAGGGTTCATATTACGGGGGAGTGGCCGGATTGTTATGTTATCTCTATAATCGAGTGTCATGCGACCCGTGGGGGCTGATGTAAGAGGAGTGTGTATTTGTGCCACCTTAAGTAAGAGTTCGCCAGGTGTGTGTTTAGCCAGGCGATATATCTGGCCCGTACGGTGCGCTTCAATTAATTCGCCCAGGGAGTTGTAGGTGCCGGTGGCCCATAGTTTAGCAGTGGATGCCTGAGGAGGCAAGCCGAGAGCCGCCCTGTAGGCCTTACAGATGAGTCCATCTACTTTGGTGACTTCCGTGGTAGAAAGGGACAGATATGGGAGGGAGTAGGTAATGCGGCTCAGTAGAAATGCTTGGATAAATCGACAGCGGTCCTTCTCCGTCAGGCCGTGGCCCCTAGCAGTTACGCGCCTCAGGAGGCCTATGATTTGGGTTACGTGTGAGGAAAGGGTGTGTAGGACCGATGTGTTTCGGCGATTGGATTGGATGACTAGGCAGAGTATTTTTATGCGATTCACAGTTGGTATAGGAGCATTATCCAGATATACATGCACGCTGGGTGCTGTTTTAGGGGTGGCGGCGTGGGGTGATAGCATGAGGAGTTCGGAGTTTGATGTGGAGCATGTTAAACCTGCTTAGAAATGTGGCGCAACTGTGTAGGCGAACCTTGCTTCTGCGAGTGTTCCGTTACCGGGAAGGCACATTCAATTTGTACTTGGCATGGCTAATGAACGGGCTGAAAAGTTGGCTCTGGCTATAAAAAGGCAACAGTTTTATGAAGAAGATTAGTTAAATGTATTGAAATATTTTGAAATAAGAATTCCAGAAAGATCTGTTTGTGAAGAATTGTTTAGAAGTTTTATGCTCGATGAACAAGAAGAGAATGTTGCATCAGTTGTCGATTTTGGCTTCAACAGAAAAAAAAAGGTTACTAGCCAAGTATGTGCTGTGGCGGTGCCCATAAGCTATGGCGGCGCTCACTACGGCACGCGACTGCAGCGCCAGATTTCCGTATACTGCATATTAGTCGGAAACTTCGTGATCCGAGTGACCTACAGTACTCAACGTTTAATTAAATTTTCACAGGTGCCGGGACCGCACGCACCCCGAACATAGGTCGATCTACGGATGTGTTTAGCGCCTGCTTAGAATAGTTTATCATAACTCAGTTCCAAACAACCAGGCGTATTCACATGGAATTTAAAAAGGCGCAGGCTACTTCAACCTTATATTTCGCCATTGTTAAAGGCAAGTTCTTACCCACGAGATTCTGTCAATAGAGCACCTTCATTATTAACATCACTACTGATATTTTGAATGCAGATATAGTCAAACCAAATGACCGAAATTTTGACGTAACCCCATCTTTGTTTAAAATACCTTCATTGTTGAATATGCGGCTGCTTCAAGACAAATTTTTTCGTCAAGAATATTTCGCCTGGATATACCGCTGAGGCTGACCGCAGGTACAAAACTAAAGGCAGACTACAAACGCTGGAACCATTTCGCGTGTGTAAGCAAGCAGTATAAGGGAGGAGCTATTGGAAAATCAAAACTATCTCCATCTATTAGCATCTCAAATCCGCCAAGGTCATCCTGCCCATTCGGGCGTCTCAACGTCTCACGTTGTCAATAAAGCCGCAAACATTTACTTACTCGTCAAGGAGTCATTTGGTTAAAGGGTCCGTGAAGAGAAAATACAACTTTGTTTAACTTTACAGAGTTAGGCTTCACTACCTTGCTCAGCTCCATTCCACCACGAAAGACGTCTTTTAACCGAAAAAAACGCAAGAAATACTCAAGAACGTTCCAATTTCGCGCCACAGTAACGTGTTATCAGCGCGAGTGACGTCGTATGGGCGAGCACTGAAAACATAATTTTCAGTGGGTTACGTGCAGGTTAGCCTTCAAGTGATTTGATCAAACGGAGCTAGCGGACCCAACTACAATCGTCCAGTCATGTGTCCTGGCGATTGATTAGTTCGGCCGCCGTCAATCGCCCAAACAAGATTCTGTGACGTCACAGAAAAGTTGCCGGAAACTGGCTAGCGAGTCGCCAAAGCTCCACACGTTTTCTTTCGTATCTCCGTTCTTTTGTCGATGTTTGCGATGAAATCGGTATCATTTTCATCAGGACAAAGCAGCATTTCTAACGAGCCCACCTTGTATTTTGTCTTCATGGCTCCTTTAACTAACCAATTTCGATACCCACCTTCGTAGCTCTGTGGGGCCTTGTTGCCAACGCTGGCGTGGCTTGCTATGGTGAGACCGAGTGGATGCTGTCCCCCGAGCTCGAATGGGCCATCAACGTCAACATTCTCGGAACGTACAAGTTCATCATGCTCGGCATCAACCAGATCAAGCGCAGCGAGGGGCGCATCGTCATCATCACGGGACTCCACGGTCAGCCATCTTATTTACCGTTGCTGGGAGGAACATTTCGTTGAGAACAACCTCGATCATGTACACTGAAATCCGTGGCATGTAAATCATGTGTTTTACGTCTGTGCTTACGTTCCAGGCAAATGTTATAGAAGTCGGCATTCGAAAGTGGTTTTCGCTCAATTGTTTGCTGGGGATAAACAGGTGAACAGCAGCCACAAGCTTACTGACCTTGTTGGCGTGGCTTTGTCTCCTGGCCCAATGATGTGACAACTGCCGTGAGTGGTGTAACAGTTAGTCAAGTGATACATCAGCATAAGACGCCAAAAGTGTCTTCCCAAATCATAATTTTCCGATGGCAGATCAGTCATCACAGCTCCTAATGCCATTTAGTAACGCGACCAAAAAAAAGTCTAGAGTTTAGGAAAATCTAGACTTTAGATATATTCACATGTACGTCGGTACGTGTTGTGTCCACGCAGGCAGTGATGCGCTGACGCAAGGTCACTCTTTAAAAGGTGGTTTATACCTTCAAAACAAAGAAGAGCTGGTTTTTTAGCGTCTGTGTCGCAGCACCCCCCAAAGCGTCTCCCTGTCCAGTATCCATCTCCACTCGGAGTCGGACCGGCACTGGCGAGAGAGATAGTGCTACTTCTCGCAGATAACACTAACAGAGGATACTCCCACCTGAGACGCAAAGTGTCATTAGTATACTGGCAAGCCAAAAAAAAAGCGATGTAACACTAATTTTGACCACCGACGGGTGTTCACCTATATCTTGGTGCTGTGAATTCTGGGCGTTCTTTTTATATTCCTAGGTGATGTCATTGAATGTAAACACGCCACACGTTCTATTATAGGCAAATACAATTGAAATACCTCCAAATGAAAGTACTTCCGCTCGGGTTCTTCATATGTCGTCTCGGGAAAGATTGTGTTTGGAACTGACGAGCTGTGGCATTCCTTCGGGAAGCTCCCACAGGGAGCTGCATAGAGCGACCTGCTGCTAGTCGAGCAGCTGCTACTTGGTTAACACTTGACGACATGTTTGCTGCGCTTGAAGAGGCGAACACCCTACCCTGACCAAACGACTGTTTCGGAGATGGATTCGTGCAATCTTTAAAGCTGCTCGAGACAATATGTCCCTTATCTCTAAGACTGACACTTTATGTGTGTGCTTCTATTTTAGCGCTAAAACCAAGTCATTCCGTAAGGGTACCATTTAACATTAAGCGAAAAGTCGAGCTATGGCCGAACGCATATTACCACGCAGGGAGGGCCGCAATCCCTGGAATGGTCGTAGGCTCCGCCACTTCAGCTGCTCTGTGCCATTTTGCCGATGGCCTCCGTCGCGAAGTGGCCAAGTACAACGTTCAAGTCTGCACCATCGAGCCAGCATTCTACAAGTAGGGTACATGTTGTGGTTGGATTCTCATTTCAAATGGGTGAGAATGCCAATGCGGCTTCACAATGTGAAGGGCCGTCTTTTTAATGTACAACTGACAGAAAGTTACCCTTACAGTCAGATAGTGCCGCACCATCTTCGTTTAGCTTATATCCGGTATAATCCGCATGCCTTGTTTAACTGGAAATCAAACCCAAATGCATAGAATGAAGCATGTTTCTATGTTCCACGATCGCGTGTTCGACTAGATGCTTCAGCGCTTATACATGTGAGCTTGGATGATCTTGATTCTAGACCAATGAAAGAAGTTTAAAAATCCTAATAATCACCAGACAAAAGGGAGCAGGTGACAGAGGACCAGCGCTCGTTCAAATTGGTCTTTTCCTTTGGTATCCTTTGCATTGCGCTGCTTGAGTATTGTTCTGTCCTCAGCTGCCCCGTTCTGGAAAACGAAGTCCAATCTACAGCCAAGGTGAAATGAACCCCGATGTCAAAACATGAACCAGAAGACACAAATAGCGCGTTTTGTTTCCATGCGAGTCGAATAGACGTGTGGCCTAATTACAGTTACAAAGTTGGGAAACGGAGCTCTCTAAATGTACAAAGAGGCCGCCATTATTGGATCTCCGCGAACAGCATTCTTCAATTTTGCGTGATCTGGTTCATGTTATTGCTCTCGCATTTTTTCTCTGTGACTCTACATGTGATTTAGTTTTTTGTGAGTTAAAGAGACTCTTTAGTTGCACTGTTTAAATATTAAGCATCAAGCTTTACTCTGTGAGAATTATCACCCTAGAAGGGTAAATGACCATTCAATATTTCGTGTTTTGTGCCCTGAGGCGTCTCGTTGGCTGGAACATATATTTTGGCTTTCCATGGTGTCGGTTTATCTCGTCTCCTTACAATTCTCGAAGCATGTCTATCAATGTTTTTTTTTTTTGTATAAAGCCCGCACAAAATTTTGCCTCCTCTACAGATGTAGGCTACGAGCTCTTTGTGAAATTACGCCCCATAATTGCGATGCCTTGCAATAATACTTGTTGGTTTCTAATAATATTATGTGTTCATCATTTATTTTTAGTTAAGAACCGCAAACGTTTATTCAGAACCGCAGATCCGCCAAATTTCAACTCCTTTTAGTGTTTGACCTACGCCGCATTGGTGTGAGCGTACAGAGCACGCACTTCAGTAATGAATATTTTTACCCCGTATATGTCGTTTTCGTAGCATGCATGCTTTCAGTCATTTTACTGTCGTGTAATTTTGAGCGCTTAACTTAGTGTTCTCAAGTGAAAGCGCAGACACTGTATAAGCTAGTGGGTTAATTGAGACGTGTCAGTAAAAAAGTGCGCAACGTGCATGTATCCCCAAGGCCTACGTGCTGTCCAAATGACATGCTGAGCACAGACAACTGCTATTCTTCTAATATAAAATACTTATGGGGCGTCAAATCACCATCATATCTATTGGGTATTTACAAAATAAATGTTTCCACCTACGGCTCCTGCTAGGTCTAAACGATGGTTCTCTTGCATCCTTCAGTAAAGCATTTTGCGTCCACCAACAACTCATACCTATGAGTATTACCTGCTATGATTTACACTCATGGAGAAAAACTTACAAGACCCCTCTTTCATTCTCAATTACACCATTGTGCCATAAACAAGCTCCTCCCAGAACAGAAGAAAAACACGTACAGTGAATGCATCCCCTTCATTTAGCAACCAATTATGCGGCCTTTAAGGTTGCCATCGCAAATCGTTGCAGAACGGCCATGACGGATCCTGCCACGATCGCGTCGACGCTTGATGACGTGACGCGGCGGCTCGGCCCCGTCGTTCAGGAGGAGTACGGCTCGGCCTACCTGGAGAGCTTCAAGATCACCTTTCTCAAGAAGCTGAGGCGATTCTCCCGCCAGAACTACCAGGACGTCACCACAGCCGTCATCCGTTGCCTGTCCTGCAGCGAGACAAACGTCCGCTACTGCTGCTCGGGAATGAAGCAGATGCTCACGTGGGCGGTGCTCGAGTTCCTACCGCTGAAGATCTGCGACTTCTTCCTTATGCTCCAGTTCACGCCCCGTGCCGCTCTCGCCGGTAACATCCGGATCCGGAACGTGCTCGTCCGCCCTCTGACGACTCTAGACGACACGATGGAGACCGGCTACGGGACCACGTGGATACTGTCCTACCCACCTACCTGACACCACCAATTATCAAGTTCATGTAGATGCTATAAAGCGCAGTGTGAACGTAGACGTGGGTCAGGCCAATGTATTCACAGGCGCAGTTTCGGAACCGCGTCAAAAGATTTACGTCTACGATGTGGTATCACTAGGAAGGATAGTGAATCCCGGAGGGGTAGCGTCGTTCAATTCCGCGAAGACCATGGGAATGCAGAAAGGATCGGAAATGCAGGTTTTATCAGATGCAGAGGCCCCTCTATCATAATTTACATACACTGCGCAGACAGACCAAGCAGTGTTAGACCGATGCGTTGAAGTCCAAGAGGATATCGCTTGAGAAGATAAGGGTCCTGTTATGATCGTCTCAGGGGAAACCCCGGAAGTTAGGACGTTACGAAGGCGCCCAGACAGGGCGGCAGCGCTGAGCGCCGCGAAGAAAGAGCTGACGCAATGCTGGCAGTAGAGACGACTGGCTTCCCGCGCTATAAATCGGGGGAGCGTTTATTGTTTACAAGACATCGCCGCCTCCTTCAGTTTTCCCCGCGCCCGAGAAGCGGTGCAGTGGCGGGCACAGGCGGCCGCTCGCTCGCAGCCTCTCGCTTCGTAGTACAGTGGTATATACGAACATAACAGGTCCTTTTGACAATTTTATAAAACCGGTGGGGAAAAATGTAAACAAAAGCATGAGAAAATTGCCTCTTTGCCTTCAGAGTTTCCTAACACATTAGAAAACAGTGTTTTGCTTCCACCACAGTCCGGCACTTTTAAAAACGAAGAACAAGCGCTACAATACAATGCCCAAAAGTATCGCGAAATTGCTTAACACTGGGAATAGTGTACTAAAGATATTCCTCGTAGGGTTCTACATATAATCTACCGAACCATGCTGTACGGGGCATACAGCAATGAGATATGTAAAGCTGTCTTATTTCCCTGACCTTTTATGCTAGCTCAACTGTTTTATTATGCACGACCAGCGAGAAAAATTGGGCCAGTGATCATATCGGCCACCCGAAATATCACACGGCGTCTGAGAAGCCGTGGCTACTTTACAGGCTTTCCTACTGTCGCCGTGCGTTGTAATATGAGTTGGGCACAGAAGGCGTCCTGCGGCAATGCCAACGATTTTAAACAACATCACATTTCTGTGATCTGAGACTTCAGAAACATTAAATGACAATCGCTGATGTTTACGTCCAGAGAGATATACACTTGCGTTGGCCAATCGTGTTGAACTAGGGTTTAATAATGTGTTTAAAATTGATGAAAGTTGAAAAATATCGGGGTATACCGGTTTTAAGAAAATATCAGGGACGTTCGTTTATATTTTAACAACAAAATTTGGGTTTTGCGCGTGAAAGTGGAGCCTGCTTTAGTAGGTCTCTTGTAATGGAGGCCTGTTCATCCGCTTAAACCACTGGGTATGTCTGGCGGACGTTCAGTCTTATACATTGGCTTTTAAGTGCGAATGCACTTTATAAGCGACCCTGAATTCCGGTGACCGCCGTCCGTCCACATAGCAACAGCTGCGGGTGCGCGCGCTCCTCGTCTTCCTTGGCAACGGGGGGAGATGGGTGCGTGCTGCCTGGCCGCTGACATGGCACATACCCACGTGGGGGATTGGCCAGGAATCGGGCGTGAGAAGGGCTAATGCACCTGCTTAAAGGAGTACTGACACGAAATTTCAAAGCTGAGATCCGCTCTAGCAATCAAGTACAACGACAACACAAATAGGTGTCTGTGAATAAATGCATCTTTCTTTCTTTGTAGTTTGTGTGTGTGTGTGATCTCTCTTTCGCGAACATTACCGAACCGCGCAAATTCAACTCATGCATTCGCACTTTCACATTCTTCCCCACGGGGAAATGCGGGGAAATTTTTAGATTTCAGTGTGACAGGCTAACGGCCTTTTCGGAGAGAACAGAGCCCACGCACTGTTTTTAAGTTACGGTGTAATTTGCTCTAAAGCGTTTAATTATCTGGAGCTCCACATGTGAGGTGTATCCATGGCACTGTTGCGAAGCCGAGGTCTGTTGATGTTGTCTGTTTGTTTTGAGCTCTGTGCTCGCCGCCAAGGCTCCTGTTAGAGACGCGCCGCCGCGCCTAGCGAGTGCGGTGACGAGTGTGGACTACGGCGCACAGCGAGAGGCCGTCCAGCAAGCGCTGGAGGCCCTCGAGCGCCAGCGGCCGACAGCACTGTCTCCTCGGAGGATGGGTGGAGTAGGTAGCGAGCACCGGGTGGCCGTTCAGCGTGACGTTTAGGCCGCGTCTTTTTGCAGGACAATAAAGATGTTGTTTCTCTCTCCCTCTCTCTTTTGCTTCCAAGTGTTGTGTGCGAGAAACGGCTCCGGGGCTCCGGCGCGTGTGTTTGCCCGTCGGCCGACCGGGAGACGGCTGTTGAGGGGAGCGAGCGATCCTCTCAGCTTAGGTTACGGCGCCGCAGTGGCGTTCCATTCCCCCCGTGGCCTGTGTGCTGGTCGCGTTCGGGCTCCGTGTCCTCAGTGTTCTTCAGACGACCTCCCTTTTCTTTCCCCTCTTTACTTTAGTGCGTTTTGTATAAACTACTTTCTTTA
The DNA here is from genome assembly GCA_013339765.2 of Haemaphysalis longicornis. Classification (NCBI taxonomy): domain Eukaryota; kingdom Metazoa; phylum Arthropoda; class Arachnida; order Ixodida; family Ixodidae; genus Haemaphysalis; species Haemaphysalis longicornis. Next base: position 85,165,488 of record CM023455.1, on the reverse strand, counting down.
CACACATGGTTCTCCAAGCGCGCGTTTTCGGGTACGGCCTTTTGTCTGTGTTTGATCTTTCCTTTTAAATGCAGAGCATTTCAGTAACTCACGATGTCACCCGCGTTGGCGTCCGTAGTCCGCACCGTCGTTGTCCCTACTATATAAAAAGAAAATACTATCCGACGCCAGGTTTCGATCCCTCGACCCTGCGGGCGGAACGCTATGTACATTGTGCTGTAACCACTGCGCCACAATGAAGACACAGAACGGGACGCTACGTACGCGCCTTATATCGTTGACTCATTCAAATTACTGCTGACGAGCGCTCTCTCGTCAGCAGTTGCCACAAGTGCAACAACATTAACGTAACGCAAACTACTTAACGTCGTGCGCCCCCGGAAATGCTCTGCATTTGATCGTGCCCCTCGCGAGGGGCATGTTTCACTGCGGCTTCCTACTGGCCAGTACACTCGTCGCCATCTGTCGGATGTTGTGCGCATCCTTTGCGGCTGGTGGCGCGCGATTTGAAATTTATGTACACTTTTCGTGTAAATGCATCACCGGTGTCGCGAATGCGCTATGTGATCGCGTTCAGAATGGTATATAATAAGCAAGGACTTTAAGGGAAAGGTGGCTATCTTGTTCACTTTGGCGGTAACATAGCTGATTGGAGCTAAGAAGCGTCTCGCGGATTGGCTACAGAAAGCCTTGTTCTATTAGGTCCGCACGCTCCAGGATGCACGTTTTCCCCCAATACGTCCCCCACCGGACCGCTTGAAGCGAATATAACGCGGCTCCGCTGGCTATTGAGCGCGGGCGGCAGCTGCACCAGGGGAGCCACTTGCTGTCGATCGTCGGGGCCAGACGCCGGAAGCCCTTCGCCCGCCAACTATGTTTCGTTAAGTACTCTTGATTGCCTGTTTTCTCCTATGTATCTGTATCAGTTGTAAAGTTTTGCCTCTATGTTTTAAACCTAAGTATCAGTAATTAAATCAGTTGACCTTTGAACCTCTAAAGCCTTCGAGTGCTTCTTCGTCGGACTTATCCTTCAACAGTAGCGGTGCTGGACCAAATTACGCCGTTACAGCGCGTTCGCTTGAAATGTTTCTAACATTACTAAATGACACGGTTTGAAACCTTCAAGGCTCTTTTGGCGTTCTTTTTCTCGACTTTTCCAGCACTACCTAGCCGTTAAAGATGCAGTAGAAGATATATGACGCTTCGAGTCACCAAAGCAAAGGGCCAACGATCAGACGCCGGTGTTAGTCCTGTGTGAAGCTCACCATGGCCTCTACTGAAAGCACGTGGAATTTATTGTATTACCGACGGGACTTCAGGATGTTCTGCGCGACGTTTCCAGACGTCGATAAAATCAAAAATCGATACGACCGCTTAACAAATTGCGAGGCTACTGCTATTAATTTCTAGGAAATGTAAGAGCACAAATTTTGTTTTTGGTGCGTACATCCTGCTTACTTTGCCACCTGCTTACAATTACCGAGAAGTAAATTTCAGGTGTTGCCGAGTACTGACATGGTTTCTAAGACCACTGCTGGAACCATATATACTTCCGGGATGAGCAGCTGCAGTGAATGCACATGTTTGATGGTAGTTATACAATCGTCAGCAGCTGGCTAGAGTCACCAAAAGGGTGCTAAGGTTTCGGATGTTATAATAAGATGTCATTCTTTACGTAGCTGCAAGTAATCTTGTCCAGGAATGTGTGTGACACGTTTGAGCAACAAAAAGCGATGCCTTAACCGGCTCTAAATATACAGCGAATTCATGAAAGATCGTTTCAATACGACAAAAGAACATCGCTCAGAAGGTATTCCATGGAATTGTAAATAAATTACTACCAAGGCTTTCTGCAAACTAAGGCAGGCATGAAAGGGAAATGAACTGAAGCAACAAGGCAAACCCGCGTTCGTCATAGTGAGGTTCACTGCAAGGACGATTTGCTGAAGGAATGAGAAAAGCAAGATCGAGCAAAAAGTGAGAAACGCTAACAAGCAGTGCGGTAGAAAAATGCAAATTAGATGTGCAACAATACAGAGTGAACGGGGTACAATACATGCAAAATCTTATTAAATAGTTTTGTTCAAATTGTGAGACCGCACCCTGCAGGGCCACGTTGTGAAAACGAAGCAACCTACATGTATATAGTGGTGGCTGGCGGTACGTTTGGCGACTTACTCCTAAATAGGTCGCCTTTGGATAACCTTAGTGTACATTACAACTATAGGTGGTATCCATTGAAAAGTTTAGCGGTCAATTTCTTCGCTCGGCAACACTGGAAATGGCCACGGGCATGGCCGAAGCGCAACTGACATGGCGCGGCTTGTGCCCCTGCGGCCGCACGCCGAAGAAACAAACACCGGCGTGCGTCGTCTGCTGCGTTTCCACCCGATTCTCAACGGTGGTGTCATCAGAGATGTTATTGATCGCACTCACACTGGAGTCGAGGCATTACATTGCGTTCGGCGGGCTAGAGCTCGGAATGCCCAAACCGTATCATGCGCTTAGCACGGACAAGTGCCGCCGTGCCGCGGAGCCCGACGAAAGCAGCGACGGCGCACTCACATGGTTGCCTGCATGCGGGCCTCTCTATTGAATACCGGCAACAGACTTTCTTGAAATGCCCCTTGACTTCGTCGTGTTGGTTTACGGACACCACTGGGCCGAATTCAGGTCGATGATGCTTGAAAAATAACCACTGGTGAGGCCTGCACGTAGTATGTCCTTGAGGGCATCCGGCAAGCACTCCCAAGTGACGAACGGTAAGCTGCCTCTGCCGCTGTAGAGAATGCTTAAGGAGCAATGCGTGTGGCAGAGGATGACCAATAAAGCATAAACTTTTCTCCCTGCTTTGCGCTTAGAAAAACCGTTGGTAAGACCAAAAAGCCATGCGAAGTAGCATGATAAGGAGAAACGCTTAGGCTGAGGGGTTGGAAATCAGCTCCTCGCATTAGAAAAAAATTTAAGTCAAGAGAAAGAAAGGAAACGTTTTAACGAGCACTAGTTGCGCGTTGGTCCCTTATTTCAGGAATCCATTTTGCTCGACTCGCGCTCTCAACCAGCAGGTCTTGATCGTGAAGTAGCGAGCTGGACATTAAAATCTTCCACTTCTAATGGGATGGCGAAGGCGTGGTAGCTGATCAAGAGAAAGGGGCGAACCTGAGCCGGGAACGTGATGTGAATTGACAACCGGCAGTCCGCTCGGGTAATTAGGTTACTACTGACCGGCGGAATCAGACGTAAGAGCAGGCAAATTCATTGCGAATGAATGAGAAAGTTTGGAGGGATCAAGCGATGGATCTTGACTTGAGAGGATAAGTGAATTGGGAAATTTATGCGAGGAGCCTTCGTCCCGGAGAGGCTATAAACGGATGATGATGATGATGAGGCTGATAAATATTGCAATGAGCTTCTTCAGACAAAACAAATTTAAATATAGATACGGGCAATCTGTAAGCCAATCTCGCCCGAATTATGGATATTATATGCTTTCTTGAAACCACAGAGAGAGAAAAACTTTATTTCAGAGTCGTTACTTTCTAATTCCGCAATAGACGGGGGTGGTTCCCTCTTCACGCGAATCCATATTTTGCTCTCGCCGCATTGCCCATAGTGACGAGCCGTAGCTGATTCTACAGGGTGGGGCTGGTCAGGAAGATCTTCTACTTCTCTTTAGAGCGTAGGGTGGGGTAATGGGGCGAGGCTCAGGTAAGGAGGGGCGGGGGTACTTCGGGGTAAGCCTACACTCTGCTATCATGTGCTTGGGAGTGCCTATTTTTTACAGATTGGACAAGGTTGTTCAAATTGGTTTGGGAACATGCGGTTGAGTAGACGGCGGTGCAGAAAGGAGCCTGTCTGGAGTTGCCTATAACATGCAATTGAAGAGACGGGGGTGCGGAAAGGACTCTGTGTGCATTTGCCTATATATAGTTTGCTTTTCCTTCGTGAGTACTGCGTGTGGATGTAATAAGTGGTTATTTCTCTGTAGGTAAGCAATGATTGGTTTTTCGTCTCTACTGCGGCCTTGGCACCTTTAGTTAGTACTCGGGACTGCTGGTGGGCAGTCTCGTTACACTGCGCCGCATTATGGGCCAGTAACCACACTAACTCTACTGTTTCCTTTAGAGGTTTTTTTTTTTTCTCTTTGAGCAGTCGGACGACCAACGGGGACACCCAGCCATACTGGAAGCTTCTGTAGGCATGCTGGAACGTCGCGACCACTTTGGTTTTCTCCGCTATGGTAAGGGCCAGAGCTGTTGCTACTCCTTTGGCTATTCAATGTTCTTAACTACAGTGCATGCACACGTGAGCAGCTTTACGTGGTCGTCACCGTTGGTGTTCACCGGATCGTGCCGTCATTCATGGAGGCATCCGTGAAGACAGCCGCTTCCTGTTTACTCAGAAGCCTGTTGAGAGCCCGAGCTTTTGCTTCCCGCCTGCCACCGTGGTACGCTGGGTTCATGTTCTTGGGTGTTGTCTTGTCTGTGATGGCGTCCAGCCATTCATCTGGAAGCTGGTCTCTGTCCTCAGATTTTGTCGCCCTCCAGCCGCTTTTCTGCAAGACGCGTCCACCTGCTTTTGACTGGCTCAGCATTTGCTTATCATTGGCGAAATGTGACACAATGAGCTCGTCGACCGAGTTATGCAAGTCCACTTCGAAGTCTTTGCATACATGAGCTTTCCGGTCGTTCAGAAAAATAGAAGCGCAACTGCCCAACAAGCGGATACCGAAGCGACATTTCCGTCGGCGCGTCCACTGGCATCAATCGGCTCATGAGAAACTGTATACGAGTAACTTCACACGCTTACATTACTGAAAAATCTGTTGTTCCAAACAAAAAGAAATTCATGGTAAAGCAACAGCGGAATATTTTCTGGTTCGCCCTGGAGATTTTTTGATAAGGATAGCGCTTGCTTCTTTATAACCAAGACTGTATCAAAAACACGATTGCCTGCCGTTCACTGCGAAGCGTAAAAATTCGCTGTGCTATTACTCCCCGAGTTGTCGCACCACAGAGCAGCCCAGCATGTTTTGTATCGTTTTCTCCCTTTGTGTAACATTTTGTGCCCGCCCCCACTGACAGACACCAACATGTTCTCCTTCAAGGAATACTAGAAAACTTTTACACGTGCACACATGGAAAGCGGCAGCAGCAGACGAACAGAAAGGCAGCAGGTGAGATAAGAGAAAAAGCGCCACCTATTGGCGCAACGAATGAAGCCACAAAATAAATAAATAAGTGGTCAAGAAAAGGAAATAGCCAAGCAAACATTTTATTTCTACGCGGAATAGCAGAACTTTCTTTGATTGCGGCGTATGTTTGAAAGATGAAGGCACAGAGGCAAAATCCATCTTCTCAGCGCACAAATAACTGGACAAAAAGGAGGAAAACACTGGACAAGCGCTTGTCAAGTGTTTTCCTCCCCTTTGTACTGTTATTTATGCGCTGCGAAAATAAATCTGTACCAACTAGCCCGATTTTCTACGCTACAGATGCAAAAGTTCGAGAATTTTCGCTTGGCTACCAATATCACGGCGACACTTTATTTGCAATGCTGAAACTATTCGAAGTATCGGGGTCCTGGGTCATGACCCTGAATAATCTACCATTCTTGAAACCATCTCACCGAAGTTTTCCGCATAATACTAAAGTTTTCCCGTCAAGAGCGGGCAGTTGCCGCTCACACCAATGCAAGCAAGGCAAAACACAGACCCCGCACGGCGCACATGGAAGAAATGAAAGCTTAACGTAGAGCACATTCTCACCATAGTAGAAAACAGCGCACGCGATCCTTTGGTGGCACAAGCGACAGCGTGAACACAGCCATCCCGTCAAACTTTCAAACCGGTCAAGCGCCCGCTGCTGGCGCAATCGCGTGGGCCGACAATGAAACCACCCATTGGTCAAAGTGTGGTGACGTCAGAGCATTGGGGCGGATGAGTGAAGTGGGCTTAATTTTATAGGAAGCTCTGACCCAGCACGTGCGCTCGCCGTGACGTTCCGGCCACTGCATGACGTATCTCGGGAAAGGTCCAATGGATCTCTCCTGAGGTACGTCACGTGCTCTACTCACAAAGGTTTACTCTCAGCGTACCTAAAGCACAGCTCACCCGATACGTAGTCTCCACATTTTCTTCGGTCACTTTGCAGGAGTCTTGGAGATCTGCTGCCTCCGCTGTGAAGAACTTCTTGCTGGGCTAGTTGGTGAATAGATACCATGATTTGAAGCGCTACAAAAAACACACGGTCGAAGAACAGCGTAGACGAGACAAGCGCGAGACAGGCGCCTGTCTCGTCTTCTCTGTTCTTCGTACGTCGTTATTGTTGCGCTTCAAATCATGGTATGCCTCCGCCGTGAGGCGCGCGGTTCTGCTATATGCAATTAGAATAGTTCTGCTTAGAGAGGCAGAGACCATCGCTCCCGTTCGGTTCAGCTTTTAATAGACGCCTGTCAAACTGCAGACCACTCCTTGCTTCTGCTTCACTCGAAGTAGCGCTCGACTTTCCTCTTTGAAGGGGGAGGAGCATAAACAACTTTGTTCTTGGCAAAATTTACACGTAATCTTCAGGAGGTGACGTCCTCAGTCCAGGACCCCAAATGACTTGCTAACTGCTACAGCCTGCACCACCAGCCGCGCTTCCCGGGCTGGCATGAGCTGGGAAGAGCGCGCCGCTAGACCTCGGGAGAGTTTAACGGATTCGGTGTAGAGAAAAGGTGCTCTTCAGGCTGAAAATAACACATCCGGCCAATTGTTCTCCGCTTTGCGACATTGGCAACGTGTCACCACACACTTGAGTGTGGGGCAAGTCATCGTATTTGGGGAAGAATATAAAACCATACAAATAGACAAAACACGCGTTTGGTGTTCGCGGGCGAAGCATGGTATAAAGAAAATTAAAAGGAGCCACACAATGGGATAACGCACACAACTGGCGTTCCACGCTTAGATCACCCGAAAGGACCATCGCTTCTGGGGCTGCTCCTCTCCGCAATCATTCGAACTGGGGTGCATCATTCTATCTAGGTGGCGAGACGTCGAACAGGCATTGAGGCGTGAACGTTTCTAAAAGCGACATGTTCGAAGGATATGCGCCTTTGGTTACACGCGATGTGCAACGCAGGACAGAGAGCGTGGCGCTGACGGTAAAAGTTTCGGGGGCTAAAGTACGGTCAGCAACACCCTCGCTGCAACAGTGGTGACAATGAACGTTACTAGGGGGGGGGGGGGGGGGATGCTGCGCCCTCTGAAGCATCCTGAAGGGGGTGGGCACACCGCTGCTTTCTTTAGTTGACGCCTACGGTTTTAAGTGAGACAGATGCACCGTAATACACATTTGAAGAAATATTTTCCCGGAGTAATCAGGAAGCACAGGGGCGTGTCCTTTTGCTTCCCTCTTTTTTCAGAGGCCAGTTTCCCTAGTGAGGATACGCGTGACATGCAGTTAACAGTAGAGGATATAGTTGGTAATGTCATTCCTCCCCCCAATGACATCAGGATGACGAAAGCTTGTGACTTACATGGGAACTCTCTTTGCTGCATTGCTGTTGCCTTAGTGGCGTAGGATAAAATATTTTCATACTCGGAAGAACCGAAAAAAATTTAGGGCACAGTTTCCTTTTTTTTCGTTTATTGAGCCCAAAATGCTTTCCAAATGCTTTAACCTTACGTTTTATAGTGCCTCATATTTACAGAAGAAACATTTTTTTTACTATCCACTGTTTCTTGGCTAATACCCTGGTTGGGTGTGTGGTATACTCAAAGGAATAGCAAGAACAACCAGAACTAGTGTCAAATATTAACAGAATGCGAATCACAAAAGAAAATCAATCATCACGTAAGGATCCGGAGCGTCAATAACGGTATCCGCCGTAACAACATTGCCATGATATTGCTCGTCATCTATACCTGAAACCAACACTTTAATTGAAAGAAGGCGAAGTAAGCTTTCAAATTCCCGATGCAAAAGATCTTGATTGGTATGGCAATCGCACATCTGAAGAGTTCCACTCGTCCTGGCACTTACACTTACCTTGCGTCCCACTGGCTGCCCTAACTAGAGAAGCTTCGTTGTGAAGAGCTCGTACAATTTCTTCAGCTTGTCATGAGTTGCTGGGACAAAGAGGGATACGGGGAAAAAGTGGATAGCTCTCTTCCAAATAAGCTTTCTATGGCCACCCGCCACGGTGGCTCAGTGGCTAAGGCACGGCGCTGCTGAGCACGAGGAAGTGGGTTCGATTCCCACCCGCAGCGCCAGCTTTACTAATGGAGTCAAAAAGATAACTGCGCGTGTGCACAAGATTTGGGCGCTCCTTGAGATCCCCAGGTGGTCAAAATTAATCCGGAGGCTCCACTACGGCGGGCCTCATCGCCTGCGTTGCGTGGGTGCGTTAAACCCTGCAATCAATCAATCGAGCATTCTATGGCTCACCGATGCCGTCGGGCGCGAGGCAAAAGCCAATTTTACACAGTGCCTTCAAGAAAAAAAAAAGGCTTCCCATTGTCGGATTACAACCTGGATCCCTCGCTCTATGAAGCCGACGTCTACGCAGTTGATTCATTCCGACACGGTTTCAGCATATTTCAGGTGAAGGGGTGTTTAAATGAGGAACCGTTCCTGCAAAGATGTTACGTTTTCAAACAGGCTGTATCGCACCACGATGGCAGAACTTGCAACTGTCTATCAAAGCTATCACAAGGCCATACTGTGCAAATTTATAGTTGTCGAACCAAGCGCGAACGCTGCAATAGTGAAACCTCCTCGATTCACTAAAGGCAATCTCTACAATAGATGTTTTCATTCAACTTACCGATTAAGTACTACCCTCAGCGATCCCTCCAGTACATGCACTCAAGCTTTTAATTTGAGCACCTCACCATTTAAATCGTATGCAAGAAAACACTAATCGACCCGGTTCCAAAGGCGTGGTATCGCTGCAGCCGCATGGACGTTGCGCTCTGTAGCCTGTTGGAACTCCACCCCGTCGAAATGGTGCGCAGTGTACTCATCAATGCCTTCCAGCCGGGCACAAGACCTTTTCGAGCCTCCTCGCCACTATGAATACCGCCAACAGCAGCGCCATGAGCACTGTCATGAGCCCCCAGTCGGCGGTGCAGTGATTACTATTTCGAGGCAATGAGCATGCCGGAGAATCGACGCGAAATAAATTTCCAGGTCGTCACGGCAGCGAGCATCTCGCAGGCGGAACCAATAAAGGCCCCAGCCTAGGAGGCCTGTTTGCGCATTGTAGTGCTCTTCCAACACATCACTGGCGATAAGCTAGACACTCTTGTGACAATCCCCGTGTGAATAAAAGGGCTTATGTGATTGTTTCTTTGACCGGCGGAAGGCAGTGAGAGTGCGTTTCCCTTATACATACATTTTTAAGGTAGCGTACAGAGACGATGTCTTGTAGTCACGGTTTTTTGTTTAGAATTGAGCAAGCAAGGGTGAATTCTGCAGCGAAGTTTTTACATCTAAAATGGTTAACTTCTGCCGAGGAATGAATCATAAAATATTATGCAGAGATGCATTGTGAATTGGGGGCCTTCATTGTGTGGGACTGTGCGACAAGAAAAAGGAAGACAATCAGAAACACGTCACTTGTTAGTCTCAGTTCGTTCAAAAGAAACAGGGAGCTTTGCACTCGCTGCATAAAACTAACTTTCCATGATGATTCATGCTGTAGATGGAGTGCCTAGCCGTTTACGACAAAGTGAAAGGCCTTTTAAAATGTTACTGCTCCCTAGAGAGTGTCCGAAACGTGCAGTCTAGCAAGCACATCACGAAGATATTCTCTCCTTTAAAGACGGGTAATGCCTGTCTAGAGTGTACGGGAATACCACAGTAAATTCACTTGTAGTGCAAGCACTTCTTAAAACGACTTTAGATGACGTCACTGGATCAAGAAAAACATTCCGAAAATGATCAAGCTGACTGGATCAGGTTGCGGAACCATTTATGTCTAATTGATCGTGACAAAGCGTCCTTTTCAACGGCTATCTTGCCGCCACAGTGAACGGATTGATTGACCGAATTGATGGATGATGCACCTGAAAGCATCTAGGCAGTGCACTCGCTGACGGCGCCTGTTATACTTAAAATTCCCCGCATTTCCCCGAGGGGAAGAATGTGAAAGTGCGAATGCACGAGTTGAATTTGCGCAGTTCGGTAATGTTCGCGAAAGAGAGATCACACACACACACACAACTACAAAGAAAGAAAGATGCATTTATTCACAGACACCTATTTGTGTTGTCGTTGTACTTGATTGCTAGAGCGGATCTCAGCTTTGAAATTTCGTGTCAGTACTCCTTTAAGCGGGTGCATTAGCCCTTCTCACGCCCGATTCCTGGCCAATCCCCCACGTGGGTATGTGCCATGTCAGCGGCCAGGCAGCGCGCGCCCATCTCCCCCCGTTGCCAAGGAAGACGAGGAGATTCCTGGCCAATCCCCCACGTGGGTATGCTATGCGGACATCGCCGGTGGACGCAGGTTCAGGGTTGCTTAAGAAGTGCATTCGCACTTAAAATCCCATTACGCTATGTGTGTGAATGAGGATTTCGGTTGGTTGTGTTGACCTGCTTGTTCACGAAAGCTGAAAGGTGATGGGTAGCAAAAATGGGCCCGAATTAATTGGCGAAGCTGAATTTCCGTTGGCCATACAAGGGTCTAATGTCGTCATATCTAGTAGCACCGCAAAACGTTTATAAGCAGCGGCAAGTTGACTGTTAGTCTAGTGAAAGTAGCCACCGCGATCGCATCACCGTCCTCAATTACGAGTACAAAAGAGTGTGAAAGCGACCACGTAAACAAACGAATGCGGGTAGCACAACTAGGCCGATTATGGTAGCGAAATAAGAAGAGAAACAGCTCTGCCAACAGAACGATATGGCTAATCGAAAGTTTCGTACTGCAAGCACTGACTACCGTTGTTTCGTCAGTTTCCGAAGCCGTCATCGAAGTAGAAGGCGAAGCGTTCATTGCCGCTTCCAAAGCTCGTCGCTGTCGTCTTACTGCTTCCTTCTCCCGTCGCCTTACCTCGGCGAAGTTCCCGTTGTCCGCTGTTTTGAACCTGCCGCGTTGTGCGATAGTACTTGCGTTTCTGCTTTAACTCATTAGCAAGCCCAGCAACATCTGCAGGAATGTCCTTCTCGGCTTGCTGTTTCCGCCAGTGGGATGGCGCAGACGACACAATTTAGGCGCAGACGGACCAACATTCTTGCTCCCATCTTCACGCTAAGGCTGCCCTCGCCCTCGTCCTCCCTTACGCCCTGCTTTCGTGCTGTCACTTAACGTGGTATTCCTTCAAGGTCAAACTCTCACTGGTTGATTAAGCCAACACAGCTTCGCCATAAAAAAGACTGCTGCTTAGCTCAGCTATTCGTGGATATGCAAAGCGAAAGCTCGCTTTAGACTGGTGAAGCCTTGCTTTAACTTGGTCAACCTTTGATACCGGCTGTTTGTTCCCTTCCTCGTCCACGGCCATTGGGGCTGTCTAAAATTTGTTTAAAGCGTGCCTTTGCCTACTATTTTTGTCCCGCTTCCGGCGTTTTGCGAACCGGAGGGCTCGCTCTTCTTCATTCTCTGACGCTGTCTTCGCCCGCTTGGCATTTTGGTCACTGTCACAGTGTCCAGTAACGAAGCTCGCCGGGAGATACCTATGGGGTGGTCAGAAGTAGCTTGCGGGCGGCTGGCTCAAAGCCTTCCACTCCCCGCAACGCTCACAGAAGTTGGCTACAACTCCACTCTTACCCTTGGCGAACGCGGCGGTCTTCTTCGCAAGGCACGCGCCGAGTCGCGTAATCAGGCGGCGAACCAAATTGCGGAGAGCGCATGCGCCAAGCCTCCGCCGGCGGCATCGGCTACTGCTTCGGGGATCGGCACTGCGAATCACGTAATGCGTTTAACATGGCTAAGTGCAGCTGTGGCTTAAGTAAAGGTCAGATTCTTCACGACGGCGCCAAGTCTCGACGAGGTTAGTAAAGCTTCGATTTAAAAGTGTAGCCCTTTATCTCTTTCCTTCAATAAACATGATGTTTAATGACGACAAAGCCACTACTATCGCCCCATTCCAACAAACGGGCCGTGTGTTTGTACTTTTCGCTTTTTCCCTCCCTGTATTACGGTCCCTCTATCGGCCTCCCGACCCTCCTTGGACCTCTAGCCGCCTCTACCATCCCGCTCTGCCCTTTTACACTGCCCCTAAATGCCTGACGGCCGCCCCACCTTCCATCCCGCCAATTCCTTCACAGCTCACGTTAATCCTCTTCACAATCCTTCTTCACAACAACCGGACAAAAATAGACTTCTCGCTCCCATCCTTTCTCCGGCTCCCATCACTCCCTGTAGAGTTGTATTACTCTCGGTTTCTACTACTGTCTTTCCTCAGACTACTCATGGATTCCTACCACTCCATCCCCACCCTCTCACCAGACACACTCCTCTTCAAATCACACGAGCCACCTTCTATGGGCCTGCCCTGCCCTGCGAACCTCTCGCCTGCAACACCTCCGAGCCACAGGGCTCCATCCTGGGAGACCCCCTGATCTACAGCGGTGGATCTGGGGCCCGCAGTACCGGTCTCTGCTTACGTTTCTGCGGGACACAAATGTGATGTTGTATATATAACTGTTATGCCGTAAGGCAAACTCTCGCAAAAAAAAAAGTCATGTTCACCATCTCTCCTCCCTTTCTCTTCAAGCTATTCCTGTTGCGCCATTGTACATAAGCGGAAAGAAATACCTAACCTTGTTGTGTGCGAAACTGCGCCATAACTAAGGCAAGTAAGTGCAGCCGCAGCCCAGGTTTCCCTTTTAAGGTGTGAAGTGGCTTCATTTTCTTGCAGTGCTGACTACTGACTTGCGCGGTCCTGGGACGCTATGTTAATATCATCAGCGGGGTGTTAATTATATATAGTCCGGTCCCTTCATGCACGCTGCGGGAGGCGTACAAAATGTACAGCAAGGAAGTAGCTCGTATGAGCAGAATCGTCGGTGGCGCATTAACATATACATCATCATCATCATCATCATAATCATCCCAATGAACAGCTGCAGCTGAGTCATTGTTGGTGCCAGTAGTTGAGTGAACAAGGTACTGCCGGCTACCCTACTGCCAATCTTCTGCATAAATATGCGTCTATGACTTCGAAAGATATTCGAGTCACTGTATTCTTAACAATATTCAGTAACCATCAAAGCGGCGGAGGACTGGCATTGGACCTTTTTAAGCGTCTAAGGTACTCGGATGAAGATTTTAGTTACCAGTTTTAAAATGTTTATACAGGATATCATAGCTGTTATACACCATGATTATAAAAGGGAACTGGGGTTACTCGAACAAAAGCGAGCGCATAATGTTTCTTGTACAGCGCAGCCAGTATTTTTCTGTTAATGATATCTTATTGTTAATTTTAATGAATCATCTCACTCGAGAAGTACCAGCCCTGATCATTGAAGTTTCAAAGAGACACTTGTAGGTACACAACAGAGGAATGTAATTCCGGCATCTTTCGTGACGAACTAATTGCGCACTTATTCATTCTGACTGATAAAAAACGCCGCAAAATATGACAAATACCCCGTGACGGCGCTCCTGTGCGCATCATAAACAAGCACCCTCAAATATGCTGATTGAAAGTACTGCGCCTTCGCGTCACACGTCCTACAAGACAGTGCACTACCTTGATAGGGGTATGCATGAAGCAGCCAGCATGCAAGTTTTGCGGGCACGTGTGGGAGATAAATCGCAAACTAGGTCGCGATTATTCTTTTTTTTTATTTCATTCTGGCTAATTCAGAGGCACACCATTTCGAGGGCATTGCTGTATGATGCGCGCGGGATCGCCGTCACGTGGTATTTTTAATATTTCGCGGGGTTTTCTTCTTGTATCAGAAGGATAACGAGCACACATTAGTGCGCCGCTGAAAATGCGCAGTTAGCGTCCTCTTTCGGAACCTACAAGTGTCTCATTCGAAAATAAAATGATTATGACCGCACTTCGAGAGAGAGACAATTAATTAGATCACACTTACTAAATCTTATTACTAAAAAAGCACTGACCGCAACTCCACAGTGCTGGAAGCAATATACGCTAGGTGTTGTTCTAGTAATGTTATTGCTCTGTTTTTAATAACTTGGCGCATTACAGCTGGGACACTCTATACTTTGCGGAGTTGTTGTATGTCCAAATGAGCGCTGTCATAACTATAATACACTTCCTCTAAAGACAGGTCAATTTGCGCTGGGCATACGACTTCTGTCTGTTGCGGGTGGAAGAAAACGAAGGGAGTAACCGCGCGCCTAGTCGGCCTGCCCGAACAGCATTTAAAATGCTGGAGGCTTCTAAGAATTAATCAGCACGACAGCAACAAATTCGAGCGACAGCCCACACCAGCGACCGGAACAGACGTTCACGTAATCGCTAGTGCTGGCCATCGGCTACGGCAAGAAATTATCCCAAAAATGTAAGTCAAAGGTGTATTCTTTCTGAATTCGTCGAAATGGCTCAATACGCAACCTATATGCTGCGGTAAAAGAGTACATGATTGGGACATTCGCTCGGCATTACTACAGATGTGTACCTTATCAAAGCACACAAGCCTACCACCTTTCACGATAGCAATAGTTGTGAATATCTAGACAGGCTATCAACCCGATTGAAGCAGTGAGGCCTGCGCGAACTCGATACCGGCTGCTGTACAGAGTGGTGTTGCGTAAACTGCATCATTCCCCTTATACTTGAGAAGCAAGAAGGATTGCAACTCACCCTAACTATTCGTTTCAGAAACACGTTAAGGTTACCGCAGAACCATGAGCAAACGGCGTTCCTGAGAACTCACTAGTAAAACAGTAATCAACGGCCAATATGGAAACAAAACATAAAGCAGGTGCCAGTCTACTTAAAGGGGCACTGACACAAAATTTAGCATCTTGTTTTTTTCATTGCGATAAGTAGCTAGTGACCTACTTATAACCTGTAGAAAACTCATTTGCTTCAGCGTGCGACGGTTGTTTAATTAGAGGGATTTTAAATGCGGCCATTCGCAGTTTCGGTTTCAGCGAGTGCCGCGAAAACGATAGATTTTGTGGATTTTGTGTGACCAAAGCTGACCACGTGACCGTCGGAGGGATATCACAGAGCAGAGCCGCCGTAGCACTGTCGAATCCGCATCGACGGCAGTTTCTGCGAATGCCCCCACGTACTGATCTCGTGAGGCGCTTAATTAAAAAGCGACCGTGTATGTGATGCAGGCGCTGCGAGTGCAAATGCTACCGCGGCTAAAGAACGACGCGCGACGCTCGAGACGGTGGGTGGCAAGACGCGCGCTGGGAGCAGCCGGCCGGTCTGCCTACAGGTCCGCCTACAGATGTGTTCGGCTCAGCACTGCGGCGGATATTCGAGTGCCGCTCTCGTAAGCGGTGCAGATGACAATTTTTAATGCAACCCGCCATCGCATCATTAACTCCTTTCTCATGTAAGCCACTATGTTCGGGACCTGGGGACAATTTCGTGCAGCGGTAACAAGCTATCACTCGAGCTACCTGCGCCGGCCTGGGCCACTTGGCGGCCGTGGCCGCCGCCTGCACAGCGACCGTGCGGCTAGCTCAGTGAGCTTTTCGTGCCTCCGGCGCGTTTTCGCATCCAATGGTAATAAACAGTAATAGAAATAGAGTGCCTGGAATCGCTGTAGAACTTTGGTCGCGGCCAGCTGCCCGATTAGCTGACGAAATCACGGCGCCTCCGCCGCCAACGATCGGGTCGTTCGTTCTCGAGAGCAGAAGCTCCGCCCTCCGGCCCTCCGATTGGAGCGGCGAGCCGGGCGAGCCCGCGTAAAACGCCGGTAGTGCGGAAGCGGCAAACACAAACTCGTGACGTGTTTGGATGTTGTTTATTTACAATTGCGCGTGGTCCTCTGCTGGCTGC
Source organism: Haemaphysalis longicornis (assembly GCA_013339765.2). Classification (NCBI taxonomy): domain Eukaryota; kingdom Metazoa; phylum Arthropoda; class Arachnida; order Ixodida; family Ixodidae; genus Haemaphysalis; species Haemaphysalis longicornis. The sequence goes on along the minus strand of CM023455.1, from coordinate 85,149,558 downwards.
TCGGTTGCGTTTCGCACACTTCAAAATTGATTTTAAATATGTTCTAGGCTGTATTCGCCGCTGATATTTTGCAGATGATGTATATGTGTTCCCACCAATCTATCTCCGACGTTATCTCGCCTTCAAAATTTTGTGTCAGTGCCCCTTTAAGCGCTTGGGTCGAGCCGGGACTAGTGGTGCTGAAGTGTATATAAAGCAAAACTGTGTCGGCACTTGCGCCTCCTCTTACTGAAGATTGAACAAGGTTATTTCAGTTACGCAAGCCTTAGCCTCTCAGCACTTGTTAGGACTCCAGCTACAGCCTTCACGTATCCTTCCCGGAAGCGAACGCGATCATTGTTTGTTACTGTACGTGGTATGAGGACATGGTTACCATTTATGCAGCCCTGACGGCTTCCGACGCAGCTTGACCTAACCATGGATACACCGAAGCAGCAGGCCAACTCTCCCATGGCGGCGTTCGTGCTCATTTCCTTGTGCACGTTCCTGATTACCGCCGTGATACCACCCCTCACGTTTGCGATCTCAGTCGTTGGTCACCTGGCCTTCTCCATCATGATTGGCTTCAGCATCAAGAGGCAGCTCGCTGCCAGCTTTGGCCGTCGGCTTTCTGTCACTGGCAAAGCAGTGTTCATCACAGGTGCGGAAACAATGGTGTTCAGCGCCGCGTTCGCTTCTGAAATCTGCACATATGAAGCGGGGAACCAATTGTGATGCCAAAAAACTTGTAAGCGGCAATCACTCCCCTCCGCGTTCAACATTTAGGCGCCGCATGTAGCTGTAACCGTGATGGGGTTCTCCGCGTCTTACATATGTAGAGTTTGTCTAACTTGGAGGGTCTCGCTATTTCAAAATCTAAGTGGAACAATTTTTAATGGAAGAATTATTGATTAATCTAAGGCATATTGTTCTACAAATAAATCACCCGCGCGAAACAACACAACACAAGAAAGAGGGTATGACCATACATAGTGCTGTATCTGTGAATGTTCGTACTCTTGTGTATGCGTGTTTTGCGGGTGGTTCACCGCTTTAAAATGTACCAACAATCTTCCATCTGCGAGTCCATTTTGCTCGTTGTGCAGTCTTTAATAACCTATCTAATGTCTCGATTGGTATCCTCTAACGGAAGCTACGAAGCTTTTCACCAAAAGTCATTTGTCGCTGTGCAGGTTGCGACACAGGACTCGGCAACGCCATGGCCCTGGCCCTTCGGCAGAAGGGCTTCACCGTGTTCGCGGGATGCCTCGACGTCAGCTCAGAGGGTGCACGAAATCTCATGTCGAATGGCATCACCGCGCTGCACGTGGACTACCTGAAGCACGAGACAATCGTTGACGCATACGATACCATCAGACATAAGTTGAACGGCAATGGTATGTCCGAGCCATAGATTTCCATACTATTATATACCAGAGCGAATTCTCGCGCAACAGACTAGGCGAGCCGCATTTCAGCAAAGGCTCCGTCATGTACCGGGGAGGTATGTACCGGGGAGGCACGTTCCCCTTTTAGTTGGCATGGCTCGTTAACGGGCTGAAATGTTGGCTCTGGCTTTAAAATGACAATTATTTATTGTGAAAGTATATTTAATTGTAGTTACATATTGTGAAATAGGGTTCCGGAAAGATTTATTTGTCTTGGATTGTTTAGAAGCTTTGTCTTAGCAAGAACAAAATAATGTTGCATTCGATGTGGATTTTGACTTCAAGAGCAAATGGAAGCCATCCGACTAGCTATGTCAAGTAGGCGAGGAACGTACTCTGTCGCTATGGCGGCGCCCCCGACGGGACGCGACTGTAACGCCACATTTCCGTAGAGTAGATATTAGTATGAAACTGTTTGATCCGAGCGACTTGCTACTCAACATTTCATTATATTTTCACGAGGCCTGAACTGCACGCACCCCGAACATAGGTCGATCTAATGATGTGTTCAGCGCCTGCTCAGTAGCATTTATCTTTGCTCAGTGTCAAACAAGAAGGAGTATTCACGCGGAGTTTACAAAATCTTCGGCTGCTTCCACCTTACTTTTGCCAGTGTTTTTAAAGCAAGTTCTGTGCAACATTTTAATAACGAGATGCTGCAAAGCTAGGACAGATATTTTAAATGCAGGTATATTGAAACCAAATGACCTGCATTTTGATGTATTGCCATCTTTGTTTAAGATATCTCCGTAGTTGTTTTTGCGGCTGTTACAATCTCACAGCTACCGGTATTTAAAGCCAATTTGTTACGTCAAAATTCTTTGGCCTTGCTATACTTCTGAGGCTGACCGCAAGTACAAAAGTAAAGCCACGCTAGAACACTGGAACCTTTTCGCGGAATAAGTAAGCAACATATGAGAGGAATTATTGAAAATGTAAACTAAATCTATCTATTAGGATCGTAAAGCAGGCAAGGTCATTCTGCACATTCGGATATCTTGTAGCCTTCAAAAGCTTCAAGTTAGTTCCATCTATAGAAGTCATTCAACCGTAAATATTCCGTAAATAGTCAATGAGTCGTTTGGTTAACTAATACCGATATCCGCCTTCATAGCTCTGTGGGGCCTCGTTGCCAACGCTGGCGTGGCTTGCTATGGTGAGACCGAGTGGATGCAGTCCTACGAGCTCCAACGGAACATCGACGTCAACATTCTCGGTACCTACAAGTTCATCATGCTCGGCATCAGCCAGATCAAGCGCAGCGAGGGGCGCGTCGTCATCGTAACGGGACTCCACGGTGAGCCATCTTGCATTTACCGTTGCTGGGAGGAACATTATATTCCCAACAGCCTTGATCATGTAAACTTAAATAAGTAGCATGCAATTCGCCTGCTGGACGTCTGTGCATGCGTTGGGGGCCAATTTAAATAAAGCCGTTCCACTTAATGCGAAAGCTGTCGGAAGTGCAGAGCAGTGATTCGCCACATTGGGCTGTAGCGCAGCTATCCGCTCGCTGCTACCACGCAATGCCATTCGAAATTCCCGCCTTCACAGTGCTCACTCGCCTCCTGCCTGAAACTGTGCCAGCGGAAATTGTGTTCTTTTAGTGCGCAGCCCTTTGTCGCCCGTCTGTGGGCTGAGTCGCCGTGACCGAGCGAACGCTGGGACATCCAACGAGTGCAAGAAAAACTTTTCTGATGATTACGATGCCCCCTAAACGATATTTGGGCGCAGCAGCATTGCGTTGAAGTTGGAATCAATCTTTAGTTCTCTCGACGGTTGCGATTACGAGCCTCTGCGCCGACGGCGCGAAGTGCGTCTCAGGAAGCGACCGCTAGCTGTGCCTTAAGCGAATGCACATCTTAAGCGAACCCACGCCCCTTTACGTTTTCGCCCAACGTCGCGCCGTCGTGCTCCTCGTCCGCGCACAGCATACTGCCCCCTCCCTCCTGCCACTTTCGGACAACGCTGGCTCGCGCCTCCACAGCAAACCGCTCCCCCTTCCCAATTTCACCACCCTCCCCATCTTTCCTTCCTTTCACCCGTCCGTCCTGCTATCGGTCGCCATTTCTTTCACTCGTTGGTATTCCCGTAGTTCGCTCGGAAACGACGGCTGCGACGCAGCTCAGCCAAGAGACGGGCGACAAAGGTTTGCGCCCTAAAAAAAGCGAACAATGGGAACACCGACGAGCGAAAGAAAGCAAAGGATGACAGTGTCGTGAAATTGGGAGGGGAGGGCGGTTCGCCGTGGCGGAGCGAGCCAGCGGTCTCCGAAAGTGGAAGGGGGGAGAGGGCCGTATGCTGTGCCCGCACGAGGCTCTCGATGGCGGGACACTTAGCGAAAACGTAAGAGGGGCGTGGCGTGCTTATGATGTGCGTTCGCGTACGGCGCTGCTCGCGATCGCTTCCTGAGACGCACTTCGCGCCGCCGACGCAGAGGCTCGTCATCGCTGCCGTCGAGATCACCCACGAGTGACTTCTACCTCAGCGCACTGCTGCTGCGCCCAAATATTGTATTGGGCAGTATCGTAATCACCAGCCAAATTTTGTGCTTGCTTTTCCACTGTCACGTGCCGGTGTTGCAGTGATGCTTTTTTTCGCTTACTATCGTAAAAACCAACCCAACCAGCGTTCCTAACTAAATGAACGTGGGCGCTGCCGGTTAATTACGTATACCTTGCCTCAACTATACCTACAGTTTCGTTTGTGCTAAACAAAAGGAAGATATGACAAGCGCCAGCGGTTCACGAGTTTCGAACGCTTATGGCTGTATAAACCACTTCCCTTTCGAAGCCTTTGGATTACGCCGCAACGACGGAACGCCGTGGGGCTCTGCTTGGGTCCAGCGAGCGAGCTACGACAAGGGGAGCCCTTGTAGTCCTGTTCACTTTAAAGTCAGCATCCGAAAGACGGTTTGATTGAATTGTTTGCCGGTGATAATAAGCAGGTACACGCCAGCCACATGCTTAGTGACCGTGGTTGCATGCCTTCCTCTCTTGGCCTAACTGGTGCAACTGGCGCGGGTGTAAGATTTACTCCAGCGACACCTCAGCGTCAAACGCAAAAGTGTCTACACAAATTGCAATTTACCGCAGGCGGATCGATCAGCCCAGTTCCGACTACCATTTAGTAATGCGGCGTAAGAAAAGTCTGTAGTGTACAACAAAACAAAACAATATAAGCTTTAAACAATGCCGTTATGTACGTCGGTACCTCCTGTGTCCACGCACAGAGTGACACGTTGACGCAAGTGCTCACCTTAAGAGGCGGTTTATTCCAGCAAAAGAAGGGAGAGCTGCTCTTTTGCGAATGCGTCGCAGCACTGCCCCAAAGTGCCTCTCTATCCATTATCAATCTCCCCGCAGACTAGGGGCGCCGTTGGCGATGGAGAGGGTGCTACCTATCGCAGATAACACTAATTGACTCCCATAGAGGGAAGGGGGAATGCTCCCACCACCGATGCAAAGTGCCATTATTATACTCGCATTCCAAGAAAAGGCGACGTAACTTAGACCTTAAACCACCGACCGACCTTCACCTCTATCTGAGTGCTTTCAATTCTTGGCGTTCTCCCGAATATTCCTCGGTGATTCATCGAATTTAAACATTCAACACGCTTATCAGCAAATCCAATTGCGATAATTCGAAGTTAAATAACTCCATTTCTGGTTCTTCATATGTCGTCGCGGGAAAGATTGTCGGTGGAACTGCCGGCCTCTGGAATTCCTTTGTGCAGCTACCGCAGGGAGCAGCATAGAGCGAGCTGCTGCTAGTCGAGCAGCTGTAAGATGGTGAACACATCACGACATGGTTATTGCACTAAAAGAACGACAATCACATGAACTGCGATAGCACAAGTGCTACAATCACCAAACGACTAGTTCGGCAATGGCTTCATGCCCTCTCAAAAGCCGCTCGAGACAATGTCACTTATCTCTGAGAGTGAGACTCTAAGCGAAGGAAAGTTTGACATGCACCTCAATCAACAACTCGAAGACGTGGACAGGTGTTCATCGACCAGATTTGGGGGAAACTCCAAAGTGAAGTAAGTTTCTGCGAATGAAAGATCAATTCACTCTCGCGCTATACGACCGACTAGCCTTCTGATTAGCTCAGTTGGTTGAGCGACTGCTCCGGTTAAGTGGTGGTCCCGGGTTGGAATTCTGGACAAGGGCGAATTTTTCTTCAACTGCGAAGTTTCTGAAAAAGCTGTACAGCTTTCGTTTGTAGCCGCGCGACTGCATTGAGGTGGATGTCCAACATTCCTTGATAGAAGCTAACTCCAATTCGGGAGTTTCCCCTAAATCTGGTCGATTAACACCGAGAGTTTAAGTGTGCTTCTCTGTTTTAGCGCTAAAACCATGTCATTCATTTAGGCTACCATTTTACATTAAGCGAAAAGTTGAGCTATGCCCCAACGCATCTTCCTACGCAGGGAGGGCCGCGATACCTGGAATGGTCGTAGGCTCCGCCACTTCAGCTGCTCTGAGCCATTATGCCGATGGCCTTCGTCGCGAAATGGCCAAGTACAACGTTGAAGTCTGCACCATCGAGCCGGCGTTCTACAAGTAGGTGTCATGTGGTGGTTTGCTTCTGATTTTAAGGGCTTGCGAAAAAAACCAATGAGGATTCAAAAGGTTAAAGGGCGGTTGTTGTTTTAATGTACAACTGACCGGAATTTCTCCTAGCAGTCAGACAGTGCCACACCATCCACGTTAAGTGTATATCCGGTATCATCCGCATTACTCATTCATCTTGTAATCAAACCAGAATGCATAGAATTAAACCGTAATATTTGTACGTTCTACGATCACGTGTTCGACTAGATCCTTCAGCTCTTTGTCCGCGCATTAAAGTAGATGAGCTAGCTGCTACACCAGTGAAGCATATTTAAAAATCCTAATAATGACAACACAAAACGGAACAGCCAACACAGGACCAGTGCTCGTTGAGAGTGGTATTTTCCTTTGGTCACGTTTTCACTGCGCTGTTTGAATATGGTTCATTACTCAGCACTCCCTTATAGGAAAAGGGAAGTCCCAGTACAGTCATGGAGAAATGAACCACGATAACAAAAATATGAACCAGGAGACACACACAGGGCGTTTTATTCCCATGCGAGTCAAATAGACGTGTGGCTTAGTTACAGTAACAACGTTGGGAAATGTAGCTTTTTAAATGTACCAAGAGCGCGCCATATTTGGATTTATAAGAACAGCATTCTGGAATGCTGGGTGTTCTGGTTCTTATTTCTGTGATTGCAATTTTTTGTACCTGTCTCTACGTGGGATTTAGTTTGTTGTGAGTTAAAGATACTCTTTGGTTGCACTGTCTAAAAATTACGGATCAAGCATTACTCTGCAAGAATTATAACCCTGGGAGGAAGAATCGCCATTCAATATTTGGTATACCCACAAATATTTTTTGCATAAATATTACAGAAAATTTTGCCTGATCTCCAGGTGTAGGCTACGAGCCCTCTGTGTCTTAGTTGTGATAATTGCTACACCTGCAGTTATGTTTGTTAATATTTAATACTTCCCTATTTATTTGCTTTTTATTATATATTGTTGTATTGCTAATGATTATTGTAATTGTTTAAGCATTCCAACTATTCAGGAGTGGCTAATTTAAAATTGTGCTCGTTAGCTTCGCGTGGACGATCGAATTTCTGTACGCGAAATGAACACACTCAAAATTCTCACACTGAAGTCCGTACAATAAATAGAGGACTTATTTCGGTTTTCATAAAGTACGGTATGCAACAAACAATACGGGAAGAATGTGCTCAAGGGTCATGAGCGACTGCAGGTTGATTTTTTTTCAGAGAACCATCAGAACCGCAAAATTTCAACTCCTTGTAGTACTTGCTCCGAGCCGCATTGCTGTGAGCCTACAGAGCACACATTTGTGTCAAGAATATTTTAGATGCGAAGCAGCTTATGGTCGAGCCTGTTGCCTCCGCCGTTGTGTTGGCGCCGTTGTGCGGCGTCCACACCCACACTGCGCATACGTGGCCAGGCACCGCTGATGGTGATTGTGGCAGGATGTCCCTAGGCATTGGCCAACCGAAGAATCCATCACGAGGTAGCTTCGCGTTCAACCACCGTCGTCATCTGCCCGTAGGGGAATCCTGAGTATTATGCGAGGCATTCCGCCTCTCCTCTCCGACGCTCCTCTCCTTTCTGGCATTCCTCCTCTCCTCTCCGAAGCTCCTCTCCTCTCCGGGATTGCGCAACGCATGGAAACACCTGTGGCTCTACACGCGATAATGCGAAGGAGCTTAGGGTTAGAGACGCGACGGTAGCCGCTGCATACTCCGCTAAGGGTGCCACTGTAGATCCGCGGTATAAATGACGCGTGCGCGCGCGCGCGCTTCGCTCTCCTCATTCCCCTCCGAAACGCCTCGATCGAACTGAAAACTAATGGGAACTTGAGTCGACCCCATGGCTGATTCGCATACTACTCAGGGTTCCCCTCCGGGAAGATGGTGAAATTTTTTCTGATGTATATTTCATTTTTCATTTCATGTTTACTTTGAACCATTTTAGTGTCGTGTGGTTTTGAACGCTTCAGATGGTGTTCTGAAGTGATAGCAGAGAAACGCTTGAAGCATTTGGGGTAAAAAAGATGAGTCATTAAAAAAGGGTTCAACGTTAATGTATCCCCAAGGCCTTGGGGTTATCGATATTACATACAGAGTACAAACGAGAATGTTAGATGAATAAATCTGACAGAAACCAAACATGGAATGGCACATCACCATCAGATGTTTGGGGTATTTTACAACACAAATGTTTCTCTCTCCGGCTTCTCCTAGGTCTGGAGTATGCTTCTCTTGCATCCTTCAGTAAAGCGTTTTGCACCCACCAACAACTCATACCGATAATTATTACATGGTATTCTTTACACTCACGAAGAAAACATTACAAAACACCACTCTCATTATGAAGTTCACTACCATACAATAAATGAGCTCCATCCAGAACACCAGAAAAACACGTACAGTAAATGCATCTTCTTCATTTACCAGCCGAGTATGCGTACTTCAAGGGTCGCGTCGCGAATCGTTGCAGAACGGCCATGACGGATCCTGCCACGGTGGCGTCGACGCTCAATGACGTGACGAGGCGGCTTGACCATGTCGTTCAGGAGGAATACGGCTCCGGCGTACCTGGACAGCTTCAAGCTCACCTTCACCAAAAAGCTGAGGCGATTCTCCCACCAGAACTACCAGGACGTCACCACGGCCGTCGTCCGTTGCCTGACCTGCAGCGAGACCAACGTCCGCTACTGCTGCGCGGGAATGAGGCAGTTGTTGACGTGGTCGGTGCTCGAGTTCCTGCCGCTGAAGATCTGCGACTTTTTACTGATGCATCAGTTCACGCCACGAGCCAGCCTCGCCGGTAACATCCGGGTGCGGAACGTCCTCGTCCGCCCTCTGACAAATCTAGACGACCTTTTGGAGACCAAGCCACGAGACCACGTGGAGACCGTCCTACCCACGTACGTGACACCACCGATTTTAAAGTCCTTGTAGATGGTGTACAGCACAGTGTGAACGTAGATGTGGTGCACTCGAATGTATTCAGTGGCGAAGTTTCGGGCCGGCGTCAAAAGATTTACGTCGAGACTGTTGCAACATTGGGGAGGATAGTGAATCCCGGAGGGGTTACGTCGTTGAATTTCTCAAAGGGCATGTGGTAATGTAGAAAGCATCCGAACAGCAGGAGTCATAAGATGCTGGGTACCCTTTATGCCAATTTACATATACTGGGCAGTATTGACCGTGTAGGTGGTGGTAGACCAATGCCTTGAAATCCCGGAAGGTATAGCTTGAGAAAAATATGGGTCTTTCTGGCAATGTTATTAAACCTGTGGGAAAACATTTCTAACAAAAGCGCAACAAAATAGCAGCTTTCCCTTCAGAGTGTCCAAAAAAAGAGAAAACATTATTAGGCTTCCAGTGCATACAGACGCTTTTTATACCGAAGCACACGAGAACATAATGCCAAAACGTATCGCCCGTTAAAAGTGACAAAGAGCACGCAATTGCTTAATAATGGGAATAGTGTACTAAATATATTTTATGAAGCCTTCCTTATTTTATCTACCAAACCAAGCTTTACTGGGTGTGTAGCAATGAGATGAGTAAAGTGGTCTTAGTGTAATGAAGTGTTTGCCAGCACGAATGTTTTCGCATGCATGTCCTCCGAGCAAAATACGGCAAGTGATCATGGCGGTCGAAGGAAACATCACGTGGCGTCAGACACGCTGTGGGTACATTATTTGCTTTGCTACTGTTGCCGCACGTTGTAATACGAGTTGTGTACAGAAGACATCTTGCCGTAACGCCAATGATTTTAATATCACATTGCTGTCTTCTGAGACTTCAGCAACGTTAAATCACAATCGCCGATGTTCACGTGCAGATAAATATACACTTACGTTACCAATAGTGTCAATTCGCGGCGACACCATTTAATAACGGTATTAAAATGGTTTGTAGTTCAAAAATATCGGAGCATACGGGTTTGCACCGAAATTCAAGGATGTTCGTTGATATTCTAAATACAATTAGGGTTTTACGCGTGAAAGTGGCACCTGGTTTTGTAGGCGCGCCGTAATAGACGGCTCCGGATCACCTTAAATCACTGGGGATGTGTAGTGAGCGCTCACTCTTGACACAGTTGCTTTTTAAATTTTATCCTGTGAGAGTAACGGCCGTTTCAGCGCAGCGTCCAACCAATGTACTGGTTTTAAGCCCCATTGTAAATTGTTCTAAGGCAATTCATTACCCGGCGCTCCACAAGCCAGCTGCTTCTATGGAGTGTTAGGTCGAAATGTTTCTAACATTACTTAAGGACGCGGTTTTGAAACATACAAATCTTTTTATTGTGTTTTTTTCTTATACTCCTACAGAACTACCGCACCGTTAAATACGGCAGAGGAAGAGGTACGACGCTTCGACTCATCACAATAAAGGGACAACGATAAGACGGCGGTGTTGGTCATCTGTGAAGCTAACCGTTGCGTCTACTTAAAGCACGTGGAATTTATCTTCTCCATCGGACTTCAAGACGTTCTCTGCGACGTTTCCAAACGTCGATAAAATCAAAAATTGATGCGAAAGAATAATAAATTGCCAGGCCACTGCCATTTATTTTCTGGAAATGTAAGCGCATAATTTTTTTTTTTGTGTACCTCCTGCTGACACCTGCTTACAATTACTGAGAAGTAAATTTTAGGTGTGGCTAAGTACTGCCATGGTTTGAAAGACTACTGGCAATATATATACTTCCGAGATGAGCGGCTACAGTGGATGGACACGTTCGACAGTAGTTATACAACCATCAGCAGCCGACTAGAGTCACGAAAAGGGGCTTTCGGATGGTATGAGAACATCTCAGGGCCTTTCGTAGCTGCAAATAATCTTGTCAAGGAATGTGTCTGCCCCGGTTCAGCGTCAAAACGCACCACCATAACTGGCATGAAATGTGCCGCGAATCCATGGAAGCTAGTTTCCATACGCCTATAGGCCTTCGTCCAGAGGGTATTCTTCGGAAATAGAGATGAACTGCTTCCAATCTTTTCTGAAAACTGAAGGCGGGTACGGAAGAGAAATGATCACCAGCAACAAGGCAAAACAGCATTCGTCACAGCGAGACGCAATCCAAGGGCGAAAACGCACACAAGCACTGCTGTCACCAAACGCAAATTAGATGCGCAAGAATACGAAGAAAACGGAGCACAATACGCTCAAAAGAACACCAACTATACTCAAAAGAACACCAACAACAACGAGAAACAGTGCCGGATATAACGGAATGAGAATCATTAAAGGGACACTCAAGTGATATGTAAACATTGCGGGATTACTAGCGCAAATTGTAGTCCGGAGTCCCCAGGCCATGTTTCGACCACTCTAGACGCGTTTACGCGATTTTATTTAGTAGAAAAACTAATTCGAAAATGCTGTCCTCCTCTCTTTACGCTCGCCCATTTTCTGTGGCGTTTTCGTGTGACGTCAGGAGGGGATGAGCTGGCAATTGGCTGCGGCGCTATGCACGGCTCCCCGGCCAACAGAGGGGCTCTTCGATTTACAGTTTCGGACTCACCGCGGACTCCCCGAGAAGCAGTCCGGCATTCGATTTTCCCATGTATCCCTAAGGCTTCGGGGAATCCTCGTACTACCCGCGGACTATCCGCGGTGAGTCCGAGAGTGTAAATCGAAGAGCCCCAGAGTCAGTCGGCCCAGCGTTTCGTCCGTCGGCCGCCGGCGGGTCGTCGCAGTCCAGGAGGTTAAAAAAAATTGCTTGGTCGCAATTCGTTCGCTTAGTTGAAACGAAGCCAGGGCACGTTTGTGAATGGAAGAATGTGCCTTTATTAACATGGTTTGTTTGTACACTGTATCTAGCTCCAAGTCAAGGTCGCTTCACACTAGCGCTGCACAAGCGCACGTGCGACGCTTCGCTGACTGGTACGCCAGTAGGAAAATATAAGGCCTCTTGAAGGCGGGAGAAGAGTCAGCGAAGTCAATATAGGTACTAAGGAAATAAAATCAACTGATATTTTTACCGTACAGGGTAAAACTAGGGCGCGGGAAGCACTTTTTTGCGCTGGGCGAACAAGCACAGCGGTCAGCAGCACGACTACGCATCTGCGAACGCTTTTCCGTCTACGAAATGCAATTGCTAGACGTGAGCTACTGTGGAAACTCGGGCGACGCTTACTGCACGAGCGCAGTACAACAAATAGTCACCTAAACTGCTTGAAATGCCAAAACTAAATAAAAGTGTAAACTGGTTGTACAATATATGCCCCATATTACCAAGGCCAGCGGAGCCCGCTCCGTGGCCGAGCGGTTTGGGGCGCTAGATATGCAACCGCAAGTATTTTGCAAGTCAGGAGTTCGAATCCCCGCTGGTAGGTGCTTTTTTTTTCTGTAAGTTAACTTTTTCGTTTTCCGCCGATGTTTTCTATATTGAGTTCACCTTTTTTTGGGCCGCAACGTTCATGGCTCCACGAACTCGTTCACAAAACGCGCGCAGGGTGGCAGTGGCGCGCTAGCGAGTTCTCGTTGGCGTGCTGTTGACATAAGCACCGACTGCTTGCAGGCAGTGGGCACAGGCCAGAATGAACAGACCCTTGGCCTGGTGCGAACACGCTTTTTACGATACAGGCATGAGGGAGGCAAGCTCCAAATATGGGGGAAAAGCGCACGACATTTGGGCGTCTGCGGGTACGCGGAGGGCGTTCATGCACTGCGTAGGTCTCGGCTAGTGAATGCTACTACAACCCGTCCTGGGAGGCTTATCTTGTGCATTTTACAGCCGGCAACATGGCAGAAGCGCGGTACGATGATTACTGAGATATTGAGAATGCCCATCCAACAACGCCATTGGTTATGTTTTACAGAACCGAAACCAAAACCGAAACTTGTTTGATTGCTAACCTTGGGCATCGTCCAATCACGGCGCCCCTCCTCCCAACGTCACAGCCTTAGTTGGTGCGGCCGCCGCAAACCGCGCATGGTAGTTTTTCTTCTTTCGCGCTTTGTAAAATAATTACCGATTTGTCAACCGGATAAACGGTGAAAAGTGTGCTAATTTGAGCCAGTCTACGCAGTGCAATCAAAAACGGGAGCTTGACATATTCACTTCAGTGTCCCTTTAAGGAGAATAAATCGTCATGTCGGGAGTGTAGTGTGCATGATCCGGAGCGTCAATAACGGTATCCCCCATAACAACATTACCGTGATTTTTGTTGTCATCAATACCCGAAAGAAAAACTTCAAAAGAAAGACTGTGAAGTAGGCTTTCAAATTCCCGACACAAAAGCTCATGATTGGTATGGCAATTACACACCTGAAGAGTTCCAGTCGTCCTGGATATTGCACTGGCCCAATGTCTTGTGTCCCACGGGCTGGTCTAAAGATTGAACCCTTCTTGTGCAGAGCTTATACAATTTTTTCTGCTTATTATGCGTTACAGCGCCAAAGAGGGGTACGGTGAAGAAAGAAGATAGCTCTTTCAAAACTAAGCTTTCTATGAATCACTGATGGCGTACGGCGCACGGCAAAATTCACTACAGCAAAGCCAACTTTGCACAGTGCCCTATGATATAAGGAGAGCACAGAGGAAGTTAACTTCAAGGCTGTCGAGGTGGTGGTGGTAAAACATTTTTTTTATTGAGCAGCCAAGGGAGCTGGAAAGGGACGTGGTCAGCCTCCTACGTCCAGGAGGCCGCGAGCCTGCGCCGAATCCAGGGCTCGTTGCACCAGGGCGATTTGATGCTCCGGCGCCGAGCTGGTCAGCGCAGACTCCCACTGCTCAAGGGAGGGGGAGTGAATGGGGTGGGGGTGGTGGGGACATGAATACACAAGGTGGTAGGTTGTGAGAGGGATGTCACATTGTGGGCAGTTGTGGGGGAAAATGGACGGAGATATGTGGGAGAGGATAGTGTGGTTGTAGAAGGTTTCTGTTTGTAGACGCCGATATATGTGAGCTTGGTGGTTGGAGAGACTGTGGTGTGGAGGAGGGTATGTTCTTCTGATGTGTGTGTAGTGCGCGAGGAGGGAGCTGTAGGTAGAGTCCAGCGGAGTTAGGATTTCATGGTCAGAGATGAGGCGCCCGGCGGTGTCGGTCCTTGCGGTTGGGAGTGCCCGGGTAAGGAGATCGCGGGCTGCGGCATGAGCCGCCTCATTCCCGGCAAGGCCAGCATGGCCTGGGGTCCAGGCGATAGAAATTTCAATGCCCTCGGGAAGGTGTTGGAGCACAGGGAGGGCCTGGGGTGGTGCAAGGCCAGCTTGATACAGCCGACAGGCTTGTTGGGAGTCCGTAATGATGGTCAAGTATGGTTGATGCTGGTGTGTGGTAGTTGCATGGGCGATGGCAAGCGCTTCGGCTGAGGTGACCGGCAGATTTCGATAGGTGACGGCTGTGGCCAGATGTCCGTTCGAGTCCACAGTAACTAGGGTGGTGCGCGTGCGGTCGGGAGTTGTAGCAATATCCGTATATCGGGTTTGAGAGTCGGCGCCGTACCGTTTATCAAGCATCTTCACTCTGGCTTCGCGATATCCTCGATTGAAAGATGAGTGCATGTGTTTGGGTACCGGGCTAACCTTCAGGCGTTGACGAATGGACAGGGGGATGCGTTGGAGTTCGTGTTGAGGGGAAGGGGAGGGCCGGCCAATGTTTTGGAGAACGCGTCTACCTGAGGAAGTGAGGGCGAGGCGATGGAGGTGGGACGTCCGCTGTGCTTCTAGTAGTTCGCTGAGCGTGTTGTGCAGGCCGAGGTGAAGCAGACGCGCATTGGAAGTATAAGTTGGGAGTCCAAGGGCAGCTTTGTACGTTTTCCGTATTAGAGCATCCAGCTTGTTGATTTCCTGTGGTTTTAGGTTGACAAAAGAAGTTCCGTATGTTATACGGCTGACCAGCAGTGCTTGGACCAAGCGGCAGGTGTCTTGTTCTTTGAGGCCGTGAGTGGATCCTCTTATTCGTCGTATTAGGTGAGTGAGCTGTGTGACCGTTTTCTGTAGCTGCGGCAGGAGGGTGGCGCCGGAACCATCGTAGTGGATAGGCACACCCAATATACGGAGAGTGGGGACTTGGGGAATAGGTGAGCCCTGGATGGTAACTTGCGGATCGGGAGTAGCCACAGCAGGCCGACCTCGCGTGCGGGCGCGAAGGACTAGGAGAGCCGATTTGTTAGGTTCGCATGTCAAACCTGTGGGCGAGAGATAGTCTATAGTTGTGTCGATCGCTTGTTGGAGAGCGTCTTGTTGTGCGCCGCTGGAACCCTGCGTTGTCCAAATGGTCAAATCGTCCGCGTAAAGAGCGTGCTGGAGACCGGGGATAGCTTGTAGCCCTCCTTCACCTTCCGAGTCGCCTACAAGCTGTCGAGGTGACAAAAAAATTAGAATGCTGGTGGACGAAAAGCAGAAAGGGGAATATTGCCTAGGACAGTTATCACCTGCAACAGAAAAAAAAGTATTTTGTGCCTAATAAGCTTTTTGTGCCAGCCCTAAGCAGCGCTAGTATTAAACCAAGAGTATAAAACATAGGTATATTAGTCCTTTCTGGTAAGATGACATGTCATCACCCCGCTACAAAGGGGAAACCAATAGCGATCATCATAATCATCATCATAAGACAACAGTGCTTCCCGTTGTCGCAATCTACCCTTGGTCCCTCACACTATGGAGCCGACGTGTACCCGACTGATACTCCGACGCGGTTACAGCGTATTTCGAAAGAAGGCGCGTTTCAATGGAGAACCGTTTCTGACAAGAGCTTACGTTCGCAAAAAAAAAAGCACCAACCCTTTACAAAAGCTATCACAAAGCCATACTCTGCAAATATAAAGTTCTTGAATCAAGTGGGAAGGCGTCATGGGTGAAAACTTCACTAGAGGCAATCTCTATAATACGTGTCTTCGTTCAGCTTACCGATTTAGTACTGCCCTCAGCGATCATTCCAGTACATTCATTCCTGCTTTGACTTGGGCACTTCGCCATTTAAGTCGTACGCAAGAAAGCATCGCGTTTCAACCATCGTCGCCGTCATACAAAGGGGTGTTTGAGTGTTTCTCCGGTTTTTTTCTTTGTTGCTATGCCACTGCACTGACCGACCCAGTTTCCAAGGCACTGTACTGCTTCGGCAGCACGGACATAGCGCCCTGTATTCTCTTCGAACTCCTCACCGTAGAAATGGTGGACAGTGTGCTTATCAACACCTGCTAGCCGCGCTCCAAGACCCGTGCGTACATCGCCACTGTTAACCGCGCCATGAGCATCGCCATGAGCAGCGCCATGAGCATCCAGTGAAAGGCGCAGTAGTGACTGCTTGAGCCATTGAGAATGCGGGACAATCGACGCGAACGAAATTTCCAGGTCGTCACGGCAGCGAGCAGCTCGCAGACGGTGCCAATAAAAGCCCGAGCATTGGAAGCCCGCTTTGCGCATTGTAGAACTTCTCCAAAACGTCACTGGTGCGAAGTTAAACATTCTCGTGACAATGGCCGTGTGAATAAAAGTGCTTCTGTGATTGTTACATTGACCGGTGGGAGGCAGTGAGAGTGAGTTTCCCTGGCACAATTAGTTTTATAGTAGGTTAGAGAGACTAAGTCCCGGTGTCAGCAGTTTTTTTTAGATTTGAGCAAGACGGGGTAAATACTAAAAAGATGTTTTCACATCTAAAATTTTTAACTTCTGCCGAGTGATTAATCATAAAATATTATCCAGGGATGCATTGTGAAGTGTGGGTCTATAGTGTGTGTGTCTCCGGCATGCCTCCGGAGGAGTATGGGAAACAGGACGTTTGCTAGTATAACTTCGTTCAAAATAAACAGGGCACTTTGCACTCCTATCATGTAATTTTACTTTCAATGATGATTTATGCTCTAGATGGAGTGCCTACCCCTTAACGAGAACGTGAGAGGCATTTTAAAATTTGAACTGCGCCCTAGAGAGCGCCCAAAACGGGCAGTCTAGAAAGTACATCCCATGGATGTTCCCTCCTTCAAAGATGGTTAATGCTAGTCGAATGTCTACAGGAACAACACAGTGAATGCACTTGTAGTGAAAGCATTTATTAAAAAGAGTATAGGTGACGTCACTGGAACAAGAAAAATATTTTGAGAATGTATAAGCTGACTATATGGGATTGCGGAAGAATTAATATCCCATTGGACGTCACAGAGCGCGCCTTGGAAAGGGTATGTTGCCGCCGCAGCTAACGGAATTGATGAGCGGGATTGACGGATGATGCACGAGTAAGCGTCTAAGCACTGGACTCGCTTACAGCACCTGTCATCGTTAACATCCCGTAATGCTGAGTTGGTGAAAGAGACTTTTGTTTCGTTGTGCTTACCGGTGTGCTGACGGAAAGCTGAAAGGTAATAGGTTCGGAAAATGTGTGGGAATTATGTGGCGAAGTGGAATTTCCGTTGGCCATACCAGGCCCTAATGGCGTCATATCTATTAGCTGCTCAAAAATTTTGTAAGGAGCGGCAAGCTGACTGTTAGTCTAGTGAAAGTAACCACCGCGAACGCATCACCGTCCTCTCTTACTAGTACATAAGAGTGGGAGAGCGACCACGTAAACCAATGACTTCGTATTAGCTCAACTAGGCAGATTATGCCAGCGAAAGTAGCCGAAGCACAGCTTTGCCAACAGAGCGATATGGCTAATTGAACATTCCGTACTGCAAGCACTTACTACTCTTGTTTCGTCAATATCCGAAGCCTTCATCGAAGTAGGAAACGAAGCGTTCATTGCCGCTTCTAAAGCTCGTCGCTGCGGTCTTTCGGCTTCCTTCCCAACTGCCTTAACTCAGGGAAGTTTGCGTTCTCCACTGGTTTCGGCCTGGCGGCTTGCGCGCTTGGTACTGTCGTTTCCGCTTTATCTCATTATCAAGCAGAGTGACGCTTGCAGAATTGTCAGACGCCGCTTGGCGTTTTGGCCAGTAGGACGACTCAGACTACACAAATTCGTAAGAGATGGACCAACATTCTCGCCCCCTTCTTCCCGCCACGGCTGCTTTCGCCCTTATCCTCTTAAAAGCCCTCCTCTCGTGGTGTCCCCTTATGTGGTATTACCTAAAGTCAAACTCTCACGCGCGGTGAGCCCCGCTTGACTATGCCAATACGGCTTTCGCCATAAAAATGGCTGCGGCTTAGGTCAGCTATCCTTGAATGAGCAAAGCGAAAGCTTAGTTTATCCAGGTGAAGTCGTGTTTTCACTTGGTGAACTTTTGCTACCGACCCCTTGTTCACTTCCTCGCCCACGCCCGTTGGGGCTGTCAAAAATTCGTCTCAAGCGTCCCTTTCTCGAGAGCTGTGGTGCCGCTTCCGGCGTTTGGCGAGCCGGAGGACTCGCTCTTCCTCCGTCTCCGACGCTATCTTCGCCCGCTTAGCATTTCGGTCCCTCTCCATTAAAGCCGCTCGCCGGGCGATATACGCTGGGTGGTAAGATGCAGCTTGCCGGCAATGACTCAAAGCCTTCCGCTGCCATGCATAGCTCTCAAAAGACGACGCGGACTCACTCCCATCTATAGCGAACGAGGCGTTGCTCTTCGCCGGGAACGCGGCGAGTCACGCAGCCAGACGGCGCCACAACCGGGAAGACCTCATGCCCCACGCTGTCGCCGCAGGCGGCGACGGTGCTCGATACGGCGAGTTACGAAATGCGTTGCCAAGGCTACGTGCAGCTCCGGTAAAATTAAGTTCAAATTCTCCGCGGCGGCAAAAAGGCTCGACCAGGTTATAAAATCTTTGCTTTAAAATATTGTCAGCTTCTCTCCTTCCTTCACTGCAAATGATGTGGAACGACGACAGAGCTACAACTTGTGCTGCTGAGCTGCACTGCGCACGAGCTCTTTCGGTTCAGGGTAGAAGAAGAAGAAGAAGACATTAACTGCGCCCCTGGTCTGCCGTCACCGCAAAGCATACAAAATGCTGGCGGTTCCCAAGAATTAATCATCCGGACAGGAAAAACGGTGAGCGACAGCCACATCAGCGACAGAAACCGACGTTGCCGTAACCGCAACTGCTGCCATTGACTACCGCAACATCATTATCCCCAAAATGTAAGTCAAAGGTGTATTCGTTCTGACTTCGTCGAGGTGGCTCAATACGTTAAAGTAGATGCAGCGGCACAGTAGTATATGGTTGGGACATTCAGTCGTCATTACTACGGATGCGCACTATATCAGTATACATTCCCACTCCTCTCACGATAGTCAGAGTTGGTGTGAAAATGCTGACGGGCTATAAATCCGATTTAAACAGTGAAATCTGCGCGAGCAGCGTGGTAACTGGCTGTTGAACAAAAGTGTGTTTCTAAACTGCATCATAGAATTTATACTTGAGGAGTATATAGCGTTTACAACTCAGTTAACTATTCGTTTCTGACAACACGTCTAAGGTTACACCAGTACCATTAGCTAAGGCGTTCTTGAGAACTCACTCGTAAAACATTATTTAAAGGACAGGTATGAAACAAATACATAAAGCAGGCGCTAGTCTACTCAAGCGCTGACGTGGATGATGTGCAAATTCCACTGGTGCTAATCGGTGGCAAGTTGTGATAAAGTGTACATAAACCGACACTGTCCGCACTCGCGCTTGCCCTTATCGAAGATTGAACAGAGTCATTGCAATTAACAGAATAAGGCCATCGTCACTTGTTAGGGGTCTAGCTGCAGCCTCGGCTATATATGTGGGAGCGGATCCTTTCCGGGTGCGAAAAGGATATTATTTTGTTACTGCACGTTGTATGAGAGCATGCTTACCATTTATGCAGCTTTGACGGCTTCCGACGCAGCTTGACCTAACCATGGATACACCGCGGCGGCAGACCAACACTCCCATGGCAGTGTTCGTGGTCGTTTCCTTGTGCACGTTCGTGATTACCGCCGTGACGCCACCCCTCCAGTTCGCGATCTCAGTCGTCGGTTACCTCGCCTTCTCCCTCATGATTGGCTTCTGCATCAAGAGGCACCTAACTGCCAGATTCGGCCGTCGGGTTTCTGTGACTGGCAAGGCAGTCTTCATCACAGGTGCGGAAAAAATGGTGTTCAACGCCTCGTTCGCTTCCCCAAACTGCTTATATGAAGCGCGGAACCAATTATGATCCGAACATTACTTGTAAGCGGCAATCACCCATCTCCTCGATCAATATTTAGGCACCGCAAGTAGCTGTAACCGTGATGGGGTTGTCAGCGTCTTACATAGAGTTTGTCTATCTTGGAGGGTCTCCACTGCTCTTGGAAGAGTAATTTATTATGATAGTGCATATTGTTTTAAAAATAATCAACAGTGCGAAGCAACAAAACATAAGAAAAAGAGTATGACCATACACAGCGCTGTGCCTGTATGTTCTTGTTATGCGCTGCTGTTGATCACTTTAAAAATGTACCAACAATCTTTCATTTAAGAAAATATATTTCTTATCGGGCACTGTTTATTTATTTATCTAATGGATAGATTGGTATCGTCGCAAGGAAGCTGGGAAGGTTGCCACCACAAGACATTCCTCGTACCGCAGGTTGCGACACAGGACTCGGCAACGCCATGGCCCTGGCCCTTCGGGAGAAGGGCTTCACCGTGTTCGCGGGTTGTCTCGATGTCACTTCAGTGGGTGCACGAAATCTCATGTCGAATGGCATCACCACGCTGCACGTGGACTACCTTAAGCACAACACCATCGTGGCCGCATACGACAACATCAGGGATCATTTGAACGGCAATGGTACGTCCGAGACATCGAATTTCATACTTATATATACGAGGGAAATCTTGCGCCACTGTCTAGACGAGCCGCCCTTCAGCGAGACCTCGGTCATGTACCAGGGAGGCACGTTCCCCTTGTCCTTGGCATGGCTCATGGACACGCTGAAAAGTTTGGTCTGGCTCTAAAAAAGCAGCTGTTTTATTGCAAAAGATTGTTAAATTTAGGGAAATATTGAGGAAATAGAGATCTAGAAAGATGTATTTGTCAAGGGTTATTTAGAAGCTTTGTGCTGGATAAACAAGAATGGTATGTTACATTCGTTTTTCATTTTGGTTTCGAGAGAAAAAAGAACCCATGTGAAGAGCCAAGTCAATTAGACGAGGAACGTACTTCGCCACTATGACGGCGCCAACGGCGGCACACTACATCAGCGCCAGATTTCCGAAGAGTGTATATTAGTATGAAAATCTATGATCGGAGTGACTTCTCAGCATTTCATAATATATTTACGATGCCCAGACTGCACGCGCACCGAACATACGTCGGTCCAACGATGTGTTCAGCGCACCTGAGGAGTATTTATCGTTGCTCAGTGCCAAACAAGCAGAAGTTTTCCCGCGGAGTTTACAAAAGCGTCGGCTGCTTCAACCTTATTTTACCAGTGTTAAAGGCAAGCTATGTCTGACATTTTAATAACGAGATGCTGTAGAGCTAGCGCCGCCATTATTCATATCATTACTGATAGTTTGAAACTCAAACCAAATTACCTGCTTTTTGATGTATTACCATCTTTGTTTAAAATATCCGTACAGTTGCTGGTACAACCTCATAACTACTGGCACTTCAAGGCAATTTGTTTTGTCAACATTATTTGGCCTTGATATACTTCTGAGGCTGACCGCAAGTACGAAAGGGAAGTCACCCGCTGCGGTCGCTCAGTGGCTAAGGCGTGGTGCTGCTGAGTACGAGGTCGCAGGTTCGATTCCCGGCCACGGCGGCCCCTTTTCTGATGGAGACGAAAAGCAAAATTGCCGGTGTGTTAAAGATTTCGGCGCACGTTAAAGATCCGCGGGTGGTCGAAATAATCGGGAGCCCTCCACTACAGTGGGCCTCATCGCCTGCGTTGCGTCGGCGTGTTAAACCCTACAATCAATCAACAAACGTAAAGACAGGATACGAACACTGGAACCATCTCGCAGGTATAATCAAGCAACATAGGGGAGGAATTATTGGAAAATCAAAACTAGATACATCTATTAGGATCTCAAAGCAGCCAAGGTCATTCTGCCCATTTTGAGATCGGTTGCCTTCAAAAGGCTCACGTTAGCACCATCTATACAAGTCAATCAGGCGTAAACATTTTGTAAAAAGTTAAGGAAGCATTTTGTTAACTAACACCGATATCCACCTTTGTAGCTCTGTGGGGACTCGTTGCCAACGCCGGCGTTGCTTGCTTTGGTGAAACCGAGTGGACGCAGTCACGCGAGCTCCAATGGGCCATCGACGTCAACATTCTCGGTACCTACAAGTTCATCATGCTCGGCATCAACCAGATCAAGTGCAGCGAGGGACGTGTCGTCATCGTTACGGGTCTCCACGGTCAGCCACCTTGAATTTTTTTGTTGCTGGGAGGAACATTCCGTTGATAACAGCCTTGATCATGTAAACTGAAATCCGTACCATGTAATTCACCTCCTAAACGTCTGTGCTTATGTTGGCGGGCAAAGTTTAAAAAAGACAGCATCCGAAATCCGGTTTTATTAAATTTTTTGCCGGTGATAAGCAGGTATACGCCAGCGACTAGCTTACGGACTGTGTTGGCGTGGCTTTGCCTCTTGGCCCAACTCGTGTAACTGGCGCGAGTGAAAGATTTACTCTAAAGATACCTCAGCGTCAAACGCCAAAAGTGTCTAGCCAAATTGCAATATACCGCCTGCGGATCAATCAGCACAGTTCCGAGTTCCATTTAGTTACCTGACGTAAAACGTCCGGAGTTTTCGAGAAAACAAAACAATCGAACTAATAAATAATCTAGACATGTACGTCGGTACCTCATGAGTCCACGCAGTGAGTGACTTGCTGACGCAATGGCATACTTTAAATGGTGGCCTATTCCGGCAAAATAAAGAAGAGCTGCTTTTTTCCGGGTGTGTCGCAGCACTGCCCCAAAGCGTCTCAATTTCCACCGTCCATCTCTCCGCGGAGTAGTGGGGGCGTTGGTAAGGGAAAGGGTACTACCTTTCGCAGGGGACACGAATTTCCACGGGTGTCAAAACTGTCCCACCACAGACCCAAAGTGCCATTATTATACTGGCTGGCCAAGAAAGAGCGACGCATTTCTGAAAGTGACCTCCCACCGGCCATCACCTTTGTCTTGGTTCTGTCGATTCGAGGCGTCTTTTGGAATATTCCTGCAGGATTTTCTATTATCAGCATTCTATTTTCTAATATCAGCATTCTATTATCAGCCCGTTCTATTATCAGCATGTCCAATTGAGATACATCCAAATGAAATGACTTCCGGTCGGGTTCTTCTTATGTCATCGGGGGAAAGATTGTCCGTGGAATTGCCGACCTCTGGAATTCCTTTGTGCAGCTACCGCAGGGCGCTGCATAGAGCTAGATGCTGCTGGTGGAGCAGCTGTTAGTTGGTAAACACTTCACCACATGGTTGTTGCGCTAGAAGAGACGAACACATGAACGGTGATAGCACAAGTGCTATCATCACAAAACGACTTGTTCGGCGATGGCTTCGTGCGATCCTAGAAGCCGCTCGAGACGGTACGTCACTTCTCTGATTTTAGCACTAAAACCACGTCATTCAGTTATGCTACCATTTTACAATATTCGAAAGCTCGATCTATGCCCGAACGCGTCTTCCTACGCAGGGAGAGTCGCAATTCCTGGAATGGTCATAGGTTCCGCCACTTCAGCTGCTCTTTGCCATTTTGCCGATGGCCTCCGTCGCGAAGTGGCCAAGTACAACGTTCAAGTGTGCACCATCGAGCCAGCGTTCTACAAGTAGGTAACATGTGGCGGTTGGTTTCTGATTTCAAATGCTTGAAAATACCAATGCGGCTTCACAATGTAATGGGCTGTTTTTCTTTCAATGTACAACTGACCGAAAGTTATCCCTTCAGTCAGAGAGTGCCGCACCACCTACGTTTAGCTGATATCCAGTATCATCCCCATGACTAGTTTATCTTGAAATAAAACTTCATTGGATAGAATAAAAAATAAATGTCTGCCTATTGTACGATCATATGCTCGGCTAAATGCTTCTGCTCTTTGTCAGCACGTTCAAGTAGATGCATTGGCTTCTAGACCAGTGAAGCATATTTGAACGTCCCTGTTAATGAGCAGACAAAGGTAACAGCCAAAGCGGACGAGCACTCGTTACAGTGTCGCCTGTTTTGGTAGAGTTTTCCATCTGCGTTGTTTTGAATATGATTCATGTCCTCAGCCGTTCCAGTTCTGGAAAAGGAAAAGTCACTATGTACAGCCGTGCATAAATGAACCGCGAAGACAATATATAACCCACAACACGATTTATATAGCGCGAATTATTCTCCATGCGAGTGTAATACACGTGTGGGATTAGTACAGTAATAATTTCGGAATATAGTTTTCTAGATGTACCAAAAGACGCGCCATTATTGGATGTCCCGGAACAGTATTCTTCAATTTTGCGCGTTATGATGTATATTTTCGCGCTCGCAATTTTTTGTCCATGACTCGTCGTGTTATTTAGTTTCGTAGTGCTTAAAGAATCTATTTATTTCGTTGCACTCTTTAAAAATTAAAGATCAAGCTTTACTCTGCGAGAATTAAAACCCTGGGACGCCGAAGAGCCATTGAATATTTGGTGTTTCATGCCCTCACGTCCCCCGTTGGCTGGAACATATATTTTGGCTTCCTTGGTGTCGATTTATCATCTTACCTCCGTACATGTCTCGAAGTATATCAAGAAACATTTGGTTTTTTTTTTACAAATGGTACACAATATTTTGCCTGCTCTCAAGGGGTCGACTACACGCTCTTTGTGTATTGAGTTTGATAATTGTGATATCTGGTATTATTATTTCTTGGTATTTATTGATTCCCTATTTATTAGTCGTTGATTTATTTTTTTGTTTAGTTGCTAATGATTATTGTAATTGTTTCAGTGATCCAACTATTCAAAAGTGGCTATTTTAAAATTGTGCTCCTTCGCTTCGTGCAGATGATACACTTCCTGCAAGCGAAAAAAAACACATTCAAAATTCTTCTAAATGAAGTTGAATTAATAATATGTTTATTTTCCTTTTTTCTAAGTACGGTATGCCAAAAACAAACACAAGAAGAATCTTCGGAATGGTCCAGGGGCTGTAAGTCGATTATTTTTCAGAAAACCAATCAGGGCCTTAAAATTTCGACTCCCTTTAGTGTTTGCTCCACGCAGCGTTGTTGTAAGCGTACAGAGCACACACTTAACTCATGAATATTTGTATCACTTATATTTCGTTTTTTCGTTTGATCTTCACCTTTCAATCATTTTAGTTGTCGTTGATTTTAAGCATTTCAGATAGTGTTCTCAAGTGATAGCCAAGACACCCTTGAAGCATTGGGGGTAAGAGCAGACGGTGTCGTTAAAAGGCTCTACTGTGCAAGCATCCCCAAGCCCTAGGAGCTATCCATATTACATGCAGAGGCATAACCACCGTTAGTCATCTACAAGAGCCAAACATGGAATGTCACATCACATCAGATTCGATTGGGTATCCAAAACAGAAATGTTTCTCTCGTCCGGCTTCTCCTAAGGTTTAGACTATGCTTTTTTGCATTCTTCAGAAAAGCCTCTGAGCATCCTCAACAACTCAAACGGGTGATTATTACCTGGTATGCTTTACACTCATGGAGGATACAACTTGCAAAAACCTTATTTTTATTCAGATGTACACCGTCCTACAATAAATAAGCTCTATCCTGAGCACAAAAAAAAAACACGTACAGTCCAAGCATGCCCTTCATTAACAACGGGGTATTCACGCTTCAAGGTTCCCCGTCACAATCGTTGCAGAACGGCCATGACGGATCCTGCCACGGTGGCGTCGACGCTGAATGACGTGACGCGGCGGCTCGACCACGTCCGTTCAGGAGGAGTACGGCTCCGGCGTACCTGGAACAGCTTCAAAGCTCACCTTCACCAAGAAACTTAGGGCGATTCTCCCGCCAGAAACTACCAGGACGTCACCACAGCCGTCGTCCGTTGCCTGACCTCAGCGAGACCAACGTCCGCTACTGCTGCTCGGGAATGAGGCAGATGTTCACGTGGTCGGTGCTCGAGTTCCTGCCGCGGAAAGATCTGCGACTTCTTCCTCATCCTCCAGTTCACCGCCCCTGGCCGGCCTCGGCGGTAACATCCGGGTCCGGAACGTGCTCGTCCGCCCTCTGACAACTCTAGACGGCACGATGAAGACCAAGCCATGGACCACGTTGAGACCGTCCTACCCACGTACCTGAAACCATCGATTTTCAAGTCCTTGTAGATGATGTAAAGTGCAGGGAGAGCGTAGATGTGGTGCACGCCAATGTATTCACAGGCGAAGTTTCTGGCCGGCGTCAAAGTATTTACGTCAAGGTTGTGGAAGCACCGGGGAGAATAGTGCATCCCGTAGGGGTACGTCGGTTGAATTCCTCGAAGGCGAAAGTAATGCAGAAAGTACCAGAGCAGCAGAGCCGTCAGACGCAGCGTGCCCTCTATGATAATTTACATACACTCCGCAATGCTGACCAGATGGTGGAAACCGATGCCTTAGAGTCCCAGAGTGTGTTGCTCGAGAAAAATGGTGGTCCTTCTGACACCTTTTATGAAACCTGTGGAAAAAAAGTTTTAAAGTAAAACGCGTGACAAAATAGCCATTTTTCTTCAGTTTTCCAAAAGAAAGAGAAACAGTGTTTGGCTCCCACTGCACGCCGCAGCTTTTAAAACCGAGGCACAGGTGCTACAATACATGTCGATAAGTACCCCGCACGTTCAAAGTGAGAAAGACTCGCCGACTGCTTAGTACTTGGTAGTAGTGTATCGAAAGATCCTTCGTAGCGTGCTTTTTTATTTTACGAACCATGCTTTAGTGGGTATACCGCAGTGAGTTGCATAATTAGGGCCTATTTTTTCTGCCCTTTTATAATACCACAAGTGTTTTATGATGCATGACAACGAGGAAAATTTAGACAGTGATTATGGCGGTGAAACAAAATTTTCCGCCTGGCGTCAGACAAGTCATCACTGACTTCGCTACTATTGCCGCACATTGTAATATGAGTTGTGTAGAGAAGGCGCCCTGCCGTAACACCAAGGATTTTGAAAACCACATTTATCTCTTCTGAGACTTTGTAAATGCTAAATCGAAATCAGTGATGTTTAATTGGAGATAAATATTAACTTGCGTTAACCAATCGCGTTCGATTCGCTACCGAGTTTAACAATGCGTTTAAAATGTTCAAAGTTCAAAAATATCGGGGTATACGGGTTTGAAGACAAATTTACGGATGTTCGTTTATATTTTAAGAATAAAATTAGCATTTTACGCGTGAAAGTGGCATCTGGTTTAGCCGGCGCGTCGTTATAGAGGGCTGTGGGTCAATTTAAACAACCATAATGGTTGGAGAACGCTCCTCTTTGACACATTGGCTTTTTACATTTCAGCCTCTCGAGTAATGGCCGTTTTGGTTAGAGTCGATCCCGCTCACTGATTTTAAGCGCCGGTCTGTAAATTGTTCTAAGCAATTGCGGTACCGGATTCTCGACGAGCCAGTTGCTTCTGGGGCGCGTTAGGTCAAAATGTTTCTCAAATTACTAAATGACGCGGTTTCGAAACCTACAAGGCTTTTATTACGGCGTTTTTCTCTACTCCACCAGCACAACCCGCCGTAAACAGGGCGCTAGAAGAGGTACGACGCATCGACTCATCACTATAAAGAACACCGATCAGACAGGCGGTGTTGGTCCTCACCGCCGTCATCATCATGCTGACCATGACTTCCGTTTTCTGCGTGCGTTCCAACGTCGATAAAGGGAAAATTGATGGCGAACGCTTAATAATTGCGGCAACTACTGTCATTAATTCTGTTCTAGAAAATATAAGCGCATACATTTTTTAGGCGTATTTCCTGCTTAGTTCGCAACCCTGCTTAATATTCCCGAGAAGGCAATTTGAGGTGTGACTTAGTACTGCCATGGTTGGAAAGAACACTGGCGGCATATATACTTCCGAGATGAGCGGATGCAGTGAATGGACGCGTGTTGGTAATTCTACAATGATCAGCAGCTTACTGGTGTCACGAAAATGGTGCTAAGGTTTCCAAATGTTTTGAGAATATGTCAGTGCCTTTCGTAGCTGCAAGTAACCTTGTCAAGGAATGTGTGTTCTCCGGTTCATCGACAAAATCCCAACCTATAACGCCTATAGGCCTTCGTCCAGAATGTATTCTTCGGAAATCGAAACGAATTACTTCGAAACTTTTTTGCAAACTGATGGCGGGTGGGGAAGGAAAAATGAACACAAGCAACAAAGCAACACGGAATTTGTCACAGTTAGATGCACTGCAAGGGCAATTTTTTAAGGAGTGAGCAATGAAAAAATGACAAAAGTGAGGAACGCAAAGCAGCACTACTGTCGAAAAATACAAGTCAAATGCGCGAAACTACAGAAAAAATGGTGCACAATAAATTCAAAATCTCAGTTATGTTCAAAACCTGAGCCTTAACAGCGCGCTATCACGCTGTGAAGACGAGCATCCTACATGTATTAGTGATGCCTTGTGGCCGTTTGTAACGTACTAATTATAAAATAGGTCACCTTTTGCGTACGTCAGTGACATTACAAGTGTAGAATTTTTTGTAATGCCACTTGGCATCGCCGTACTGGTTACGGACACAAGTGCGCTTTCAAGTGGATGAATTGTGACAACTACTGTTGAGGCCTGCACGTAGTATGGCCTGAGGGCATCTGGGAGCACTCCCAAGCGAAGAAAAAGTAGGCCTGCCTCTGTCGTTGAATAAATGGTTAAGGACCAATGCGTAGGGCCGCGATTACCCACGAAGCATAAACTTTTCGCCCTAATTTACCCTACAAAAAAACCCTCGGTAAGCCAAGAGGCCATACATGCCAAGAGTAACGCGTGCGCTGAGGGGTAGGAAATGAGCTTCTCGCATTATAAACGAAGGTAGTGAAGAGAAAGAAAACTTTTTTTATGGGCATTCGATGCGAGGTGGTGCCTTATTTCAGGAATCCAAGCACTTTTCCTCTCGAAGTGCAGAAGTCGATAGCTGAGGTAGGAAGCTCGACAGCAAAATCTCCACGCTAATGGATGGCGAAGATATCATAACTGACTAGGAGAAATGAGGGAACTTGGGTCGGGAACGTAATGTGAGGGAACAACCGGCAGACCAGTCGGGTAAACTAAGGTACTACTGACTGCAGCAAACCAGAAGTAGGAGAAGGCAACCGCATGACGGGAATTAAATGAGAAAGTTAGGAGTCAAGGAATGAAAATTTTGGTTTTACAGGATAAGTGCATTTTAGGTTTATGCGAGAAGCCTTCGTCCTGAAAAGGACATCACGGGAGGATGGTGAGGCTGATTAATTATATTTCAATGCGCTTCTTTATAAATATTGATAATGGCTATCTCTAAGTCCATCTAGCTAAAATTATGTATGTTTTATTGTTTTCTTCAAGCCACACGAGTGGGGCAAATTCGATAATGTAAAATTATGTCTCACGGCTGAGGGCCACCGTTTGCCCGATTAAACATCAATTATCGCTCTCTCTCGCACGCGCGCACGCGCGCGAACACAAGACGTGAAACAATTTTAGAACTTCCGTGTATTCGTGTCTCGTAGCTAAATTACTGCAGTGAGTATCTCAAACTGAAAGCTAGGCTGAGGAAAATCCTTTTGAAAGAGAATATCTAGCTACATGACATTTACCAGGACATTTACGGGGATGGGTTTCTTTCCAAACTTGACCAATCTTGTATTGAGTGGGCACAAGGGCACCATCGTCGTTCGCATGCGCAGCCTTCAGTTGATCTGAAGAGCACTGAAAGATTTGCTACAGGCCTTCATTTGCGAAGCGAACCTTTGTGCCTTCATCTGTTCTCCTTTCCTCGCCACCACCTGATCATGTATCTTCAATATTGCACTGAGGAAAGATAAATGTTCAAAAAAATCCATCCAAACATTACTGTTTACGTTAGTTAGGTTTGAAGGAGCCAACACACTGCACCGTAGACCGCTTTCTTTATTTGTTATTGTTAGGGTGAAAAAACAGCGTTACATGTTGCCTTAAACAGAGGTGCCTATCTAAATTGCCGAAAAAACTACACATGTATACAGGCCAGCAAGCACTTTTAAAAACAGATGTATATTAGAGAAAAAAACTTGCTCGCGGCAAATCATAAGGTATTTTGAAAAATTGCATCCGCAAACTGTTACATTCATAGACTATTTGCTTACCATGAATTCGTTTCGCTTCTTTCGCTGTTTTATCACAGCTCCTCTTCTTCGTCGTCCTCCCCACAGTCTTCTTCAGGTGCGAGAAGGAGTTCTCCAGGAACTAACATCGCTCCTTTCCGGTCACTTCCGCAGAACTTCCATGCCTCCATGCGTCGCGCTCTGCATGAAACACTTACTATATCCTAATGAACCCTGAAAGGATGAACCTGGCATGACGCAATGCCCTTCCCAAAGTCTCTGAACACATCCTCCATGTTATGAAATCGAAAAGCAGGAAAATGTGATTGCAACGTTTGAGAAGAGATGCTTGCCCATTGCTACGGAGTCTTTCAGTACGTTGGCAGGTGAATTTATTTTATTCTGATATTTTATTTTTACCGTAAGAAAACCCGCTACGATTTCCTGCGAAGTACATTTCCTTTTTTGTACATTGAACTCCGTATACCATCGCCATAACAATATTCTAACATCTGCGCCCGAATGTGGCATTACCGACTTCATCGGACAACTTTTCACGGTTAAGGTGGAACAGAACATCAGCGAATGTTGATATGGAAGTTTAACAGAGTGGCTTTATGAATTTCACGAGCTGCATTTTAGGACGTCAGTGGGTTTCGGTGTTTATGTTGCGGCTCTCACCTTCTTTTTATTTGTTTTATATTATACTACTTAATGTTTAATTGTCGTCCCGAAGAGCCTTTGTTTTTAACAACAATTGGTACACCGCCGCCATTTGTTGCGCTCTTAAAATGTGGTGTTCTGCTTATGCAGAAGTGACTAAGCCGTCTGAATTTGTTCTGTTTCACGCGCTGCAAAGCGCGTATTCATGAAAAGATTCACTCCGTGTGCCCGCTTCTGACATTGAATATGATCTCTATAATGATTTTTACACACGGGATTCCAATTCTTTTACTGATCTTCTAAGTGTCTGGACAACAGAGCTGAAGCCAACAAGGAGGCTCAACAACTAAAACAAAGAGAGTGTGACCAAACTCATTTTTATCCAAGAAAATCGGATGCTGACGGAGCAGAAGTCAGATATTTTTCGGTAGTTGTGTTCAGAGCAGGATACTGCTGTGACGTTAGGGTTAACAAAGTTAGGGTTAAAGAAGTTCGGCGTTAGGGTTAACGAAGGTAGCTACACTTGGACATAACTTTTCCCTCGGGATGTTTCAGTCATTTCACAGTTGCTCACCTCTTGGAGAGTACATGGAGATCTAGCGGCCGTATCTTGAAGTACAGAATCCGCGGAACAGCACCCAGGCTTGCGCTGTCCGCTCGACGTCCCACCAGAGACTTCCAGTTGAATGTGACGTTGTGCACGTCGTACAACCGCTTCTTGGTGGTCAACAGCGAGGTGTACTTGACGCCGGGCTTCATACTGTGCGGGCTGCAAGACACCAAAATGCCCTTCAGAAGGGAAAAGGTTTTGGCGCATTGGTTCATAGTCACACAGAAAACAACCGCGGTAAAAAACAAACCTAGGAAGAGGAGTAGACAGGACAAGCGCTGACAAAATGCCGCAAATATTGAAACCAATTCCGGACAAGTCCCGAAGCAGTGGGGCTTTATCAGTAAACTAACACTAATACCTCCTTTAGTTCTTTTTAGACTTCTCACTAAGAGTATAAAACAGAGACAGCGCAATAAACAGTGAAGGAGAAAAATACCAGAGGCATAGCAGCGACTCCAAACTAATTTTTATGCTAAATGCACCGCCCTTTGTGCAGGCATGATACCTGCAAATAAAAGGAACAAACGGGAGATTGCACGAAAAACGCGTAAATAAAGTGCGCGCATATCTACCCTGTGAAGCTGGTTGCAAAGCGAAGCTGTAAACCCCACCCATAACGATTACCCATGCGACATCACTCGAATTCGCAAACGTGGCTCCACAAATAACAAAAGCAGAGTCAAGTGAAATGCACTTAACCACACCTTTTATTACTTCAAAGAGATATTCATTGCTAAGGATAAATCAAAGCATGATTTATGAACGGTTTTTGGTTGAGTTTTATTGGTGTAACACATGAGTGGAAACTCTTTTATTACAAAATCAAAGGAATCTCACACCCAGGATTAGACGGTCTCACTTCTCCTCTGTCTCTGCCGCCGCCGACGGAGGCGACGAGATCAGCGGCAGAGACAGAAGAGAAGTGAAATGTCATGCATTGGTGTGGGCTTCCTTTTTTATCACTCTTAGCATTCGTAAAGTGCGCACTCGGCAGCTGCACGTGCCGTGGGCGGAGCGCACAGCGCCGCGAGAGGTCGCGTGAAGATGTCAAGTGTCATTCAGCGAGAGCGAAGTGGGTAAACCCGCAGATCTGCTCGGGGCACCGTCTCTCTCGTGTCAGCGTGGTCTCATAGCTGAATCGGTAAGACAACGGGCTTCGATCAGTTTCTCTATTAGTTCCGCGTTCGATTCCTGGTGGTGCCAGAAACTTCTTTTATTTGTTCGCTGGAGTTTTCTGTTCACACAAACGGTCGCGGGAGAACTCTTGGAGGTTAGAGGTAAAAAGCTTCACTTTAAAGAAAGTGTTCGGAAGTTGACGGTGAAAGATAAACCAGGATGTAGCGATGAAAGCGCGAAGTGCCGCGTGAATCTCGCATTATTTTGCGTAGTTGAAATTGGTATCCAAATATATCTGCTGTTCATGTGAACTCTACCCGAGGAAACCTTTGGTGTGGTGTGATTTGACAAACTAGGGTGTTGTGATGCCGCCAGTATACTTACCTGCGTATCCCTTGTGCCGGAATTCGAAGTTTTATTAGGCTGTTTACTTTACAGTGAAGCCTTCCCCCGCAGCATGACTCTGTCGAAAAGTTTGAAATGTCGCAGCATTACTTTGCCAAATAACCACCAACTGAACCGAATCTAAGTGTTTTTAGCGCAACGGGCCTGCATTCAACAGGATTGAAGTGCCGTGGTGCAGTTTCAAGGGGGGCCTAGGGGACATGCGCCCCCGTGCAAGGTCTGAAGTCCTCCCTCTTTCCTGGTGCTGAAAAATCACCCATCACACCCCTCCTCGGATATATTCGATGTCTTCAACCTCCTGGCCACAGCCAAAAAGTAACAGAATACATATTGGCCCCGGATGCCAGACGACCTAGCTACTCCACTGGTAGATACGTTGTCTTGATACGAAAAACGTATTCAACAAACTATCAAAAGTTATTTGTGTCAGAAGCTAAGAACATTACGAAATTTAATGTGTTTAGCAACACACAACGTTTCTGTTATAATCATCAGCAAAGGCAGTACGATTTAGCCATTTGCCGCTGTCTTTAATGTAGCCCAGTGCACATGCATTATTGGGTGTCCCAAATTCGCGCCATCGCATAGGGATCCTACGACTGAAGTATACTGTTGTCTGAATCAGCGCTCACGATTTGCCCAAAGGAGTTGCAAGTTTCTGCTTTGGAACTTTTAGCGGTTGTGTGGTTCAGATGGTGATCGTCTTATATTATTTGTCCTTGAGAGTGCCATACCTTTTGTGCATTCTTATAGCGATCTTCTTGTCTACTCCGGGAAGCGTGAGTTGGACATCTCCAAAAAGATCCCAGAGTGGCACAGACTTGGTCGTTTTAACGATGATCTGGTACTGAAACACTTCAAAACAAACGTTAAAACTTGATTACGATCAGTCAACACGCATCACTCTGCCACACATGCTCACCAAAAGTAAAAAAAAAGCGAGGCATGATTATATCACCTTAAATCATCGTTACTTGAACGGGGTCAGCCTCTGCATTCGTTCAAAAAAGTGTTTTACCTCGACTAGACAACCAGGAAATATTGTGCGCTCTCTGAAAATCTGCCTGTTTTTTTTTTTTTTCTTAAATGGTTTGTAGTGTCTCACGGCTGAATTGGGAGGGATTTCGGGGTGAGGGCGGAGAACGCATATTTATTCCTTGGTTTTCACTACGCTAGTGTGGTCTAAAAAAACATTTTATCGCTACAAATGGCCTTCATTCCAATAATATTTTAAGCAAAAAATTGGAATCGACAGGCTCACAATAACTGTAGGAAGCCACGAGGAATGCAGGAGCATGTTGCTCTCTTCAACGAGCTTTTCCCGTCATCCCGGAGTAAATTAGAGTACCACCTCACGTACTGAATAATCAAACACGGACTTCACAGTACTTGTGTAGCAACAAAGAAAAAACGTTTGGTACACCTTGGTACCAAATACTTACCATAATGCCCTTCGCTTTCATAATTTCTTTCATTTTGCACACTTTTTTCCGCCTCTACGTAATTATTTTATCAACAACAGTTTTGCACACACGGAACATTTTTCTTACTGCTTTTTTGTTTTTGTTTTCTCTAACTTTCCTCACTTCTTGAGCTTTTTTGTTTTTTGATGCGTTGCTAAGGCGTTTACGTAGAGCGCTGAGCCTCCTCTAACGCCTTAAAGAGGCCCTGCAATACTTTTTCAAACTTTTCAAACAGATAGGCCTTCCGCTTCTGCTTTGTTTTTGTGGCTTTTTTTAGGTGCCTATCAAATGCGTTCATTCGCGCAACCGAAGGAAAGCAGGCCAATAAGCCGCTACACCGCTGTAATGACGTAATTTAAGCAGTCGAAGAACGGCGAGACCTGTTAAGACAGAAAAATCTTTTGAGAAAGTCTCCAAGTTAAGTTATGTGCATGTAGCAGTACTTTTTGGCTGAGATACATTAGGACTCCCTTGTCTAAGTGCTGGATGTGTTGGTTGACTACGTTTTGCAAGAATTTAAGATCTCGAAAAAAGTTCGAAAACATGTTGCACGGCGCGTTTAATTGTTGATCTCCCACTTTGCTCAGAAACCATGCGAGATAACAAGCGATAAAACACCCTGTGCTGGCATTAACATTGGCGAACGGTGACAAATGACCTATCCAGTTCTTACAGCAGAGAACGGTGGTTCGGGATCTGTTTGAGGTACAGTTTGATGGCGCCATTGTCGGCGCTCCTCCAGGGCTCGTTGGCGTAGTCCTCCGAGGAAGCCTCCGCATTCTGTCAGCCAAAATCCCATCACCGCGCATTGGCCCCGTCCTGATGCGCAGCCTCCACAGCGCCCTGCCAACGAAGTCGTCCCATGACCTGCAGTCGGTATGGGAATCAGTTACAAGTGGAAGCAAGAACAGTGTAAACACATTTCTATCAAACACTTAGATTTTGGAAGCCTTCAAAAGAAATATTTCATTAACTACTACTGAGGAGAGTTGCGTCTGACTAAACTAAACGATCCAATGCACACTTACGCACAATCGGTCCTTAAATTTCTGAGTCCCTCGAATATTTCAAGAAGAATATAGCTCTGATTCACAGCAATCGACAGTTTAGCAAACAAGCTTAACCTTGTAGTCCAGCTCACTCGTTTCATTGCATCAGGAAGGGTAACTCGTCAGTGAAATTAATTTACGTGTGTGTAAGCCACCCCACGAGCATGGTGCCGGGGGATGATAAACGATGACGTCCTGGCGTGCAGATTTGTTTGTGTCGTGTTTGTACTGCTCACGCACGGTGCGCGCGTCAGTCTTGAGGAAGAGGCAAATACACCAACTAAGGGCGTTTATTAAAAAGTGGTCCCAACGCTTCGGAGCCTACTTGGATGCTTCATTTGGTGTGAATCTGTTCGACCACAGGCAGCAGTTTATTTAAGTAGCTTCTTGTTTCTTTACTCGTCATTAGCCCCTGCGTGCCGCAGCTCGTGAGCGTAAACGGCGACAAGGGCCCCTATAGTACATACCACAAGCCTGCAAGCAACCACTGTGAAGGCTACATTTTTTTCAACAGTCCGCCTACTGAAGGCGCCTACGTCACCGTGAAGAAACAGACAAAAGGCGCCGGGACCTTGCTGTTCCGCCTGCCCAGAGGGGTGAAGGAAGTGTCCTATCAAGGCGCCCTTCACGGTGAGTTATGCGTCCTCAGCGGGCGGACCGTGAACAACAATTTAGCCTCAACATGGCTTCATGCAGCTTGTGGAATGAACTACAGGCATCTCTTCAACTCTCCCTGACTCTGTTGTGTGTGCCAGGACTCCAGGAGAATTTTTTGCGGGTAATTTGCTTCAGTGCCAATCATCTTATATCGCTCTGGTTGTGGTTGAATACAGCCACACTTCTAATGAAGGAGCCAAGTAGGCTCCAAACCGTTGCGACTGGTTTGTAATAAACGCCCATTGTTGGTTTATTTTTCTCTTCCTCATGTTTAACTCAACCAGACAGAGTTCTGCCGGTATACGTTCACGTGCAAGTGCTTGAAGCCGCAAGGCGCGTCGCCACCAATGGGATGCGGTTGCATGCCAATATCAATTGTATCACTCGATGGTCTTAGATTTTGCATAATAACCGACTGCGCTATAACATAACTCATGAAGTTGAACAATCTGCCATTGTTGACCTCTTTTAAACCAAGTTCGTCGAGCGATAACTCGTATTTCTCATCGAGAGCACGCCGTTAACGCGCACACAATTAGACAAAACACGGACGCTGCTGGGTACAGTCCGCGCTCGCGGCATGAACGCCCAACGAACTTGGACGCAGCCAGCGCCAACTTTAGCTATTTTCTAATGGCACGTGCCCTTGCTCCTCATCTCCGCACCCCTATTCTTGGAGCGAGCCAGCAATTCGACACTTTCTCTCCTTGAAAATGCACGAGGCGCTGATTTGACCTTCATGGAACTTGAAAGTCAGATCGGCAGAGACCTGTTTCCTCGGTTTCTGTCTGGAGTAATATAACTTTGGCTTTCACGTCAACGCATTACGAGAGAGCACCATTATGCTTCTCTTCATCTAGGACGTGTGCGCAAAACTCGCATTTATTTTCCCGCCACAAGTCTGACAATCAATCCATTTCCTTTTCCCTCCCAAAATACAAAAACCACTCGAGAGTTTTGTAGTTTTTCTAGGTCCGGTGTTTTTTTTTTCTACCCCAGCATCGCATTTCTTTTTTTGCCCAACAGTTTCTGGAAGCAATAATTGACCTAGCCATCGCTGGCAAGTTCGTAGCATTTTCTATTGCACCTGGACGACGAACCTAACCATCGCTGTGTTGGGCATACTCACCTACAGGCGACACCAACGGGCAGGCACAGCCTTCTGTTTATGGTCGAGGTGAAGAAGTCCACGGACCTCTGGTGGTCGCAGGCGGCAAGCCGTCGCATGCTTTCGAGCATGCCATTCGAGCAGAAGGCTGTTGATGTGCTGCATGCGCAGCCAGGCTGCTTGTTAGCCGTTGTTCGATAGAAATCCACATGGCCCCACCAGCTGGTCGATGCCGAACCCTAGACACACAACATGCGGCGAAATATTCGACCCTGTTTAGAAGTGCACTGACGTATCACCAGGTCATTGCAAGACCCTCTTTGGATTGATTGCTATAGGTTTCGTCGTGTGTAAAAATCGTCTGCTGCTATAAAAGACGCGTTGAATTTAGGCGCCTCTCCTTAGGTTTACTTGGTTTTTAAACTGTATAAACAGATCCAACAACAGGAAACCTTGCGTATAGTTGCAAAAATACCACAGGGTGAAAGATATACAAGAAAAGAAAACGTTTGTGTACCTTATACACTATGAAGGAACATACCTTTGTCGTTGAAGAAGCCAAGATTTGCAATGAAGCTGAAAGGTAAACTGGCATCCGAGTGAATGACGTCCACAAACGATGCATCACTCGGGTCAAGCCGCACAGATGGCGGCATATGGAAGAAATACGGTCCCGCGGGATCGAGGCCTAGGGAGCAAGAGAAAGGCCAGCACTTTTATTTCTTGTTATAGGCAAGGAAAGTAATGCCGGTTGTATAGTGTTTTGCTCCGCAAAGCGTAAAGACCCCTCCTACTGAAATCTCGTAATCCACATGAAAATGGCCCTTCAAATAGAAGAACACATCACCGTCTACAGAGAAAAAGGGAAAAAAAGTTGCGGAAATTTTAAGGATTGTCAACTAATACGGGACCATTCTTCGGACGCTTCTTCGTTGTACCAACCTTACGTTCGCTTAACGGCATTGAAGCAACACGTGAGCCCACGCACTGTCTTTTCTCTTATTTGTTTTTATTTTTCAGGTAACAGCGTGAGAGTGCTGGATTACTTTCGTAATATTATGAGTTCAATTTAAGCTTGTTTTTATTTTTATATACATCGATCGTTTCTTAATTGGTGCTGGGTACGATACACCTTTAAATTTGGTAACTTACGTTTCAGTTTTTTATAAATTTCTTTCACAGTCGATGGTTGCCAGATGTGGCTATCAAAGCCATATGGGGAGAAAATGGGTCTGGGCTTTTCGCTTTGTTTTTTGGGACGCTATTTCTTTGTTATTTTTTTACAATGATCTACACTTATTCTCGTATAGGGATAAATTGTCTGATTCTACCAGTTACGCATTTTTGGGCAGGTACATGGAATGACAATGTTGGGTATTCTGCAATGAATCGTTCCGCATTTAAAACTCCGACGACATTCATCACTAGGACAAACATTTTATTTGCTTCTATCACGAGCACGAACGGACCAAAATGAGATGAATCAATTAGATCCCCATTTCGAACGCATGTTCATCATATAATCAGAAGAATCGAAGAAAAACTGGCCACCTGAACTGTTGCAGCTATACATTTCCCTTTTCCCCAGATATTTCATCGCCATTGTCAGTGTTGCTCCCACTTATTTTCTTTTCTTGCATGGCTAAGATTAATAAACGCGATATTTTATTCATTAGGCCAGTTTTCAATTAAAATATATACCTTTTGCCTTGGTTACTGAGTGTAACCCTATGCCTGCGCACATTACTACGAGAACTTCAAGGTTAGTACACAATCTTTCTCGCGCATACATTTACCTCGTTCACGGTTTGTGCGATGGTTCATCACTGTGCATTTTGAACTAGGCCTGTTACACACCAATCACAATATACTATTTCATACTTTTATTAGATTCATCACTCAATTGTTTCATTTTCATTTGAAAAGACTGCCGGGAGAAACAATTTTTGGTACCTTTATACCTTGACCATGACGCATTAGAAACTTGCCACTAATTTTTGGTTTAATGTATTTACCAGGCAACTTTTACTTGTCCCTCCAAAACGTTCGTCTCTATAAACTTGGTAAACAGGATGCTTGTTTATAATATGGGAAGTTTCCTACGTCTTCGTAAAAAGCTTACAATTATTACATTTAAGCTTAAAACCAGACCATTTATTTATGTTCTTAATCATCAGATGAAGTTCAAGACGATGTGGCAGTTGCGATGTGATGTATAACTAGTGCCTAAAGGAGTTTGGTAAGGCAGACTCAACTTGAGGATGTAAGGTTTAAACGGAAGAGAGAAACCTGTGGCTCAAGTTTGAGGTGACGTCGAAGCTAATGATATCGCTTGCTAACCTTCGTTAGCCGGTGCCACAGTCCGGTGAGAGCTCGTTATTCTCTTTACGAAAGGAGAGTTTGTATATGGCTTGTGAACCTGTGATCCGCCCAATCTTGTCCAGTCGTTCCCCAGCGTAGCCGGCGATCTGTGCTCCGAGGCTGTGGCCGATGATGTGGAAATCCGCTGGAGATGCTCCAGTTGAATTCTGTGGGCGAACCAAGACGAATGTCAGATGGTATGCAGCGCACCTATGCTATTTGTAGGGGAACTAAATCAGCGAAGCGGACTGAAGGGAAGTCTTATAGGTAGATGTGAAATTTAAAATAGTTTAAACAGCTTTATATCTTCTCCAATAAGAGCACTCCTAGGAACATAATTTTTGGAGTTTTCGGCACCCCCTCTTAAAGCGGTGCTCCTCCCTCTCTTTACATAATACATACTAATGAAGCGTTTTATGACTGTGGCAGAACAAACCGCAGTTTGTGTGGAATATTTTTAGAAATGTTTTATCGTAAAGTTACAAGAGAATGCCCTCGTACGGAACATCGCCCACACCCCTTTAGGGGAAAAATATTCAATTTATTAAAAGGAAGGTCGCCCAACCACTTAAATCGCGCTAGCTCCGCCTTCGAAAGCTCAGGGAGTTTTCTCTAGCGAGAACGTCCTGCGGCCGCGAACACCGCCGATGTATCGATATTGAACAACATAAACACAATCTGTCCGGCTTTTAAGCGCAGAGCACCTTAGGCGATCGCCTTATCGTCATAGCTCGCCCGCTCGACCCAATTATAGAGAGCACCAAGGTGGCGTCCCGGGGTAACGCTGTTGTTCGCGGCGTACCCCAGAGGCTTCGAAAGCCAAGCGGTTATATATAGTCATAAGCCTTCGAAACTCGTGAAACGCTGGCTTGTGCTTGTCATACATCTTCCCGTTGTTTAGCGCAAAGAAAACTGTACGTACATTTGAATAAAAATATACGTAATTAACCGGCAGCGCCCGCATTCCTTAGTTAAGGACGCCCGTTGCGTTGGTTTTTACGATAGTACACGCAAAATGTGGAAGTGCAACGCCGGCACGTGCGGGGGAGAAAAGCACAAAGAGATAACAGAAATCCCGCTGGCGCAGTTTCAGGCAGGGGGCGCGCAAGCACTACGAAGACGGGAAAATTGAATTGCCTGGGGTGGTAGCAGTAAGCGGATAACGGTGGTACAGCCCATTATGGCGAATCACTGCTATAAATTTTCGACAGCTTTCAC
Organism: Haemaphysalis longicornis; assembly: GCA_013339765.2. Taxonomy (NCBI): domain Eukaryota; kingdom Metazoa; phylum Arthropoda; class Arachnida; order Ixodida; family Ixodidae; genus Haemaphysalis; species Haemaphysalis longicornis. Next base: position 85,108,785 of record CM023455.1, on the reverse strand, counting down.
CTTGCGTGGAACGGCTTTAATTTTTACTTTATAGTTTTGCACTTTTGTTTAAGGGTGCGGCAACTTTTTTTGTGGTTTTTCGCACCTGACCCTAAAGATCGCCCATTCCGTATTTTTTTACTTGATATCTCTGTAGATTGGGAGGGCGGGCTTTCTGAACTTTACGGTAATTCGCCCGAACTGCAACTATAGGCTATGCAAGGAGTCCTTAGAGAGGCGCCAAAGTAAATTAGGCCACCTCAGTAACTCAACATTGAGTTTAATACAACTACTTACGTGCACTGTTTTTTAATTGTGATTTAATCAGAAAACAGCCTGTGCGACGTGAAATCAAGGCTGATGCCGGTCAGTAGAGCATTATGACGTCTTCGAGAATGTGCCGCTCAGGCTGGTGATACAAGACTCAAGCCGTGTTATTATGCACTCCTAGAATTAATGTCGCGTAAAGCTAAGCACGATTTTCTATCCCGTTTTGCAATGGTGAGGAACTTAGCGAAATTAATTAGTAAACCGGAGTTTTTTGTTATTTTTCAAGTAAAATCGTTGGTCTTTTCAATAGACCTTTGACCTATACAAACGCTATAAACCTGCCTCAAGACTTAACGTGACAGACGCGGTGGTGTTGACGTTTGCAGTGAAGGATGTCGAAATAGTGGCAGCTTCAAAAATCTGGACATCCCGGGAATGGCGTCGGTGATGACTGATCAACAATGCAACGGCTGATGAGTTCTGGGTTTCCGGTAATAGTATCCTTCATTTTCCATCAGATTGTTCCGGTGTACAGACGCCAGCGGAAGTTTATTGCCCACAATAATATTGCAAGCGTATCCGCTGGCTTCTTTGGAAATGTCTTCTAAAAGCCACAGTCTTCTGTCGCCCCAACCAATTAAATCCCTTTGGTCTCTTTCCTACCCCCTCATGCGGTTACCCTCTCGTCTCCCGCCTCACATGAGAAACACGGGGGAGGTGTGGTCAAGCCATTTCAAGTTTCCCGCGTTCGACTGCTTGCGCGCCATACATAGAAAACTTTGGTTACTGTTGAACTTTGAAGGCCGCGATGAGGTTTAGGCTTGGGCGTGAGATCTTTTTGTATTTTGGGAAAGGGTAATATTTTCAACCCGTATTTTGTATTTTCTATCGCAAATATAAAGAGCACATCTATTTTCAAAGCGACCACTGCTTGGTATCACTCATGTATTGCTGTTTTGCCTCAAACATGCGCAATGTTTTCTTTTTGCTAAACAATGCTCACAAGTATGAAGCATGGTACGAGATTTAGTTTGGAAAGGTTTTGCTTATATGAACTCGTCTCAGGATTCGTTGAACTCCTGGCTGGGTGGCTAAATAGAAGGATAGACAGGACGACAGAGAGCCATCTTAGTTTTTAAGTAGCCTAAGTTAGACTATCGCGGTAATTTTTAGCATAGAAATGAACACACGCCGTTTTTTATTCCGTATGGCAGCAGGAACATATATCATTATTTTTTCCCTCACCTGTAATGTAGTTACAAGTAAGGCGAGCTCAGCGCCGACCACGCGTGTGTTGGCCGTTGCCTTCGTGTAAGGAGGGCCATTTCCATGGCTCCAGTCAACAACGACGACGTTGTAGTCTCCGTGCTTGAGAAACTCGTCTTTCATTGTCTGGAAAAGAAAGACAACGGAAATGTTCTTCCAAATCCCATGCTGCAATATGTGTCCAATTAAAGGTACCCTGTAAGCCTTTTCTCAATTGTTTTCGAAATCATAAATGCATGCAGAAACTAGTCAACCAACCCAACAAGTACTTATACTAGGGATTGCAAAGTACCTCAGTTAAGAATTACGACTCAATTCCCAATTTTCCTCTCTTTCCCGGTCTTCGCACTTTCGACCGCTCCAATTACGTCACAACAGCGATATAGCGGCCGCTGGCCGATTTCCTTGGGTTGCAGCAATGAACGCATTAGATGGTCACTTTAGGAAGACAGCCAGAGAAGCACAGCAGAAACAGAAGATGGATAGTTCTGCTGCGACGAGAAAATCCCTCAGTGCCGCTCCGTGCTGGCGATAACTGGCGATTGCTTTTACGATGCTTCCTGTCACGAAGTAAAGAGTGAAAGCGTGCATCAGAGATGTTGCAGAGTCCCTTGAAGTGAGTATCCACGTTTACAATGTAAAACTATTGTCACGAAGCAAAAGACAACGCAGTTGTCTTGAAAGTATAAGAAGTTTATTGGAGCGAACTTGGGCTTTTATAACGACTCAAAAAATATACAGGCGGCGAAGCAGCAGTCAACAAAGTGACGTGCACAGGCGAGTATCAGTGATCGAATGCCGCGGCGTCTGCTCCGCGGGAATTTATGTCTCGGCGCGAGCGTTTCTCGAACCGTCGAGTTGCATCCAGAACACTGTAGATCAAAGAAGATAATTCTAGGCTGGTGTCGTTAGTTCTAAACACTCTCCCTATCAAAGGAGATAACACGAGCGGCATAAAGAATGGTACATGCGGTTCACTTGGCCCACGGATAACACAGATAACACAGCCCGGCGCAGCCGTCCGAAAAAACCATAAAGAAACAAACCCAAAGCATGGTTCGCGGCACTATGTATATTTATGCTGTTTGCACACATTCAAACCAGTTTACAGCAGCAGCCTAAAATGGCGCCCTATTTACCACATTGTTGAGCACACGCGCTCCGAGGAGGAGCTTTTAATGGTATGAAGAAAACCTGCTACTTGAGTGGGAATCAGGACCTCTACACGTTTAGACCATGGCAGCGTCTGAAGGGGAGTGGTTTGTCAGATCCTACAATGTTCCAGCTAGATAAATCTGAACTAAAACGAGACTCACGCCCATCCACTTGCCGACGCCGAGAGAATCCATGAATCCGTGCACGATGACCTTGGTTTTCAGGGATGCGTTGAAGAAGGAGTCATGGGAAGTTCCGAGCGGATCATCGGCGCTCAGCTCTTCCGGTTCGTTGGAGTTGCGCTTGGTGTAGAGTAGGAAGCGCGTGGCAATGCGCTCTCGGTCGTCCGGCAGTACGTTGATTGGCCGGTGGATGACGTGGTAGAAGACGTCATCATTCTCAAAGCAGCCCAGCCCGCGCATGCATTTGCTGGAAACTACAGGAGTGGCGCCTACTGCACAGTGCGGAAAAAGATAACGCTTCAAGGATTGAAATGGGTACTACCGGGAAATGTCGTTCAGCTTGCATCCCAAAGCGTTCAACATAAAGTCGTAAGGAGTGAAAATTGTGAGGACGATGAAAAAACTTTTATTTTGAGCAAAACGAGGAATGGTCTAAAAGTACAAATGGGGCACAATAAATCCGGAAAATATCGTAAATATTACCCGGACTACAACATTGTTTTCCATTATTTGGTTTCAAGAAGTCCAGAGCATGACGGAATCCCGTCTGGCCAGGGGGGCATATTCCTAACAAAAAGAGACGCCGGCCAGTCCAAACAAAAACGTACTGATGTTTCGACATCCGCAACGGAAGCCTTGCGTGCTGGAAGCTGAAACGTCAGTACGTTTTTGTTTGGACTTGTCAGCTCCTCTTTGTTGTTCCATTTGTTTTCACGACACTCTCCTATTTCGAGCTAAGGACTCTTCTGTCTTGAGCTTGCCCTCATCAACTTCCCAGTTTTCTTCACAACAGTTTTAGGTAACTCTCCTAAAGACCTACTTGTCCCTTTTATAGCTTAAGACCAGGGAATTGTTTTCTAGTCAAACCCTTTATCAATCGTACTTGAATGAATCATACTGAACGGGTTTACGCTAGGCCACATCCAATGTTCTTTCCACTTTGTCTAAAAGCACACACGACAGAAACCCTCCCCAAATGAATACGGCGGAAGGTTTCACCCTTACTGAAGATCGTCGCAAGAAGATGACATCATTCATGAAGTGTCAACTTACGTGTTCGTCGCAGAAGCTTCGTAGCCTGGTCGGTAATCCCTGCGCTTGCGAGCTGCCAAAGAATTGCCGCTGCGCCAACGCCACGGATCACCGCAGCTGCAGCCATGCTCGAGGACACCTGCCGGGATACTGCGACCAACGCTGATGCTCTTCGTTGCGGTTACCGCTCAGTGTCTCTTTCTGCAAAGCCCGCATGGTGAAAGTGGCGGCATTTCTATTACTTTCCCTTTTGAGCGAGAGGAAATGGAAACCTCAAATGTTCGGATCGTGCACCCGTTCCGGAAGCTGTCGCTGTTGATACTGAGCTGTGTCGTTTTCCGAATGCCCTTTTGAATCGGGAGCACGGGAGCTTCCGGCCTACTTCCTGGACGCCTTCCTGTAGATTGTTCTCTGTATTTTGGCTGTCCTGAACACCGGTTTATATTTGACCCGTGTCGACCAAGAAATGAAACTACGGGGCTGAGTACACCTGCATGAATTCTGTTAGCTATGAGTATCGTACACGTCTTTACAAGAAAACGTACCCTCTAAAAAATCACCACTGTTGAGCCTCACCACAGCTCCTCAGATCGACCAATCAGCGTGACCGCCGCAAAGCTCCTCCCTTTTGTGACATGCCTGCTGTGTACGGTGTTAGGTTGACAACAGGGTGGAGGCATAGGCAAACTTGATAACTGGCACCCTTCCAGTCTTCGCTGGCGTTATCGCAATCTGCAGTACTCTGAACCGCTATCCAAACTCAGAACAAAAGGGATGAGCCTTGCAACGGTCTTCACTGTCTAGTATGCGTAATCGTGTAGCGGCAATTAAACTTCGCAGTTCGATATCTCGGAGTACGGATGCGCTGGAAGAATTCTGCCAAATGAAACTGCTTGGAAACACGATTGCGTCTAACTTTTCAATACAAACGTGCCTGCTTACTGCAGCCCATAAAAAAGTTAATTATTCAATTTTAGTTAATTAAGCCACCGACATCAATAATTACTACCTAATTATGTGTACCCATGGGCGCATAACCTTCACTGTAGAGGTGGTCGATCTTCACGTAAACCTAAGCGCCTAATTTTAAAAAATCCTGTCAACTTAATTTTGATCACCCTGTATACACGAGTTTGTCATTTATGTCCGTTTGGGCCACTTGTTCACTTTAAAAATACACAGATGTCTTCTTGTAGAGTTATAAACTGTTTGATATCACTGTGTACAGGTATAAGTGCATCCGCGAATACGCAGGTAGAAACGCATCACCATTGCACACAGCACCCAAAATTTGGTCTCCACAGACGGTGCATGACTAGTCTGATTCCACATGCTGGTTGCATTGAATTACTCGCAGAAGTCCTTCCTATGTATTAATGGTGCCGAAACCAGACTGAATAAATAATTCTAAAAATGTATGGTTCCGGCGACAAAAGAAGTTGTGTAACCGTAGGCAAAATAAACGCCTAAAGAGTGGCCAAATCCAAATCATCGATCGCAAGGCAGAGTCAAAAAGTAGGTAAAAACTTTTAATAAATACTGACGAAAGATATTGCTGGTATCAAAATCTCCAAGAGCATGAAACGTGGTATCAACGTTTCCTTGGACATAAATATTAGGCGTGCAAAACGCAAAAAGTGGGAAAAACGTGAAAAGTGCAAAACGCGCAGGAATTACTGCATAGGGTGTTGAGTCCTCTGAACCAGTGCACTTGGTGTGGTTCTGCTGTGGAGAACCGAGCACAATCTTTTTTCGCCCAATGTGCTAAATCAGCTAAAAACTGGTGCGCAGTGTAAGGCCCGCTTTATTTCCGTGGGCATTCTCACTCTGTCTCGCTTGGTAGGCCTTAAGATTTGCTTTAGAAGCTTTCGTTGAAGTGTACTCTGGAGGCCGTGTTCCGAATCCTAATCTTTGTAGGTTACAAGCCTTTTATTTCCATGAACGGTTGACGCCTGCTTGCTCGGGTAATCAATTCGCAAAGGACCACACAAGAGTATAGGATAAAACTAGATTGCACATCTAAATGTATGCAAATCGATGTTTGCCTTCAATACATCGTTTATGTGCTTCCGCCAAGCGATGGCGTTCTTAATGGATCACCCAGAATAGCTACGTCAATCAATACATGCATTATCACATACCGCATATCTACTATAGGAGGCGATGCGTACTACAAAATATTTAAACAAGGCATGTAACGTGTTGCTTCTCCAGAGAATACGGACCTCACAACTGAGTTGCCATAAACAAATGTTAAGTGAGTTCTAAATTATTACTACAAAAGGATAGGCGTTTTGACCACCTTTTCTAGAAGGGAGGGTGGTATTTTCTCCTCGGCCGCCAATTCCAAAATACAACTACAAGAAAACTCACAGCACTTTTTTACACACGAAGACAATTACCGTTGCTCTGAAATGCAATATTACACGGGCACTTTTTCAACAGGTTGCTGGAAATTTTTAGTTTTTATTATTGTAGCAGAACCAACAAATATGTAGGTGGGAAGATGAAACGCCGGAGGACGACGTCTTTGCTGTGTCGATGCAAATTTGCCTTCATTCACGATAACAAATGTAACTTCCGGATGATAAAAGTGGGAGCATATTCGTTTTGCCCCAACAAAACTATGCACAGCTTTTTGAGTAAAGCACTTGTTACGCTAGGTTTCTGTTATCTATACCCTGATAGATTCAGATCGCAACACGCCTACCACTGTAGCCTCGCTTTACTCTATGTACTCGTTTTGATTGGCTGAGAGTGCGCCGCCATGAAAACCACAAAACAAGGGCAAAAAGAGGAAAGAGACCGTGACACTACGCAATCAGGACCGCCGCTCCGCTCTGTGACGACGATGCAAGGCGGCCGCAGCCGTAGTGCTCGTTCGCGGCCCCACCGGACACAAATCCACCGGTCCTTCCCCCCGCGATTCAGCCCGCACCTCGCGGGTTTGCCTCTTCCTTCAACGGAGGACGTACGCGCATTCATGGCTCTTGAACGGCCGCGGCAGCGCCCGACACGCTTCAGAATACGGCGATGCCGAAGCGAGAAGGAAACGAGTTGTCGCGTGAACGGACCACACGCCGCCGTTCTCGGCCGACCAACACGGCATCAGTACGGAGAAGCGAAGAAGAGGACGACTACTGCCGGTGCGTCTGTGGCCGACCCGCAAACGTGGGGTTGCTCGAGTGTGTGCCCCTGGCCTGCTGCGGCGATCGCCAACATCTACCGGCCTCGTTTCCCCGAATGCACGTGCATGCGCTGTATATTCCGGCCCGACGCGCGGCCGCGTAAGGACGGCACTCCAGACGTACCCTTTTCGTATTCCGTACCTGCATGAGGAACACGTTCCGCTTTGTATTTCCCCTCGCCTGGCGTGTTTGTGTTTCTGTGAATGCGTGATGACCATGTCATGTTTTCCTCAGGTGGGTTCGGGTACCTTGTACCCAGTAATAGATCTGATGCGATTAAAGAGAGCATCCTCTGACGCCGCCTTACATCTGCTGTTATCTGACACTGCTGATCCCTCAACAAACTTTCTCAACGCTTAATTTCGTTTTGAATTGTCGTTTTTTCGCTGATTGCTGCGACACTTGTTTGCTGCAAAAGACGTGTTCGGTAAGTCGTGAGGAGGGTTTAGAGGAGCGGAAGCGTGTTCGATTCCGGATCACTGAAAAATAATTGTGACATTGTCGTTAGGTTTATATTCCCACAGTACTCCTCCGGCCATCGCCCGCTTGTGGATTATGTTGTGAAAAACCTAGCTTAATAGTTCCGCGAGCGCTTAAGTCTGCTCACGTAATTTTCCATTCTGACAGGCAGGGCCGTAGCCAGGGGGGATATTAGTATATATATATATATATATATATATATATATATATATATATATATATATATATATATATATATATATATTTAATATAGTGGGGTTTATTGGCAGGCAGGAAGGTATAGCAAGGCCTGACTATCGCGGAGTCCAAACGCGTCCAAGCGAGCTCTCGGGTCGGGGCACCAGTCTCGCGCACAGCGCGCTCGATGGGGCTGTCAGGCCACATTCAAGCACATACCCACTTGTGGTGGATTGTCCCATATCCAAGTACATACATCGTCTGACGCGAGGCGTGCACGGTACACCCACATTTAAGGAAGTGGCCGTGATATCTTCATTACAATATATATATAATATATATATATATATATATATATATATATATATATATATATATATATATATATATATATATGTATATATATATATATATATATATATATATATATATAAACAACGGAGCACGTGGCTTTCAGTACATGCCGCTCATCACGGCGACGGGCCGCGTATGCGCCGTGCGAACAAGTTACGACAGTTTGTGTGGAACATGGATATGGAAACACCGTCGTTCCGCGTGTGAGCGTTTTCGTTTGTCTTCCCACCGCGTTCGGCGCCCGCCCACGCATGCCTTATCTAACTTTGCCGCTGCAATGAGTGAAAACGGCGCCCACGGCTATATTGCTTTATTTTTGTAGCGTAAGCTACCCTGGCCGAGGTTGAGCAGTTTCGCGGAGACCTTGAAGGGCCGTGCTGCGCAAGCGCGAGGAGCATTGAATTGTATTGGATTGGCTTAAAATGGATTGGATTTGGATTGGATTAAATTAGATTGTATTTGATTGGGAATTCAATCGCATTGGAATACGGGTGGGTAGAGAATTGGATCTACACATTCGCCGGTCTGCGCATTCCAGAGGAGTGACGTCATAGCCACGGCAGACGCACTGGCGCCGGCGCGTCGGAAGCTGTGCGCCTCCGTTGCGCAGTAGTCAAGTCTGACGGTGCGCCGGAGCCGCTTCGATAGCCGTTTCACGTGGCTCCTGGAGGGCGTGCTGCGCATGCGCGAAGAGCAGTGACCGGACCGGACCGGACCGGACCGGACTGGATTGGATTGGATTGGATTGAATTAGACTGGACTGGACTGGACTGGACTGGACTGGACTGGATTGGATTGGATTGGATTGGATTGGATTGGATTGGATTAGACTGGACTGAACTGGACTGAACAGGACTGGACTGGACTGGACTGGACTGGACTGGATTAGATTGGAAATTGTTTTAGCAGCAGTAAGCATGATAATCAGCTAATCCTTGACAACCAGGAAACCTACAAATAACCATCTGAACCTTAGCTCCGCTACGTATATCCTGGCATAGTCCAAGCTAAGTCACTGCTAATTTTTTATTTCGTGCTGAACGCTTAATAGACGGCGGAAATGCGATCGTCTTTCCATATCGAGGGTGGTCACGAACTCTCCTAAGTTCTTCGCACTGAGCACACGCGGCCCGTCGCTACGATGCAGGTCCAGTCCCACTATCGCCTGGTTGTCTTTCGTCGCGTTGTCTATGACCTCTGCCTTGATCTGCAACATGGCGTCTTGGGTGCTCAGTTTGCTCCTAAAGCCGATCATCGAGTGGACGACACGTGCGTGTTATGTAACAATGCTAGGGCCTTGACCGCCCACTTACTCTGGGACTGTGAAGTGCGACCTAACGAGGCGGCAACCAGGACAGACCTACCGCCGTGGATCTAAGAAGCAGTGCGCAGTTGTGACAAGGACACTCAACTACAGCCGTCCAGCAGGTCCTGGCGGCCCTCGAAAACCAGCACTGGAGCGAAAGCTGCGGGGCGACGCCCTCCCATATGGGGCAGCGGCGTCCAACCCCGTAGGGAGTAGGGAAGGGGTGGTCCGAGTAGGGGTGACGTCGGGATCGACGAGTGGCTACGTCCTGGCGCAGTGTACACACTGGTCTGTTGCAGGCATTCAACAAAGTCTTTCTTCCTTCCTTCCTTCGCCACGATGCGCGACTGTACTGAAAGCCACGCGCTCCGTTGTTCGTATTTCAATTTATCACGATAATATATACGTAAATAAAAGCGAATACTTTAGATAAGAAGTGTCAATTTGTTGATAACTGCTTCTTGGTAGTCCTGTGGGCACTCTTATTTTTATATAGACATTATAGGGAAAGAGAGGTCAGATGTCTTGGCTTCATTAAATCAGAAAAATGACTAAGACTTTGGGTTGGCACAGATACTTTCTGGTTTTCTTTTTATTTTTACCAGCACCGTATAACACCCCTGGAAAAAATTTGCTCACTACGCCACTGCTTACAGTGTGTTGGGTTATCCCAGTGGCAATGCACTCGCCTGTTCATCCGCAAACTGCGGTTCAAATCCCACGCAAACTCAAATATATTTTAATTTATTTACTTTCTCTTTACAGGAGCGGCACGTTTTGTACCATTCGTGTGGACACCGATGGGGAGGGTCACTTTTACGCGTGATGGGACACCTAAGGCTCTGGCCTTAATTCTGTGCATAGACTCATCTCCATTTTTAAGTCCAATGCGACACTTGCATGATCATTATCATCAACGCTATCCACATCCTACAACCATGAGAATGACCTGTTGAAAACTTCCAGGAACTTCACAATGGTTTTTGACAGTGCGAAAGCCTTTATCAACGACTTATTTCCGCGCGTAGCAGCATGTTTCCCTCGGACGCCCTCTGGCCTAGGGCATTTCATTTAAGGGTATTTTAATTAATAAATAGCATTTCATAATAAAATAATGATAAAGTATTAAAGGGCCCATTTGGATCAGTAGGCTCGGGAACAGAATATTCGCCCGCGAGATCGGCCTGTAGGTGGCGACAGCGTCGCGCTGCCTGTGTGAATGCACGTTGTGGGCCCGCGTCGTGTTTATTTCGCGCCTTATGTTTGCACGAAACGCGTAGACAAGCGTGTAATGCTGTAGTTCGGCTTCTCAACGTTCAAACTATTGCACAAAAGCAGCAATAAGCTCGAATTATTACGCTGAAAACGGGGTAACCCACTGGGAATGACTCAACAGTTATACGTACCGAGAAGGAACCTGTATGCTGAGGTTCGTTGCAAGCACTTTTTCGAGAATGACTCCGAAAATTATAAAAAACAGAGCTAAGGACAAATCAGGAATCCCCAATCTCGGTGAACTCAGTTGAAGAAAGCAGTTCTAGCCGCTTTCTTTGATATATGATGCAAAACTGCTTCTGTGGTATGCCATGAAATGCCCATCACCCTTACTGCTCCGACATTTTTTACGGGAGCTTGGAATATTTTGTCCTTCAGAAGTGAACGTAAATTTTTTAAAGTTTTATGAGCGGAGAGATATAATTTTTGCAAACAGACTTTTCTTGCTTACAGCAGTGTTAAGGGAAATTTTACCGACTCCAAAGGTAGGTTTGATGGACAAATTTGTCATATCAGTTATTTAGGCCTTCATAACAATTGAAGTTGTGAAAGAAATGAATGACGCGCTCACTGTAGCTAACATCTCACGTCCAGTTAGATTATGAAGTGTGAGTAGCTGGGTTACAGGATTTTAAGCCAACCTTCTTGGGGGCTTTTCGTAGAATGAACACAAATTTTACGGCTACGCCCTTAACTGTTTCAGTTTCCTGTTATATCGCGCGGGTGCCTTGAATAGCGACATCAGTTTATAACCCTACAATATATTACTTACACAGCCCGGTAAACAACACTCAGTCACAAAGCCATGAGGATAGCAAATTAACCTGCCCAGTTACAGGTGTGATACAACGTTCCTCCCCAACTCTTTCGTGAATGATAACGCAACGGGTTCCCGATTAACTCCGCTATGTTGCCGACTGAAGGTTATGTTTCTTCTGAAATTCTACCTGTGAGGTTGGCTAGAAATGGCACATATAAAACATACCGTATTTTCGCGCGTATAGGCCGCCCCTGCATATAACCCGCGCTATCAGTTTTCGTCGACGAATTAAAAAAATATATTCCCGCGTATTGCCCGGATATTTTATATATATGAGGATGCACCAGATCTACCACTCAAGCAACGTTAGACATTTGTTTATGCAAAAGAACTTACCTAGCTGACTACATAACTAGATGACTTTCCGCATACATTTTTTCAGGTTGATGTATTGTTCAGCTGTGAGTGCAAAATAAGACCTGTTAATGGTTGGTTAAACAGTGTCTTAGTCCCAATAACTGCTGCAGAGGCATGCACCACCAAACGCGTATTGCGGTGAGGCTGCACCAACAGGAAATAACTCGCATATAATCCGCGACCTGTACTTCACCCGCTGAAATGTTTGCATTTTGGGTGCGTGTTATACGCAGGGAAAATATGGTAAGCGTGCTTTCTCTTTATTTTAACTTCCTGCCGAAGCCCGAGTTGCAGCGCAGAAAAAGCGCATGAAAAGCCAAGACTGAAATATTGGCGACCATGAATTACACGGTCCATGGAAGCACCCTATAGGCATCGTGTTCCGTAACGGTGATAGCAGTAGGGCGAAAGTAGGGCAGTTACATGAGTTTTTTTCAAAACTTCTCAGTCGCATTGTGGAACGACAATCCCGTGGAAATATGGCGCGTGTTTTCAAGTACTATTTAACGCCGTCACTACGAAACGGCTCTAAATAGTATTTGGAAGTGGGAGAAATAAAAAATGGCCGAGTATATGCTCCTTTCGTTGCAAATGTCGCCGAAAGACGATAGTCGACTAGCGCCCCTGCCAAGTCTCCTTTCTTTTTCCCGCTCAACTCTCATGCTCTTCCTCTGCCGTCTCACTCGTCCCAAGATAAACACGCTAGAGGTTTGCTGAAGTCAATTTATATTTACCGCATTGTCATACGGCGGAGACGCGCGTGAATTGAGGTACCCTACTACAAACGTTTAGCAACCACGATGCCTTACTGCAACGAGGCCCTTCAATAGCGGAACGTGGATCCCATCTAGTGCAACCTTTCGTTGCTATTGCAGCTTGATTTCTTTTAAATGCCCCCAAGAGGTATACTGCTGGCAACAAGCAGGCGACGCTTTTCCGCTGTTTATGACGTATTTCATTTCTTCCTTAGCAAAATCAAGCATCCATTGATTTTTTTTATAAGAAACGCTGCAAATATCACTTATGTATTTGCTTTTCTGCACTTATATTTGCGTAATGGTCTTCTTCTTGTTCAACAAGTGACAAGTATAACACTGACCACCGGACTTAGACGTTTAGATTTGGCTGTGAGTATATAAGGCAGATTCTCTTTCACTTTGGCATGGTGGCTGAATCGAGTCACAGACAGACAGACAGACTGACAGACAGACAGACAGACAGACAGACAGACCAAAATTTCTGCGTTTTAGTAGCCCAAGGAAGACTATCGTCTTTAAAACTAGCGAGTCGAGGGACGAAGTGGATGTTGCACAAAATACTCGTGTGTAGCCCGGCTGGGCGGCTAATTTTCAGTTACCCGTTCTTTAATTCGTTTCTTTTTTTTGCTAGGTGCACTTTTCAGGGGTTATGACAGCCAATTATACGCGCACGGTAACGCGGAACAAAACGCGCTCTTATGAGATGATTCGTGTCGTAATTTAAAAGTGGCTACATGTAGAGAGAGCTAGAAAGGCAGCAGGACAGGGGAAAACTTACAACTGCAAACTTACAACTGCATCAAAGATACTGCTGAAACAGTCTTGTCCGTAATTACATAAACGTGTACATAAAACGCGACATTATTGTCACACAGCATCACAGGCGACGGTCCAAAACTATTTATTTTTGGAAAGTAACTCGGAGACTTCCCTGAACAGGCCTTCTTGGCATGGTAAAATACGCTTCCGGAAATTTATGGGCGGTGCACGTCTGCACTGCATAAAATAGTTTTCCTTGTTTCGTATTACATAAGGACACAACGCTAACTTTTACAATGTTTATGGCAATTGTATCTACATGCACGCATCCCGTCGTCTCTCCTGCCCGTTTTTTTTTTTGTAGTTAGCTTTGTGGCTCGATAACGATAACGCAACCTTCAACGAAATACTCTGGCCGTTACCGAGAAAGCAGACCACCGCACTCGTCTGCAAGAAATCTGAGGATTGTGAGACAGAGTTATTCACTCGTTTCCAGCGGCAAGCGATAGACCACGGCGACGATGCTTCGTGGAAGGAGTGCGGCGTTCTTCCGCAACGACCGCTCATTATCAACGTTCTTCAACAAAATCTCCAAATAGAGGTCACCTACAGGCCACTGCTTACTGCCAGACAGGAAGCCATATTAATTTTTTTTTGTACTGAACAGCGCGCGACCCGCCGCGGTGGCTCAGTGGCTAAGGCGTTGCGCTGCTGAGCACGAGGTCGCGGGTTCCATTCCAGGCCGCGACGGCCGCTTTTCTGATGGAGGCGAAAAGCGAAAACGCCCACGTGTACGAGATTTCGGCGCACGTTAAAGATCCCCAGGTGGACAAAATTAATCCGGAGCCCTCCACAACGGCGTCCCTCATCGCCTGCGTCGCGTCGGTGCGTTAAACCCTACACTCAATCAATCTGAACAGCGCGCGTCTTGCTTGGAGCGCAACGCAAATACTGCATTCACACTATAGGTTCCTTAATGCGCCGCCTAGGGGCGGACCTGTGTTATCCTCGGGGCGAATACCAGGCATTCCTAACGGAACGCATCGGCTACCTTGGCGGAGTCACGCAAAAATGGTTGCGCACTTGATGTGTCCTGTCCTGATATGAATACTCGTTTCCTTTTGGGCATGGTACTTGAAGCTTCTGAGTGCTACTGGAACTTTTTTCCAGCACTCGTCCGGAGATCGAGATGTAGCACACCCACGGAAAAATCTCTCTGACATCGATGTCAGAGTCCGCTCTGACGTACATATTCATTGTAAATGGCATAAGGTGCATACTTTTCGGAGTATAGGCCGCAGATAAGAAAAGCACAGGCGTTATACCGTAAGGTGGCATCAGTGAGTAGGTCACCTGGCCACGACGCGGCGCCCAGACCTAAAAATAACCAGCTCCCGCTAGATTGAATTGCGGTCGCACGCTGGCAGCTTTGTAGTCGGAAGTTTGGCTTCTTCGTGGGCCTCAGTGCATGCCATGAATTGAGAGACAGGACAGTTTTCCATTGTGCGCTGTCGCCGGAAAGATGTTGCCTAAAATGAGCGCAGCAACTTCCTTCCTGAATTCTGTCCCCCCCCTCACAGGCATCATAAAGATCTTATCTGGGCGTGAAAAAGGTTTTGTTATTGGTGAGACACAGGGCGTAGCCCGCTAGCGATGTGCGTGATCTATTTTTTGAGACGACAGCCTGTCTTGGGCTACTTAAACAAAAACAATTGGCCTGTCTATCTCTGTGTATCAGAAATATTGTCACTGGTGAGCCTGCTCAATAGCAGGTAACTGACCCACGAGTAATTGGGGTTTTCAGAAACCCGGTGAGTGAAATAAAGCCCTAACCACGTGGAAGCGAAGTCACGCGTCGCGCAAGCGTCGGCGCCGTTCGGTGGCAACGCGCGGACACGAAGGCGAGGGCGAGTAACCGCATGAGACCGGCGAAGTCACACGCCAGCCGCTGCGTCGGCGGGCGTTGCTGGACACGTTTGTATAAATCATGCCATCCGGTTATGAGCAATTTTTGTCGATTGTTGAACTTGAGTCAACACTATAGCTTTACAAAAATAATCACTTGGCAGTCTCTATTCATTGCTACGTATGTTTGCGGGCAAATATTGAAATGCTGCGAAGTGTATCTCAAGCCATTACCGTCAAATCTCAACAAAATCAGATAGGATGATAAACGAAGACGCACTTCGCACAAGGTTTTTACTTGCTACTTGATTTAACCTTCATGTTATGTAGCGACTGCAGCTTCATGAATTCAAAGTGTAAGCAAAACAAATTTCAGCAAGGTCTTGATACTGAGGTTACTGTCGAAACGTCATTTTTAGCTTAAAAGGCAACGTACGCTGGCACCCTTTGTTTACCCTGTAAGAAAAGCTTGATCAAACCCTACCCGTAAAAAAAGAACTGGGAGGTTTTGCCAACATTCGAAGCAATGACTTGCAAAACCGAACCCCAGCACCCAACCGCCCAACGGCTCGACCACGCCAGAAAACGAAGCGCGGGCCAAGAAATAAGATTTCTAACCGAGGCTGTCAAAGAATATTGTCGGGTGTGTTTATTATATTTATTTATTATTATTTATTTATTTATTTATTTATTTATTTATTTATTTATTTATTTATTATTTATTTATTTATTTATTTATTTATTTTATTTATTTATTTATTTATTTCCAATACTGTTAGCCCTTGCGGGCTGTTACAGAGGTTGGAGGAAAACAATTTCCACAAACATGTAACACCAGTTCCGCGATAGACAAGCAATGCATTCAGAGAACACACAATGACAGCTTACGCTCAAATGATTCAGTCGTGGGTGTGTCAATAAATACATCTTTTGGGTTTGGTCGTCTTTGGGTGATTTTGACAATGCACGGTAACGCTTATTTCTCACGCACCGATCTTGGAGCTGGGGCCAATTTTGCTAGTGCTACAAGTGGAATAACCACAGCTCCCTTATTTGAATAAACAAAAGCAATCACACATTCCGGTCTCCCCTACGCAAGCTACGGTAGCCACGAATGGAATGGAATGCGCCGCTAGCATTCTGCTGTTGATAACGCTTGCTCGTCACGCACCGATCTTGCAGACCAGCCCCATCATGCTAATACTACAAGCGATGTAGCCAGAGCTCCCTTATTTAACCCCCAAAAAGCTATCGCAAATCCCCGTTCTCCCGGATGAAAGCCAAACAATCCGCAAATGAATGAGCGCTTTCGAACAGAAATAGCTTGCAATTCGCCTCGAGGCAACCGATTACCTCCAGTTAAAAAGAAATTGATTGGTTTCTGCTCAAGGAATGACCTCAAACCAAGAGAAGAACAGCAAACCCAGCCGATGCCGCCTGCTGTCCGATGCTTTCTAGCGCTGTGTCGACGCCGATATCTGGCGAGCGTTGACATGACCGCTGCTCGCGCGTCAGCTCCCGTCGCCATGCATTTTATAGCGTGAGCTACGCTGGCCGAGGTTGAGCAGTTTCGCGTGGCTCCTGGAGAGCCGTGCTGCACATGCGCGAGGAGCAGTGACGTCACACGGCGCACAAAACGTTGCTCTCTGCCCGTCGTCTCTCACACACCCCACGCGCCCAGCGTCTTCGCCGACCCTCCGTTCCGCACGTGGCGGCCCGGTCCACTTGATGATCATGCGAGCATTGGCCGGGTGTGGAACCGATGGCTCGTGCGTCGCAGCAACACTGGCATGCGCCCGTGGAAACAGCTTAGCTCTGGGGCTATTGGTGACGCTGCGCCGGAGCGGCTTGATAAATATACGTGTGTCACATAATGCGTATACCGTGTGTGTGTCATTGAAGCAGCAGTAAGCATGATAATCAAGCTAATCCTAGACCGCCAGGAAAGCTAAGAATAACCACCTGAACCTTAGCTCACGCTCAGTTTATCCTAGCATATAGCCTAGCTAAGCGACGGGCGCTCTCGCGCGTCGAGGCGGGACGATGTCGACGCGTGAGAACGCGGAAAGTACGCTGCATATGGTGGGCATTAAGAATGTAAGAACGTAGCGGGGAAACCGACGGACAAAAATTTGTATGGTCAAAGTGAGGGGTAGAAACGGTGGAGCGGGACAGAATACAGTGCTAGAGTGTGGATCAGGATTAACACTTCCAAATAGTTATGAAGACCGAAAGCAAAGACTGGTGTGTGTTGTTTGAAAACGAAGCGTGTTGTCTGAAGGTTTGACTTTGCTGTAGTATCGACAGCCTGCTGTCTAGCTATATCTACTAGATGAATAAATTCATCCTTTCACTTGGGCTGAAGAGCAGGCATCGACGGTGGGACTGAGGGAACAAGCGCCAGCGAAGCAACCGTTAAACCCTAGCCTACGCACGTGGTGTTGCTTGCGCTGAAACGCATGCACAGACGACCCAGCAAGCGCTGAGCGGTCAAGCGCAGGCGAAGCAGCCTTGTCAACATCGCCTACTCCTGTTGCCTCACCTTTCCCTCAGCAAAACACAGGAAATAACACTCCAATTATAAGCAGGCACGTACGTACACCCGGTTTCAAATGAACTTATTGTTTCCCACACAGTACACCGCTCCATGCACATTCTGTCCACAGCCAGGTGCCCTACAGCAAATAATTCCTGAATGCGCTTACTACCCAGCCCTACCCACCCCTCTCTACCCGTTCCTTTCCTGAGCTATAAGAGACACTGTTCACCAGCTGTCGACCGGAGGACCAGACTCTCCTGGTGACACTGGCCAAGACAGCTAGGGCAACGCTACGATTGCCGGACTTGGGAGTCAATATCACATTTGACCTCATTAGATGTCTTCTCTCTCTCTCTCACGTGGTACTGTAGCGGCGACGCTTCGAGCATGAAAGCGTATCCTGTGAGCCGGCAGCTGAAGGTCACTTGCGACGTGATGAATCACCTGGTAGGAACTAGCATAGTAGAGCTTTCATTTTTAAAAACCGTGTTGCGCGAATGGTGTGGGCAGGGTTGGGCTAGGCATTAGGCAAGTGTGCAAGATGTAGGGCAATAGAGTGGTTTGAACGTGAGGGAGAGAAATGAAAAGAGCATTGACTATGGGGATGAGGGCAACGAAGACAGATGATAAGGTCACAATGAGTCTAGCGGGAAGGGGAAGAATTAGAGTGAGACCGACAGGAATAGAAGGGATGAAGAAGCAGACGCTTGCATAACAATTTAGCGGAAGGAGTGTTGTCGGTGAAAGAAATCGTGAAGTGTATGCAGAAAGGCAGTAACAGGTAGGTAGAGGAGGAATAACGGATTGGCGTGAGAGGAATTGGAGAGTGAGGGAAGAGAAAGGATATCAAGAAAAAGAGATGGTAGGAAGAAATGGAGGGAAGGAGACAGGTGGATACAGAGTTAACAAAGCTCAGATTAAAGGAGTATTGAAGAAGGTGTGATGTACGGTATTTACGCGATTCTAAGCACCCCCTTTTTTTCCACGGTGGTGACGCCAAAAAAAAGGGGGGTACTTAGATC
This sequence comes from Haemaphysalis longicornis, assembly GCA_013339765.2. Classification (NCBI taxonomy): domain Eukaryota; kingdom Metazoa; phylum Arthropoda; class Arachnida; order Ixodida; family Ixodidae; genus Haemaphysalis; species Haemaphysalis longicornis. The sequence continues at coordinate 85,089,961 of CM023455.1, read as the reverse complement.
CTAAAAACTTAACTACTTCCCTCCAACTCCGCGACTTTTTTTCGCGGCCTATTTCGACGAAACGCGCGGAAGTAATGATCATTCATTAGCAACCATTTAAAATACAAGCCGATCAGCCTTACTGTCAGTTGTCTACAAGGTACTTACCAAGGTAATCGATAACAGAATTTCTGCAACCTTCGATTTCAGTCAACCTAAAGAGCAAGCAGGGTTCAGTAAAGGTTATTCAATAATGAACCATATTCACACGATCAATCAGGTAATAGAGAAGTGCGCCTGAGTATTCTGAACCCCTATATATGGCCTCAAAATACTACGAGAAAGCTTTTGCCTCGGTCGAGACCTCAGCAGTCATTCAGGCATTACGGAACCAGTGTGTAATGAGCATTATGTAAAAATACTAGAGGATATTTACAATGGGTCCACAGCTACCATCATCCTCCATAATGAGAGCAGTAAAGCAACTATAAGGAAGGTCGTAAGGACAAGTAGACACAATCCCTCCAATGTTATTCACAGCATGTTTACAAGAGGTATTCAGAACGTTGAATTGAGAACAGGTGAGAGTAAGGGTTAATGAAAAATCCCTCAGTAACCTCAGATTTGCTGATGTCGTGGCCTTGCTAAGAGACTCGTGGGACGAATTGCAAAGCATGATTTCCGCACTGGGCAGAGTAGAGCCATGGGCCTCAAAACTAATATGCGGAAAAGCAAAGTAATAATCAATAACCTCGCGACAGCACAGCGACAGCACAGTCGCACAGTCGCGACAGCACAGCGCTTTCAGATAGGTGGCCAGGCAGTGGAAGTGGTAAGCGAATATATCTGCTTGGGCCAAGTAGTGGCCCCGGATCTTAACAATGAGGCAGAGATAATTAGAAGGATAAGAATGGGGTGGAGTGCATTCTCAGATAATAAATTACAGCCTATCATTGTCCCTGAAGAAGAAAGTGATAGTGAGAGAGAGAGAGAGAGAGAGAGAGAGAGAGAGAGAGTATAGTGTTTAATGATACTGGTGAGGTTAGCCTGGCCAAGGCGCCTAGCTTGCTACACCAGATGTAAGAAAAAAAGAAATCGATGGAGTGATGATGATGATTACTAAGATGAAAATGATGCGCTCATTAATAGTGTCCTGTTCAGAGAGCCTGACCCAGACTTGTGCTTCGTTCACAGGAAAGACTATAGATCATGGGAACAGGTTAAGCGCCAGACGCAACTGGAGGAATGAAAACAGACAAGAAAGGGGTACTTCCCATGATGAAGTACCAACTAGCTCGCATCGACACATTAATAAAGACAATAGAGCTTGTGTCACTCGAGATGCTCGTTTAAAGTTTGACCAAGCGCCTGACACGTCACTTAAAGTTAGTCCTCTAGAAATCGGAAGGCCCAAGGAAACAAAAATGGACGCCGTAGCTGCTGACAGCTGCATCCTACCGGTACTCACTTACGGGGCACAAACTTAAAGGCTGACTAAAAGGGTTCAACTTAAATTGAGTACGTCTCAGCGAGCAATGGAACGGAAGATGATAGGCGTAATATTAAAAGACAAGAAGAGAGCGGACTGGGTCAGTGAAAAAACGTGTGTTAGTGTTGAAGGCATATCAGTAGAAATTAAGAAGAAATGGGCGTGGGACAGCATGTAATACGAAGGCAAGATAGCCGTTGGTCATTAAGGGTAGCACAGTGCATCCCTAAAGAAGGCAAGTGTTGCAGGGGCGGCCGAAAGTTAGGTGGGCAGATGAGATCAAGAAGTTTGCGATGATAAATTTGCCGCAGTTATCACAGGACCGGGATAATTGGAGATCTATGGGAGAGGCCTTTACCCTGCACTGTCCGTAGATAGGCTGAGGATGATGATTAAAAAATAGTTACACACACTGAACCACCGCTTCCGTCAGATACTCCGCCACCCTCAGTGTACCATTTGAGTCCACTGTGCCGCTTGGTCTTCCGCTCCCAATATACCCCAGCAGGTCTCGTGTTACGTTGAAGTGGTTTTGCAATTGAAAACTTCATAAATTACTGGGCACAACGTCAGTTCAGGTGCGCTTTCACGCGTCGCAAATCCGCCTTGCGATGGTTGTTTATAAAAAAAGGGTGCTTAGATTCGCATGCAAACTGACAGTGGTGGAGATTGCTTAGAATCAGGGGGTGCTTAGAAGCACAAAATACGGTATATATGGAAAAGAACACCAAGGAGAGTTGGATCACGTAAGACTGGAAGTAAGGAGAAGAACATGAGGGGGAACGGTGGAGGAGAGACGGGCCTTGAGGGTAATTGGGGGATGGGAGAAGTAGAGGTGAGAGACTCCTGGGGAAAGGGGACAGACAGGAGGGGACTACCAGAAATGAAATGAGAGTAAAAATAGAGGGCGAGGGGCGGTGTAATCGAAAGGGAGTGTATGAAGTGTAGAACGACGAGGATTGGAGTGGAGGAAAGAGCAGGGTAGGAAAGGTAGGATTCGCTCCAATTGGTGAACAGAGGGGGGAAGAGAGAAGGGTGCTGTAGGAGTAGAGCCAACGGAAGGGCGTGAGAGGTCGGAGGAGACCGACAGCATCATTCTATGAAATACTATAGCAGGAAGCAAATTCTTTAGAAAAACAGCGCGAAAAACTAGGACAGATAGCGGGCAAACAGACATGAGCGCTGCCCAATGTCAAGCCTCCCAGGGAAATACTCTCGAACCTGATATTTGCATGTACATCTCGAGAAGGGGGACCTTATGTGGGCCAATATCTGATATTACTTCAAAATAAACTCTCGCGCAACTCAGACGGCCTAGTCGTCACCCTTTTTCCCATTCGCCAAACGTCACCGATAGTGCAAGTCAGCCTATGTCTGACAAATAGCACGCCCCTCTGAGTGCGCATGGAAAGCTCCTCGTCCTTGTGGGCTGCATTAACGACGAAGAACAACAGTGTGAAGTAAACAAAACCTTTCTGTAACTTCTTAAAAATAATAGAAAAGCGAACAAGTCTTTGGACATGATTTTTTTCCGCGAGGCTTTCTACTTCAACCTGTTGTTATGCATGGCCAGTATGCTTTCTCGTGGGAGTTGGGAGAGGGGGGGATGTACAACATTCAAGAAATGTCTGTGTGGAGAAATGGTGTACAAAGAGAGGGCGTGGTGACAAGGCCAAGGTCGCGCGGTGACTGACAGCGCGAGCTTAAACTCGCAGCAGCAGTGAAAAGTGTCTCCCCACGACAGCACACCGTGGATTAAATGAAAAATGACAAAAAGAAAACTCAAGTACTCCTTTGTAGAAACGGCATTGATGAGGGAACACAAAGCTTCCTAAAATCAAGTCCAACACCAAACGAACCTATCCAGCAGCGAGCACATGTTTCTTATCGAGAGAAATCACTGCCCTGCCATTGTGCTCTCTAGTACTTACTGACGCGGGGCCTCCCATGGCTTTCTCTAGCGTTCAAACCATCGGCGTCGTTAGGCGTAGGTGCAATTCTTGTCTAATTTTGCCCGTCGATGCACCCCTTTCCCGGATTGGCGCAATCGGATAGACGTCGGCTTTATAACGCAATTATCCCAGGTTGGTTGCTTGCTTGGTGCCAAAAGAAGAACTCGAACCCACTCAGCGGGATTGACCAGGAAATTGGCGCTAACTGAGAGAAACTATGCTTGGAATTAAAAGAAATGTACACAAAGAATGCACTCCAAGTAGGCGTTTAGGGAAAAACGTGATTATAAACGTTAATAATAATAAATATACTGGCGAGTTTTAGCTGACCGCTTTTCATGGGCCGCTCCGCTCCGATAGTGAGCGAGAGCGCCATTGCGCATGCGTGGAGCGTTTGGCCGCGAACGGCATTGGCTACGGTTGTGCTGAGCGGGCCGCCGGTACCTGAAAACGGTCAGCTAAAACTCCCTAATTAGTAGACTGCCAGAAAATAAGGTACGGCATCAGAGAGCACACACGAACTATAAAATCAACAGTAATGAATAAGCAAATGGAACAACGGAGAAGAGCCATGAAAAGTACGTAAAGAAATAAAGCAAGAAGATACGGCAATGAAGGAGAGGCAGTGAGCGGGAAGGCAGTGACTACCGGCGCTTGCATGTTTTATATCCTCTTCAGCCCCAAGAATGCAAAAATCTTTTGTAGCACACTTTTATTCGGTTCATCATCCATAGAAATTAAGCACAAAAATTGCAATAGTAAAAAATCAAACGAAAGTAACATAATTTGATGGTACCCATTTGGGTACTCTGGGTTTCAGCGCGTGTGGAATGCAAGGACAAATATTTTCAAAAATGCTACAATGATTCAAAATTGATACAAAAATGGTAGAACACACTTTTATTCGGCTCATTATCCTTAGAAATAACCCGAAAAAATTACAATAGCAAGAAAGCAAACGAAAGTATTGAAACTTAATGGTACCCATTTGGGTACCTTGGGTTTTGCTTATCCTGTGAACGCATTTGGCGCTCGCGCCGTTGAAAGGCATTTTTGCCGCCTGGCTCTTCAGAAATCCCTGGACACATCGCGCCATCTGGGGGGGTTTAGGGAAAGCAAGGCATGCTATTTGTGGGGAAACAACTTTTGATGCGCAAATTTCGAATGGGGGAAAGCTTTTGTCTTTATGGTTGTGGTACTCATTTGGGTACCCAGGGACTGCGGAGAGAGAGAGAGAGAGAGAGAGAGAGACAAAACTTTTATTGCCGCAAGGGCTAATTCTGGGTAGGGGTGGTGACCGAGGGAGGAAGGTCCCCGGTTACTTTGGCAGCTCGGGCGACGATGGCATCTTGCACCGCCGAATCCGAGGGACTGAGGAGGCGAATAGAGCAAAACGCCATGGCGATCTAGTGAATAAGTCGACAGCACAGCAAATATCCTTCGCGCCAAAAACTGAAGGCTTTGGCCTCGAACGATAATATTAGAGGAGCAGACAGTGGTTTGGTCAATTGATTAAAAGTGTTTTCCAAGCATTTTTTTCGTATAGAGGTGAACCATCGACAAAAGAGGGGAAAATGTTCCGTTGTTTCTAACTCATTACAAAATTCACAAACAAGTGAGTGGGCCAAATCGCAGCGATGCAAATAATCATTTGGTACGCCACTGCGAAAGTTAGTAAGGCTAACTTCACATGCCCGTGATTGACTACATTACTGTACTTAACGAGTACTGGACGTGCTCGGGTTTTGAACCTGCGTACTCAGATTTAGCCGTGCTTTGTGGGTGGCCTTCGATTCCACCCGCGGGAAGTGTTTAAATCTCTCTTCACTACACCCTCGATCGGCATCATCGTCACAGAAAGTTGGCTTTCCTGCATTGCGTTTTCGGTGGATTAGCGTGACGACAGGAGTGAGGGGCTGAAAGCTTTACTTTCAAATACGCATTGTGCGCTCGCCCCAGGGACGCCCGAAAAACAATGAAAACATACGCCCAGAAAAATGCAAACAGCCCGAAAAGCGGTCGCCTGTGACTCTAGCCCACCCTGGCGCCTTTGCAAGAAGTAAACTGCCACAGTAACGAAATGTTCCAACAGATGGCGTGTGGAACGCGCGTGGAGAAGTGGAGCGCGGTAAATCTGAATTCACTTCAGATACCTCTAGCGTGTTACTCTTGGGAGAACCGGGACGGGAGAGGGAAGGTATGAGGTTAGGGGGAGAGAAAAGGCATTTACTTGACACGGGCTGCAGACGACTATAGTCTTTCGACGACATTAGCCACGGAGGGGGCTGATACGTGGGCAATGTTTTTTTTTTTTTTTTCATTCACAGACCTATGACGGCGAAAAGTAAAGGTATACATTTATAGAGTCTACGTAGAAGACTTCAAAACAGTCGAATTTAGTTGACATCGATGGGCTTTTGAACATCCGTACCACTACCGCTTTTACTCCGCGCACAGACACCCTTTTTGTTTTTACTTGTACTGGGCCAGTGTTGCTATAGGCTTTGTTCTGTCTCATTATTTGGCCGGTGCTGACGAGACGAAGCGGTGCTTTCTACATCAATAACGTTTGCCCCATGGCCACAAGACGTCGGTATATAGTTCGCGCAAGCATCTTTCAACATGGCAAGATGCCTGTGGGACCACACGCATATGTTCCAGGGAGCTTCACTTTTTTGCCACACAAGGTATTCGACCTCCGTCTTCTAAATTCATTCATTCATTCATTCGTTCATTCATTCATTCATTCATTCATTCATTCATTCATTCATTGATTCATTCATTCCTTCATTGATTCATTCGTAGATAGTGTATTCTAACAAAAATTAGGATATAGTATTTTTTCTTTGCCGTCAAAGGAAACACAGCTCATCACGTTCCTATGGGACTTACTAATTAGCGATACAAGAATATTTACAGCTACACGAAAATGTTCCTAGCTGCAGTTTGTTTCTTTTAAAAATATTTCAATTATTTACTGTAATAAAAAGTAACAAGAAACCCATTTTTGTTTTATGTAGTCATCAATGGATGCGCTAGAAGATGGCTCTAGCTGTACAGCAAGTAAGAGTTTATTGCTTAATTTCAGCACAGAAGGGCAGATTGAAGATGTTTCCAAAATAAGTAAGCTAGGCCATTCGGAGCATTTTCATCGATCAGCAAAACTATTCGCATTGGTGCCCGATGCTTTTTAAGCGCGTGGGGCATGAAGTAGTAAGTCGTAGAGGAATAATAATCGGTGAGTACCCCTTAAGTTAGGACAGTTGCCAGTTTGCATCACTTCCCCAACAGTTGGAATGCTCCCCGAGATTCGCGAATCGATGTTCGTGCCACTGTGTGGCAACAATGGCAAAAAAAGTATTAGCAGTGGCTTAGCTCCGCTATGCAAGGATATACGTAGCGTGAGCTGAGGTTCAGCTGGTTAGTCTTAACTTTCCTGGTTGTCTAGGATTAGCTTGATTATCATGCTTGCTGCGGCTTCAATGACACACACACGGTATACGCATTATGTAACACATGTATATTTATCAAGCGGCTCCGGCGCAGCGTCCACAACCACCCCAGAGCTAAGCTGGTTCCACATGCGCACCGCCGGTGTTGCTGCCGACGCACGAGCCATCGGTTCCGCACCCAGCCACCCCTTGCATGATCATCAAGTGGACCGGGCCGCCACGTGCAGAACGGAGGTCGCGAAGACGCTGGGCGCGTAAGGTGTGTGAGAGATTCCGGGCAGCGAGCAAGATTCTGAGCGCCGTGTGACGTCACTGCTCCTCGCGCACGCGCAGCACGGCCCTCCAGGAGCCACGCGAAACTGCTCAACCTCGGCCAGTGTAGCTCACGTTACGGTAACAAGGTAGACCGTTGTAAGCACAGTCACGCGGCAACTTTCCTTCCTCCATTGCTGAGATGCTTTCGTTTCAGTGTCAAATAACGAGTCTTGACCCAGGCAGAGCGCAATATCCCCGCCTTACCGAAGATCGCCCCAAGCACAGCGCCTAAATCGTCGATTGGGGCTGGGGCAGATATCCGGGTAATTAAGAAACGCAAGGATCATTTCACCCAGATTTCCTTTGAGCCTTAGGTTGTGGGTGATGTTGGTTGCGATAACGTCTACGGTAAATGTTTGCTGCTAGAATTGCAGTGTCGTTGAGTGATCCTCTCAGTCTAGGGCTCTCTTGGGGTCCTGGACTGATGATTCCACTTACAGCGCTCTTATTTGATATCAATAAAGGTTTTCCTCCTCCGCCTCCAATTGCGTACGCCATTCATCTGGCCAGCTCGATCAGCCGTTGCTGGTCTTGCGGGGCTGTTGTGGACAGAGCAGCCCCCCAGGAAGAGAGGGTGGGCATGTGAGTAAGGTGGTCTCTTGGGCACGGGCGCTACAATACGGAATGGCAGACGGAAAATTGGGGCGCTATTACCAGCTGGGACTTTGGTAGAGTCATTTAAACGGACCTGATTATACCCTCACTAACTTATCGGTTCGCTGTAGCACTGAGACGGCGAGCGGCACCTATGAGTTGGGAATAGTTCCAAAGCAACTACATCCAGCTTACATGCACAAGCCCGAGCATGAAGACGCCACCTCCGTTCCTGTCGTAATATTAAACTGAAATCTCGTCTTCGCCATCTGTGCATCAATTGTTTCCCAGGGAAAATGTCTTAAACGTCCCATTGGACCCAGGGACGTAGCCATGTCAGGTAGTGTTGCAGTTGCCATAGTTTATAACCCCTCCCCCTACCCCGGATAATACATTTCTGACTACAGCCCTGATGGAAACCCTCGCATACGACCACCTCCTGCAAGTAGCTCCACGATGCAAAAGAAAGTTAGGATGCCTCACTAACGACATCGAACCGAACAAGTGGTCATTGAATAAGTGTAAACAAGTTTCACGTTGAACGGAAGGATAATATTATCAGGGAGGTGGACCTACCATTTTCAATAGGCAAGCCCTCTCAGCTGTGTAGTTCATACGTGCGTGTTCGCTGGATATATAGTGAGAGAAAGAGGGAGGGGAGAGAGAGAGATGGAGAGAGAATAAACTTCAATTCGAGGAACATCAGTGCTGATGCACCTTGAAAGTTATGCTGGTGGTTAGGTAACGTTGATAGCTGTCAGCGTAAACTCATCAGCGACCTCGGCAGCTCTGGCAACCAATTCGAGCTGTAGGTCCGGGTCCGAGCTGCGCCGCACGGTCTCGCACCTTTCCTCGGAGGGTATTTCGGGAAAGGGGTTTTTTGTGCAAGCCCAGTTGATATGGGAAAGTATGGCATGGTCCCCACATAAGCAGCAGGCCGATGTAAGGTATTTGGTTGGGTGGACGGGCGTCAGGACGGCAGGATTTGGAAAGGTGCCTGGCTGAAGAAGTCGGGAAGTGTGGGCCTTCGAATTGTCTATAGTTTTGTCCGCCGGATGTTATAGGTCACGCGGGAGAGGTGGTAGTGCACAGTTATGTGGTTAAAAGAGACCAGGCGATCCCACGCAGATCGCGCCCCATGGTAGGAATAAAGGCTGCAGCCAGCCCGGGTCCTGATTCCGCGGTCAGGTTCATGAGCCGCCTCGTTCTTTTCGACGGCGGAATGCGCGGATGTCTAGGTCAGAAGAACTGGTTGTCTCAGGGGTCGGGCAGAGCTTCCTGAGAAATTTAAGTGCAGTTTTACAATTCCGAAATGATCGTGCTAGGAGTGGGGTTCATCATAAGAGCTAGGGCTATGGCCGGCTCTACCACCGTCTCTGGGCGGGTGGATCGAACGGTGGCCGAATTGAGAAGTTACTCGTGGTAGTTCGTGGCTACAGTCGTGTATGCGTCTTGGAATCGGTACTCGACAACATCTACTTACAGAACTCGGGTATAGTTACCGTACATGTTGTGGAGTGTTCCTGCTCGCCTCGAGTAGCCTAGCGACGGGGTGCTGGGTGTGCATATTGCGAGGCAATGGTTTTGATTACCAATTGGGAGTGGATTGAACGCCCGGGATTGGAACGTAGTTGCAGTTCACAGTGGCCTTACGCAGCTCGGAGAAGCTGCGCTACCTGTTATAGTATGACAAGACCCTGCAGCTCCGGCTAGTGGGGTACTTCCTGTTCCAAGGTGGCACCACTTCTCCGAATCGACTCCATAGTACAGTTTGCCGTGCATTCGAGTGCGTCGTGATTTCATTAGACAGTTTTAGTTTTACGTGCGTAAACAGCTGACTTACGCAAACGTGAAAAGTATACGTAGCCCACGTGCATGTAGTTTGAAACCCATTTAGTTACCCGTCGCTTTGCACTCCACGTGGTTGGGCCTTTGGATGCACGCGCTCTCCCCCCATAGCCGCGCGTTACTCATAGCGCCATCTACTAAGAGACACAGATACTGCCGGTTTAGCTACTCCTGATCTCACGAGCCCGTTGCTATGACGACGACAAACGCTACTTCGTCAGATTAACAGCTAAAAATCACTCTTGTATCTGACACAAGCACTGTGTGTCTATTTAAAACTTTCAGCGAGGGTAAGAATGGGCAAATTTAAGGCGAATCAAACAGCTTATAAAACGATATCTCACCGAGGGATTAGTGACGAAGCGGTAGGGCAGGGCGTCGCCATGTTGGTCAAGTCTACGTACGGAAGCAGCGTGAGGACCGCAATGGTAATACTTCGAATCTCACGTACAATCCTTAAGACTCACGCGACTGTTTGCGTTCTGGAGCTTGCACTGGTAACCCGTGCAAGCTCTACGTACGTGAAGCTGCTACGTCGGTGAATATAAAACTGTTGTATGGGTTACTTCGCCGTTTCGCTACGCAGGCTACGAGGCGGAGATTTTCATGAAATCTGTAAATGATTGCGAACAGATATTTACGAATTGGTTTGTGGGGGGATTCTCGTCAATTTGTGTGTTTAACGTGCCGAGCTACACCTGGGGTGTAAGTTCGCCGCAGTGAGGGCTACGGATTAATTTTTACCAATTGGGGATCTTCAAAGGGGCCGAAACCTCGACACACGGGCGTTTCCGCTTTTCGCCTCCATCAGAAAAGCAGGTCCCCGCGTCCACGACAGAACACGCGTTCTTGGGCTCAGCAGCACAAAACCTTAGACACTGAGCCACCGCTGCTCGTAAAGTCTCCTGATACGTGCAAAATACACTCAACGGTGTTCCATCGGGCTAACCAACGCTGGGGGTGAACGTACTGGCGTATACGTAGGCAAGACAGCTCCCGTGGTATAGAGGCTGCCTGGCAAGGGCCTTTTCGCGCTCCTCACGATGATGATAAAGATTTTAGATCCAATGTTATGACAACAATAAACGTGTTATTACTGTTGGTGGTGTTGCATGTTCCAAAGAAAAAGTCATCTGTTTGCTTTGGGGCTGGAGGAAAAACGATGGTACTGCCAGCGTTCCGTAGCCAAATTTTAGCACGTACAGTCACATAGAAGTGCGACCCCGTCACGAAAATATAAACCAGAGCTCACGAATAGCGTGATTTGTTTCCACGCAAGCTAAATAGACGGGTTGCTTAATTACAGTAACAAAGTTGGGAAACGTGCGTTTCTGAAAGTGCCAACATCGGGGCGTTATGTGGAGTCTACGAGCAGTATTTTTAGATATTGCGTGGTCTGATTCATGTTCTCGTGTTCCCAGTTTATTTGTCTATGACTACATACATTCTATCGGACAACAAAAACCCAAAAGGTTCAAAAGCAGGAAGGGAGAAAAGGGCCGGGCTAGCTGGCTTGCTTTCTCGCTTGAGACGAAATAAACGATGCTCTAAAGTCACGGTCAATCACGCTGAAAAGGACGACACAGTAGGCAGTGGCCTAAGCAGAATTTCGTTCCCAGAGGTGCAGGCAGGGGTGCAAAAGAGAGAAAGAAATTGCGTGAGGTAAGATAAAGAAAAAAATGGCCGCGTATCTGCTCCTTTCGTTGTAAATGCCGGTTAAAAAAGACGATAGTCTTTATCGGCTTTTGCGAAGTAAATGCCACCCTTCGCTTTTTCGCTCACCTCTCATGTTGTTCCTCTTCCGTCGAGCTCCTCCCAAGGTAAACACGCCAAAGGTTCGCTTAAATCATTTTAAATTTACCGCGTTCTACTGCTCCAGGCCGGGTGTCTCGATGCCAAGGCTTCCATACGGCGAAGACGCGCGTGAATCGAGGCGCCCTACTTCAACGTTGATAGAACCACGTTGCCCTACTCCACGTGCGTTCCAAGCAGAACGTGGAACTTATCTAGTGGACGCTTTCGTAACTGTTGCCGGTTTACTTCTTAAAATGGCGCCAGAAGCCATAGTGCCGCGGGCGACAGCAGGCGACGACGGAGTGAAGAATTTTTTTTCTGCAGTTGATGAAGTATTTTATTTCGCAAAAATCAAGCATGTTTGATTTTTTATAAAGGAACACTGCAAATATCACTTCTGTGTTGAGTTGTTGTCTCATATTTGCGTAATGTCTTGTTCTCCTTCAACAAGTTGACACAAGTATGAACATTACACCGGATACCGACGGGTAGATTTAGCTGTGACTATATAAGACTATTGCTCAGGCTTTGTTTTTCTTTGGCAGGGTGGCTCAAACAGACATACAGACAGACCAAAATTTAGGGGTTTAAGTAGCCCTAGAAAGAATATCGTCTTTAAAAATTTGCCCATACTTGTACTTGTGGTGCAAGGCTGGAGCAGCAGCAGAGCTGGCGGCCCCTCTCCCTTCGTCGGAGACCCGACTGTTGCACACCTCCCATTAATTTCCGAACTTTCCGCTGAAAGGTCGTTATTACTGGCAGGCCCAGATCGTTTTGTCCGCAGGCTTTCACATCTCTCCCAAAGTTGACCGCGTTAGCGGTCAACGTTAGCACGTTGACCGTTATCACGGTTAGGAACGTTAACACGTTAGTAATGTTTGCACGGTTAGCACGCGTTAGCCCGTTCTAACGAGTTAACCAGCACGTGCTAACTTGCAGGTGCAATCACGTGATCTCGTGCTAGCCCCTACGACAACCGGCTTCGCGGACTGCGCCTCTGTATCGCGAACTCAGCGTCTGTGCTCCCCACTTTATTCGCGAATGCACGTGATCTGGCGTGAAGAACACAACGCGAGAACCCACGCCAGAACGCTGGGCAGAGTTTTCTCGAAGGTCGAGATGGCAGGCGGCCTGAAGAAGCGGAAGAGGCTGCAATTTCTGTTGCGGTTATTAGTACCAGACCAAACTTTATCTTCACCAACTCCAAAACGGCTGTGCGTAATTTTGCGAAGGAGAAAATTCACGAGCCGCCATCTCAAATTTAATTAAGATATCAGTTTGAACCCCGCCACATCCAGATTATCGGGATTCCTGCGCACTCATCCCATACAGGGAACGAGGTGACCCACAGTTTTGCCCGCTAACTCTTCAACCGGCGGTGGACCAATCGTACCTATGAGGATCTAAGGAGCGCAAGGTTACATTTAAAGATATTAAATGTCGCTCTAGAAATGAAAGCCCAGTTTACCGTGCCCCTCATCATTCCCTAACAAAAATCCAGCAAGCAACATGGAAGCAACTCTAATCTCGTATAGCTTCCTGAAGCCTTATAAATTCGCCCAAGGTACCCAGGTCTGTACACCCCAAAATGCAGAATGTGTGAGCCCGAAAACGCCGACATAGCCCACACTTATATGAATGCCCTGAGCTCCAAGCTAAAGACGAATCGAATCTGTCTAACCAAATAAAATGCGAGACTGCGGTGACCAGCTACGAGCCTGAGACCCAATTCAGGCCGTGGACTAGGCTTTCGAAGTCCTCCATGAAGCAAGGTCTTCTGGCTACCTCACGGAGTCTAGAAGCCCATCATTAATCAAACAACTCAATGATTGTTGACTAAATAAAGTTGTTCCTTCCTCCACCCACTAGCCGACGCCGGGCGCGGCGCACGATGCGTACGCTCACGTGCGCTCAGCTGGTCGGAGTTTTCTGGTAACGCTCGATGGCAGAACCAAAAGCTTAAAACTTCTGCCATTAAAAAACAAAACAAGAATAAAAAGCAAACTACGTTATCTATTCAAATACAAGAAGCTTCGGCCACGATGCAGTAATCTGCATAACTTCTGTTCTTTTTTAATTTTTTGCTAACGAAATAGAAAAACGGCTGATCATCGTGTGGGGGCATACATTGAAGCCGCGTATGGTTTATACGCAGCGACCGACACAAAAATCATCATCGGTACTCATTATGAGATGAGAGCCAGAGTTAGTGTCCCTGCCGTAACCTCCTACACCCTGGCATGAAAATATTGGATTGAGTGATTGATTGTGGGGTTTAAACGCGCCGACGCAACGCAGGCGATGAGGGCGCGCCGTAGTGGAGGGCTCCGGATTAATTTCGATCGCCTGGGGATCTTTATCGTGCGCCGAAATCTCGTACAACGGGGCGTTTTTGCTTTTCGCCTCCATCAGAAAAGCGGCCGCGGCGTCCGGGATTTGAACCCGCGACCAGGTAGGAAAATATTGGAAAAGGGGAAGGGGGGGGGCACCGCGTCCTCCACTTTGGAAATTTAAAGGCCTTAATGAGCATGCGTTTAGCCACAGGGTTCCCGTAAAACATTGAATTCTCTAGATAAACGTTCGGACGTTGCTCTTCAGCTGAAGAGCAAGTTGTCAATAATACGGGGGCTGCTTGAGTGATATGTGATCCATTACTGCACAGTTAACAATCGCAGCGAAGGTTTGAGATCACTGCCTCGCTTCTTAATACCTAATTACAAGAATTCGGTTGTTCTACGTAAGTTGAAATTTCGTAAAGGGGGGTCTACTCAGGAAACTAACCCCCTTGGCTAAAAGCAGAACCCACAGTCGTCAGTAGCGCGACGGTGGGTAGTTTTCAGTCAAACTTTACCGTGGAGCATTCTTGAGTAACGATGCCAGAATCTCTGCAAGCCACTGCAGATGGCTCACGTTGTCTTATAAGAATACACATGCTTCATCGAAATTCAAGGGCGAATATTTTTAGCGGAAAAGTGTATTAATATTATTATTATTATTATAATTCTTTATTCGGAAGGGGAGACTCAGGGTCTTGTCAGGGATGGGGAAGGCGGTAAAGAAGGTGAGAGCGTCTACATTCTCTTCTGTATCCCCGTGGTACAAGCGAAAGTCCACAGGAACATAACAGTCTCTCTTGGGTGAGCCCGGCCCAGAGGAGGCGATACCCACTTCTGGAGGGTCTTGATGTACGGCGAAAGATGGGCTCTTCTCTCCGCCGCGAGCCCCGAGCACTCCCATCGCATGTGCTGCATTGTGGGCCTTGTTGGCGCGTGACACGAGCAGCAGGTCACGATGGTAGTCTCCCTGGAGTTCTCGAGGGGTTCTCTCAGGTGTCGTGAGCGTCGGGGAACGTATGCCCGCCACTTTGCGAGCACATCCTCCGTAAGGGCAGCCCCTGCTCTTATTTTGTGTAGCAGGATTTGGGCCCCTCTGGGAAGTCCTCCTGGCAGTGGTCGTGGGTCATGGGGTGTAGCAGCACGGAGCTTCGCCCTGCTCTCTTGCTTGCCAGCGGCTCTGTCGTCCGCAGGGTCTGTGTCGTGCCGTGCTGGGGGAACAGGGTGTAATGGGTCGGAGCGAATACTTGCTTCGTCGCTCGCCCACGCGTGGGCGGCCTCGTTCCCGACGCCACCCGCGTGTCCTGGCACCCAGTCCACCCGCACGGTAATGGATTTCATTGTGCGAAGTCTCTTCGCAATCGTCTTGATGAGGTGGCTTGTGGATCCGATGACTGGGGTGCCACCGAGTCTTGCCACCGCCTCTCTGCTGTCAGTATATATGGTAAATTGCCGGCCCCGGTGCTCCTCCGCCTGGTAGCGCTCTTCGATGTGGTTCGCCGCCAGGTAGTACCGCCTCCAGCTCGCATCGCACTGTGCTGGGCGTGGTGTCAAACTGAAAACGTCCGCCTCGCCCGCGCTGGCCCATCTGCACAAGCAACGGTAACGCGGTTGGTGGTCGCATCGACGGCGGCGTCCACGAATATGGCACCTTCTTGCAGGTCGGCTCACGCCGCGGCGGCGGCGAGCTCCTCTCTGTGGTGGTCCTTCGTGCAGACCCTCGACATGGGTTTGGGGGTGCGGATAAGCTCGTCCTCCCAAGGGGGGATTGGATTCTGCGGTGGCAAAATCGGCGACTCGTCGCTCGCCGTGTCGTTGATGAGACGCTGGATGTGTGCCCCGGCATTTGTGGTAGCTCGTCTCGTTGTGTGCCCTTTTGTACCGCTCCTCTGTGATGTGTCGTAGCGGAGGAAGCCTCGCAAACCGATAGAGCTCCTCGGTTCTGGTGTGCCTGGGCAGACCCGTGATAGCTCGCAGGCACTCGCGGTGCAGCGTTTCTAGTTGCGCGTGTTGCGCTTGGGTGAGCTCGAAGCAAACCGCCCCGTAGCATGCCTTCGATGTAAGCACCGCCTGGGTCAGCGTACGTATAGCCTGAGTCACCGCACCGCCGAAGCGGAAGCCCATCCGTTGGATGATATGGAGCTGTTGCCGCCACGTAACCTTCAGCTGTCGGACCCACTCGTCGGCTCCACCCTGTTCGTGCAGTGGGACCCCTAGGATCCGGATCCAACGGGAAGCAGCCCGCTCGATGCGGCGACCGCCTAGCCTGATGTCAATGGCCTCCCTAGTCTGCTCCGTACCACCTAGAACAATGTACTGGGTCTTTTCTGAAGAGGCGCGCATGCCTGTAGCCATGAGCCCCCGTTCAATGGCGTCCAGTCCACGCTGCACCGCCGCAGCGGCCGTCTTGACGTCGGTTGAGCCATCAGTCCATATCGTAATATCGTCCGCGTAAACTGTGTGCTTCAAGTGGTCGATTTTCTCGAGCTCACCAGCGATGTCGCGCATCACAAGATTAAATAGAATAGGAGAGAGGATCGCCCACTGTGGCACCCCAACTACATTGTTGAAGGTCTGTGGTTGGTGGATGTCGGTGTAATCTCAAAGGTCCGGTCTTTTAGGAATCCTTTCACGAAATTGGTGATGCGTGGGCCAGCTCCACACTCGCGAAGTACTTCCACTATCCGCGTATGGTTGACCGTGTCAAAGGCAAGCTTATTCAGGTCTACGGCTACAACGATGGCTGGAGTCTTGGTGGGTCCACGACGGCGCCCCACCGTGCGGCGGAGCATTTGGAGCTATCGTGCGTACAGAGCCCCTGGTCGAAACCCGGTTTGCGTGGGCCGCAAGTATCCTGTGTGGTTCTCTACTATATAGGTCAACCGCAGCCAGCAACCATGCGCTCTAATAGCTGACATAGTGTGGACGTAAGCGAAATGGGTCGGAGGTTCTGCACTCTGTCAGCTCTCTTCCCGGGTTTAGGAATTGGGCATACGATGGAATTGGGCCACTCTGCGGGGAGTTCTCCGGACTGCCGCACTGTGTTCAACTCGTCCAGGAGCTGTGTACGGCCCCTCTTCGTTTAGGTTCCGCAGCATTTGCCACGTTATACCGTCCTTGCCTGGGGCGCTGCTGTCGTTTACCGCCTCCAACGCCACAGACAGCTCCTGTAGCGTGAAAAGAGCGTTTCTGGTCTAGTTCGTTCGTCACTGGCTCTGGTTCGTATACGCTGGCATTCGGCGGTGTCTGTGGTTGTGGGAAGAAGGTTTCGGCTGCCTCTTTCTCAAACTCCTCCACCCTCAAGCACGTGGCCAGCCTTATGTTCTTGGTGGTGTTTGGCACCTTTGTTTTGCCGACCATGGCACGGTACGTGCACCACATTCGATGGCTGCCGGTTTTCTCGTCGAAAGAGGCGCAGTGTTCCATCTAGCGAGACCTCGCTAGGTGCTTAGCGTAGCGTCTCGCCTGGGGCCGTCTTGTTGCGCACACGAACAAGATCGCCATATCTCTTCTCGTTTGTGATGTAGCGCAAGTGCAGCTGCTCGCGGGTATCCCAGAGGTGGCCAGATGCTTGTCCGGCGTGGGCCAGTCTTCGTTCAACTTCGGTCTTTCGAATAGCGGTCTCCACCGCTCGGCGCAGCTTCTCCGTGATGGGTAGGTTTCGCTCGCACTTGCCTACGGCCTCTCGAAAGGTATCCCAGTCGACGGTGTCTCCCCTTGTTTTTAGCTCCAGTGTCCACGCAGATCCAGATTGGGTAATGGTCGGAGCCCATGGGATCCACGCCACACCGCCACTCCCGCACAGTTCCCTGGTCTGCCCAGGTTAGGTCGAGCACTGTCTTGCTGTCCGTCGTGTAACCCGTGTCTTGTTGGGTACTCGAGGTCATTGGTGAGCATCAGGCGTGCGGCCTCCGTCGTCTCCACGAGCTTCGAACCCCGTGCATCTGCCTGGCGGTGTCCCCAAGCGGGGTGGTGCGCGTTAAAGTCCTCAGCGATCAACATCTTATCTGACGGATAGCGTCTTCGAAGGTCTAGGATCCACTTGTACATCACCCCGCCCACCCGGAACATCTCTGCGACCTCCGCAGCTGGAGTCACGGCGAGCGTAGTACGACGCCAAAATCACATTCAGACGTCCTAGCGTTGCACGACCTGCCACTATTTCTTGGTGTTTGGGTGCAGTGTTCGGAAGTGTCTATGTAGGCATGTGGGACGTCCCGCCGCACGAAAACCACGGCTTGGGCCTCCGTCGTTGTTTCGCTTGATCCCCGTGGCATTCTATGTTCGATTGTGTGTTGGAAGTATCCCAAGTATCCAGATATTCCCGGTGTTTCGCCTCTAGTCTCCTGCAGCAGTAGCACTTCCGGTCCGCCGGCGACGCGGAAGAGCTCGGTGAGCTCCGTCACACATCCCCGAAGAGAGCGGCAATTCCACTGCAGGACGTCTGGGGCATTAGGCGTATGTGGGCTGCTCCTGTCCATGTTGGTTCAGGGGATTCTGCGTCTGCGCGTCCTGTGGTCTTGCCGCCGTCACCGCTGCTGTTTGCAGTGGTATCTGTGCGATGGCTTGCATCATCTGCTGTAGGACGGCTGTCGTCTGCTGTTGCATCTGCAGTATCAGCTGTTGCGTCTGCAGCTGCTGGGCCTGCATCGGCTGCTGGACTGCTTCTTGCATCTGTTGTTGCAGAGCCTGCACCTGGTGTTGTTGGGCTTGCTCTAGACGCTGCAACCACGTTGGTGCGTCGGTAGCGAACGAGAAGCCCCCCCCCCCTCCCAGTCACCCATACAGACGACAACAGTCGAAAACACACTCATCCATGGTGCACGCACATGGCTGCATCGAGTGCTGCATCCTGGACTCCTTGTCCTTACACTTCAAAGTTTTAACAACTATCTTGTAGAACAGTCTGCAGTAACGACTTCCGCGGCTACGCCAACCCATCGCCATTTTTTCCTTCAGGCACATGTTAGGCAGACTAAAGCGGTATTCACACCACGGAGCGTTTCAGCGGAGAAATCCGAGGGAGATCGTGACGTCACCGCAGGCGGACTTCCGCTCGGCCAGCTCCTTCGCTCACACGGAGGACGCGACTGTCGGACGGATATCACTGTTGGCAGTCGCCTATCTCTAAAGCAGAGCTGCGTAGCACCGCCGATTCCGCGACGGCGGCAATTTCTGCTGAAGCTCTTACGTATTGACCTTGTCAACCGCCCAAAAATTGGCCGTGGGCGCAATGCAGGCGCTGCCGCGGGTAGAGAACGGCGCGCGACGCGCGAGGCAGTGGGCGGGGATACGCGCGCTGGTAGCAGCCGCCCGATCCGCCTACAAGCCCGCAGACAGATGTTAGGCTTAACACTGTGCCGAATATTCGATTGCCGCTCTCGCAATCAGCGCAGATGACGATTTTTAAAGCAACTTTCCATCACATCATTACCCCCTTTCTCGTATACGCAGCTTTGTTTGCGCCGTGGGGAGCAATAACAAGCCGTCGCTCGAGCTATACCTGCGCCGGCCTGCGCCGCGGCCGCCGCTCGCCCAGCGACCGTGCTCAGTGCGCCTGTCGTGGGCGCCGCGCATTTTCGCATCCAATGTAATAAGAAGCGATAAAAATAGAGTGCCTGAAACCAGAAGCGCCAACTACGGGGGGGCAGTGGGGCTCGTGCCCCCCCCCCCCCCCCCCGGACGGCTTTACGGGGGTGGTGGTGGTGGTGAAAAACATTTATTTAGCTATTTACAAGTGAGATAGGGACGGCCTGAAGGACCTACGCTTTACAATGTCTGGGAGGAGTCCCTAGTCCGGGACCCCTGTGGCTTCCGCGGCGGCACGGGCCCAAGCCACGAGAGCACGTTGGCTCTCTAGGGTTGAGCAGCCGAGCAGGGCAGCCTCCCAGCTCTCTCGAGAGGGGGGGGAAGGAAAAGGAGGGTAAGCCGGGTTAGAGGGGCATGCCCACACCATGTGAAACACGTCCGAAAACGTGCACGCACAGTGGGGGCACTCGCCAGAGAAAGCCGGATTGAAGAATTGCAGTATTGCCGGGCACAATACTGTGTTAGTATAGAGGCGGAGAAGCCAGCGCTCCTCCGCCTTGGAAAGACCTTTCGCGGGGGGTGGAAAGCGTCTATGCAGGGTTAGGTAGTGGGATGTTATTTCCCTAAAGGTAATAGCCGGATTAAAGGAAAGGTCCTCCGTGAGCAGGGTGGTATCGCGGTGCCCGGTAGTAGAGGCGCGGGCGGAGGCATCAGCCTCTTCGTTTCCGCGGACACCTGCGTGTGCGGGGGTCCATATGACCATACGGGTCTCGGGGTAGTTTCGGTATTCGTAGCTTTTAAGGATGCAAGCAGCCCGGCAGGCGATGCGACCCTTTTCCAAATTTTGACACGCTCCCCGGGAGTCGGTGATGATGACTCGGGAGCGGGGATCTGCTGCGGCGAGAGCTATGGCGACCTCCTCCGCGTGCGTGATGTCAGGGGCACGGAATGTGAGTCCCTGTACCTGTTTGTGTTCGTGAATGACTGCGGCCGTATACCATCCCCCATGGTGCGGGCCAGCAGCATCCGTGTAGAAGACCCCAGGGTGAGAGCCGTATCGACTCTCAACGGCCTTAGCGCGCGCCTCGCGTCGGCCTTCGTGGGTGTCTCTATCCATGTTCTTGGGCAGAGGATGCACTTTAAGCGCCGGGCGCCAGTCCTCTGGGATGCTAGTGCGATCCTCTGCCTGTGTGACGTAGGTGATGTGAAGTCGCGCGAGTAGTCGCCTGCCTTCTCTCGTTTTGCTCAACCGATGGTATTGGTTGTTCAAGTGGCTCTCTCGAACTACCTCGAACGTATTCGTCATGCCCAAGTCGACGAGGCGTTGGTTAAGGTGGAGATGGGGAGGTCAAGGGCCCGCTGTAGACTTTGCGGAGGGGGACCTCCAGCGCGGTTAACGTCGCATTTACGCAAGTGTAAGGTAGGGCGCCGAATACAGTATTCGACTGGTAACAAATGAATTCGCTAGACGTAAGCATTCTTGCACCTGAGACCCCCCCCCCCGCTTGTTACAGACAACCCTGCGGACCATACGGCCCCTTGGTTCCGTACCTTGCGTAGTTTGTGAAGAGTAGTGGTCAATGCGTTTGTTCCTGTGGATGAACAGTCCCAACACTCTGATTTCATCCCTTTCCGGAATGGGGCCGCTAGAGAGGGCAAGGTCAATTTGGATGGTGCATTTCGGGTAAGGCCGAATATGCACGAATTCAGATTTATTTTGGGAGCACTCGAGACCACAGTGGCGAGCGTAGGAGTCTACGATCGATGCAGCCTGTTGCAGGAGGTTGGTCTCTATCTGCCCCAATGATCCGTGTGTTGCCCACAGCGTGATGTCGTCGGCGTATAGAGCGTATCTAACGCCCGGGACGACATCAAGTAGTGGGGGTAGACGAGCCATGGCGAGGTTAAATAGCAGGGGAGAGAGAACGGCTCCCTGCGGGGTACCTCTTGTGCCGAGTTGGTACGGCCCATGCTCTGCGTCTTGAATGCGGAGATAAGTTTGCCGATCAGATAAGAACTGTCGGATCTACTGAAAGGCATTTACTCCACAGTTCGTTTCCGAAAGCTGTGTGAGTATGACGTCATGCTTGACATTGTCGAAAGCTCCCTGGAGATCCAAGGCGAGTACTACCTTGTCATTCCCTGGATGTTCGACGGGGTGTATGACCTCGCGGTGTAGTTGTAGGAGGACATCCTGCGCGGACCGGTGTGGGCGGAATCCGTGCATGGTGTCCGCAAATGCGTGCTTGGGCTTCTAGGTGTAGGGAGAGGCGATCTCTTACCATTGTCTCCATGAGAGATGGGTCGGAGGTTTTCGATGGCGATGTTTTTACCGGGTTTTGGTATAAATGTAACCAATGCCGTTTTCCAGTCGATTGGGAGGGGTGTGTCCCCTTGCCAAATCGCGTTAAAGTAGTCTAAGAGTTGTTGGTATGCCGGGTCTAGGAGGTTAGCCAAGAGCTTAACCGTCACTCTATCCCGCCCGGGGGCAGTACCACGTTTCATTTTCACCAGGCCTGGCCGAAGGTCATGAAGCTGAAAAGGTTTGTCCAGCTCCGCGTTCTCTAAGCCTGCATAAGAGTACGCTGGGCCGCGGGGGTCCTGTGTCCTGTTGATGTATTTATCTCGCAGGGCAGAGGCGAGTTGTTGTGTGTCTCCTTGGAAAGCGTGAATTGCCCTTTGTAGACATTTTTGGGTTTCTGTCCGCGTTTGTTGCGGATCAATCAGCGCTCGGAAAAGGCGCCATGTGTTCCGTGTTGACATTTGCCTCGCGGCAGAATTGCAAGCGATCCACCCAGTTGAGTCGGCCAGCTGGGCCGCGTAGTCGGCCTGCCTCTTGGGTGAAGCGCTGCAATTCGGAGTTTCAGCTGACGATTGTGCTTCCTGCCGGCGCCACCGGCGGGTCAGGCTGTGCCGGGCTTCCCATATGTGCATGAGGTGGTTATACACCACCGGCGTTGCCTCTGAGAGCTAACATATTGTTCAAACTTACGAAGTTGCCCTATCAGATGTGTAGTCCAATTTGTGTACCCTTGTTGTGCTATGGGTTGGGTGTTATTGTATTGCTGACGAAAGTTAGTCCAGTCCGGGAGATGTCGCTTTTCCGTGTGGGGTAGTGAGTGCCTTGGTGCGTATTGTGGTAAGGAGGATGCAGTGGTCACTACCGAGGGTTTCCTCGGTATTGAGCCAGTCTGCATGCCAGGATGTTTTTGGTAAACGTGAGATCGGGGCATGTGTCCCGTGTCACAGAGTTACCAATCCGTGTAGGATGCGCGGGATCCGTGTGAAGGGTGAGGCCCAACGTGGAGATAAGCACCGCCAGCTTTCTTCCACGCTTCTCTTCTTTACGGTAGCCCCATAATGGGCTAGGAGCATTAAAATCCCCCACGATGAGTAGGGGCTCCTACCTGCGACTTTGAGAGCTTTGTTGAATAGTTCAGCGTATGAGACATTTGCGAGTTTGGGTGAGCTGTATACGTTAAGTACATGCACCGCGGGGTCTTCTTTACGCACGGGAGCAAGGTCGCCATAACATGTGAGAAATGCCGCATTACATTCGAGGTCGACCAGGGAAGCCGTATAGTCATTGCGCTTCCCGCTGATAATTATGTAATTAGTCAAGTTACCGTATCTCCTGGCTCTTGGAGAGCGACAACTGCGGGAGCGAGTCCTGAGTAGAAAGGTGGAGACGCAGGGCGGCTCGCTTAGCACGTGCTCGAATCCTCTGCAATTCCACTGTAGAATTGTTACCGACCCGAATTTTGAGGGCCGCGCCGCCTACGCCCGGTGCTCGCCAGCTGGGACTGTCTGATTTCGATGAATCACTTGAGTGAGGAGTGAGCCAATAAGCGTAGGGCGTCCCTGCTGGTCTAGAGCGGAGGGGAGCCATTCTCAAGTGAGGCGTCCTTGAAGGAGGAGTAAGCTTGGGACCCTTGAGGCCAAGGTTGGTTCGAGAGATGCGTTTGACCGCCCGGGCCTGAACGCACTTGTGTGTTCGCTTTAGATATATGGAGAGCAATCAGTTCGGGAATGGCGTGCCGAGTGCTTTGAATAGTCTTGTTCGATGTTGGTTTGCCAAATCGACATCGTATCCTGACCTCCTGTCGATTGCGTGGGGGAGGGGGGGACAATAACTTCCTGCTCAACTGTGGAGCTGTCCATCGCCTCTACCGCCGGAGGCGTCGTAGGGTCTCCCTGCCTTGGAGCAGTGAGGGCCGCTATTTGGCGCTTTAGTTGCGCAACCTGCTCACGGAGTTGCGTGATTTCGGTTTGCTGCCTAGTGGGAGGGTTAGTGGAAGGAGTTGGGGAAGATCGGGATGCTGAGAGAGGGGAGGCTGCCCTGCCCAGCTTACTCACCTGCGGCCCATGTCGCACGCGGTTTGCCCACGATAGGTGCTTCCCGGAGGCTGTGGTCTCGGCGTCCGGCACCTGGCCCGCTGGGGGTTGATGTAGTTTGTTGCCGCCCTTCCCTTGGTTCACCGTGGGGGGGGGGGGTTGTCCGTGTTTGCCCCGTCCGGGGGGGGGGGGGGGGGGGGGGGGGGCTGCTGGGTTGTCCTGGGCCCGTTTGCCCGAACGCTATAAGTGTGGGAATAAGTAGCGTTTCTGTCGGGTTTTCTGGCTACCGGGTTATTTGCCATGACCGACTTCGACTTATTGGCGTCTTATTCGTAAGCGGGAACTTAATCGGGAACTTATGCGTACGGGCAAACGGGCCCTGGATGGATTTCCCGGCAGATGGGTTGTGGTCGCCGTTGTTGTGGCCCTGGCGCTCCTTGTTGGGCTTGCGCCTGCGTTTTCGTTTTTTTTTTTCCCGTGACTCGGACTCCGGTGGCTTGGGCCGACGGGGTGGGGGCGCGCGATAACGTGCCTTGCACATACGATCCCCGGTGACATGGGGTTCGGCGCACAGAGAACAGCTCGGGGCGCACTCATGTGGTTCCCGCACACCCGCGACAAGTTTAGCGGCAGAGCCACATATGCCGCATTTCTCCGGTTTGGGGCCTGGGCACGCGTCTGGGCGGTGTCCGACGGTGCCGCAGCGGCCACAGGCTGGGATCGTTTTTTTTTTTACGCCATGACGGGGACCAGCATGGCATCATAGTGTACATATCGGGGCTTCACCTTGCCGGCAAATGGTTAGCCGCGCCTGTTGGAGGCGCCCAGTTTCCGAATTTGTACGATTTCTCCGGTCACTTGCCAGTACAGGCTGTCCCGGAGAATTTCTTCGGTGTCGGTAGGACGAACCGTGATGACGCCATGGCAAACATCGTTGCCGTCCATCCTAAGGTGCCAACTAGTGACACCTCACCAACAGGGGAAATCCTGTAAAAATCCCCCGATAAGTCTTGTCCGCCACCCGCGGGTCTGCGATGTAAGCCAGGATAATTTTCTGCTCGCTCACTGGTACCAGGTTGACGATGCGGGCTGCTGTCGGTCCAGGTATCCGAGGATGGCTCTCCCCAAGCTGTGGTCGGGCAGGCTTCCGTGAGCGAACACGCAGTCTTCGGCTTGATGACAACAACGAAGTCCTTGGGCGACCGGTTTAGGGAGGGAGAGCGGCCTCCAAGCACCGGCCGCTTCTCCAGACTCGCCCGCCGAGCGTGAGGCGGAGCAGCTGGGTTTTTTTTTTTTTTTTTTTTTTGAGCGTCGATGGCGGCCATGGCCGGGAGGCCGCATCTGCACGCGCTGTCATTTGGGCGAGTTTCACTCCATGTTCGGCGAGCCACCGCGCTGGCGAGCGCAGGGCTCTTGAAGGCCTCCGATGTTGCCGGCTGGGCGTCGGCGACCGAGACGGACGTCCAGGCCATGGCTTCAGGGTCGTAACCCTGCACTCGACTTGTAACAGGCGCCATGCGAGGTCCTCGGTGGGGGTGCCGGGTCCCCGCGTCTCCAGAGGCGGCTTCGGCCGTGAGGCCTAGCGCGGCGGCCGGCGTGCTCGAAAAATAAAAAGCCCGTAGAGTGGCTTAAATTGCGCCCACCTCATCGAGAAGGGTGTCCGGAGGCGTCGGTCACATCCCGCAGCCGGTGAGCGTACTTTTAAATGCAGAGCATTTCTTTAACTCACGATGTCACCCGGCGTTGTCGGCGTGCCTCGGCGTCCGCAACAGCCGTTCCAGGTGCGTCCTCTCCCCCACTCCTCCTCTCCCGCATCACGCTACCCTCCTCACTCTCAACAACAGGTCCGCACCCCTCCCCCTACACTATATAAAAAATAATACTACTGGCGCCTGGTTTCGATCCCACGACCTGTGGGCGGAACGCAAGGTACATGTGCTCTTCCCCCACTGCGCCACAAAAACCGACACAGAATGAAAGGCTACGAACGCGCCTATATCCTTGACTCATTCAAACTACGTCAAGAAGCTGCTGATACAACGCATTCACTACCACCAACTCCCCAAACACTAAACGTTAACGCAATACACCCACCCCCTATGCGACGCATTTACTCGAGTCCCCCTCGCGGGGAGATGGGCCCTTTTTTACATTGTCAACTCATACTTTTGAGAATTTTGGGATGCGGGCACATCAACCCCTCAATTCACCTGATTCCTGGTCAATACCGCCCGTGGGTATTTGCCACGAAGAAAGAAACAAGAACCACTTTTGTTCCGCTGGCAATGGCTGGAGACAGCACAGTGGTATTGCACCGGGCTGCTATTGTGGAAACCCGCGTACTGATTCCATCAGATCACCCATGTGATTTTTACATGCAAAGCATCTCTTAGTCGATCCTCCGTAGGCCGGCGTCCGCACCTCTCCTCCTCTCCACAACAGCTGTGATAACGCCGCTCTCTCTCCCCTCCTCCTCTCCACACCACTTCTGTGCTAGCGCGCGCTGCTCCTCCTATCCCCTCTGCACACCAGCTGTCCAATCACGCGCATGCGCACTGCTCCTCCTCTCCACTTCCTCTGCTCTGCAAATAAACCCGTCCGCGCTCCGCTCAGTTGCTTCTTCGGTACTGCGGCGTCCGATGACTGCACATGGACGCCAACGATTCTGTCAGCGAACTGGCTGGCACACCTTCAACTAGCGCCAGCCAGCACACTGTCAGAACCGCGAGCACCTCCGAAGACAAGGCTGCACAGAGGAGAGTTCGCGATTCCGTACGTAAACGGCAGCGTCGAGCAGCGGATTCCTCGGCTTCGAGAACGAGAAGCCCGCTTTGAAACGCCAGCGGCGAGTAGCTGATCCAGATGGCGTTCGGCAACGTGACAACGCTTCGAAACGCCAGCGTCGAACAGCGGATTCCTCGCTTCGAGAACGAGAAGCCGCCAAATGTTCCCCACTACACGATAAATAAAGAAATCATTTAATACGCTACTACACGCGTCTTTATTCTAACAACCAGTTAACACGCTACTACTCCTCGGCTTTGCGTCCCCGCAGGGTTCCCACGTGGGAAGATGGTGTAATTGTTTTATTCATTTTCTCTTTGCAGTGGTAGCCTTTCTTTGACCGTACAAAAACGACTACTGCTTTCCGAAGAATGAGGTAGTTCAGCCTTTCGCCTTAAAAATGACAAAATTACGGACCCCGTCGCTTTCCCTCGGGCCACGAATATATATAATGGCAGCGTGAGCAGGCGTCAAGCGCGGCTCCTGGCCATGTCAAAATGCTCGCATGCCAGGTGAAGGCCGTTGACATATGGGGGTTGGACACGAGCTTCCGCAACCTGCCTCCATGGTGCCAAATTATTATAAATATGGTTCGAGCGATTCACCAATCCAACTTCTGAGACCATAACATCCCAACCTTAGAATTCAGACGCAAAATACAAAGAATAAAATTTCTTTGTGTTCTCAAGAATAATAAATTGTCAATGAGTCCATAGCAATAGATTCCAACCACTCACCGCTGTCAGAACACGGCACGAGGACGCCGACTCCCTAATGCCCTTCAATGCTAGAACTAACATTTTCAAATTCTCCTTTTTCTCGCGACTGTCATCGAATGGAATTAATTACCAGCCTCATTCGTAACTAGCGTCGATTCCATTTACCATGTTGTATTCTGACCTGCATTGTGAATGTATTAATTTTTTGTTGTTGTTGTGGTTTTTGTTGGTTGTTTGAGTTGTGGTTTTTGTTGGTTGTTTTGTTGGCGCTTATCATGTTCTCGATGCTCTGCTGCCCATATTGCAAGGTTCATAATTATGTTCCTTCTGCTTGATCCCTTCACTGGGCGTGCAGTATTTTGCAAATAAATACATATGCAGACCGCCCCAGAATAGGTAGGCGTGACACAGAAACCCACGGATTCCTCCATTGTTGGCCTTTGAATGTTTGCCGATTATACCTGCAACTCCGAAATAACACATCGCACACACTTTCAGCAGAATACAAGGAGAGGGTTTTACGTTTTCTCCCGCCAATGTTTTAAATATATATATTGCCGCCGTTTTAAGTATAAAAATCGGTCGTTCTGTGAAATTACCCGCACGTTTAAGGATAGACATGATTCGCGAGAGGAAGTAGTCTTTGAAATCATATTGCAGTATAGGCGAGGCAAACGAACCATCATGAAGAAAGATATTACGTTCTACTTATCGCGACACGCACGGAGACATGTCTAATACCTTCCGTGTGACAACTAAATGATGACACCGTGATTTGTTTCGCTGAAGAGCACACTACGTCGTCCATCAATTCAGCAAATGCACAAGTTACACAATAAAGACGATATGTGGCATAATGTACTCTGTGCACCATACAAAAAGGTAGCCTGCTCGGCATGCGTGAAACACTTCCTATAATCGCTAGTTGCACTGATAGCGCACTCGACCCGATATGCGCAGCAGATTTTGCGATGCCCCGCGTTTTAGCACACCACTGAAAGACCTTCGGATCTTTGTGAATGAGCACAGGGAAGCAATTGGATACAGGGATGATTTCAGAGCGAAATCTCTACTACGCTACATCTTTCAAGGTCATTCAGCGCGGTGCCATGAGCTTTCAACCGCATGCGCGCAAGCTACCCCTTCCTCCTGCGCACGCTGCGCCTTTTATCGGAGCTTCGCCGTTGCGGTTGTCACGTAGGCGACGGTGAAACGGCTGCTTCGGGTGTGCCTTATCACCCAGCGGCGGCTGGGTAATCTACGAGTGCGGTTCAGCGCAAGCGAAATACGTGACGAGGCGAAGGTTCAACCACTGATATATGAAAATACCGGGCTGACTTACTTTCCAGGAAGTAACACTAAAGATAAACACGATGCACACACACGAAGACTCTTCTTTGCCAGCACATGGCTTGTCTATATCGCGCACGATGGCGCGCCGGTTAGGATGCCTGTGGGTGCCCTGTAGCGCAAGCGAAACGAACAATCCAATCATCCAGTAGAGATAGCTGTACGTCAGGCTGTGAAATCTAAAAGGCAAACTTTCACGAAACACTGTGTGCACAGCCTTTGCTTTCGCTCGTGGTAAGTGGGTTTAGGAGTG
This sequence comes from Haemaphysalis longicornis, assembly GCA_013339765.2. Classification (NCBI taxonomy): domain Eukaryota; kingdom Metazoa; phylum Arthropoda; class Arachnida; order Ixodida; family Ixodidae; genus Haemaphysalis; species Haemaphysalis longicornis. The sequence continues at coordinate 85,061,235 of CM023455.1, read as the reverse complement.
CTATACCTGGACCTTTTTTAGTAAAAGAGGTGGTTTGCGAAGGCTATAAAGCCTGGAGCGTTCACCCTTTACTCGGCTTCAAGGCGCTGTAAATGCTACGTGTTGATAAGCTTGGTGCAGAGGCACTTGATAGGCACTTGACAGGGCGCTGGCGCTCCGAGATGCGTGCAGCCATTGGCTCGGTTCGGCGGTTCATCCGGTTTTTCATTTTTAGCAGCCGACGCGCATGCTGACCCTAAATACTGGCTGCGTTGGCTGCTTGGCACTGCTTCTAGCGTCGGCCCTGCCATAGCGACCGCACGTCAGTTCTAGCCAGAGCGTTTTGAAAGGCCAGATAGGAGGGCCCGACGAAACAACATGCTCGCTCACGACCATAATTGAAGATTTCCACCTCACTAGCTCCCCGCTTGCTATTCCTAGCATGCGACTCTGCTCGCTGCGAACAGGAGCCTCCGAGATCGGATGGCGCAGAAAAGGCTTAGCATCGCCGCAGTTATTCGGTCAACGCTTTATAAAGCCGCGCCGGCGACGATCCCCAGCACAATCTTTCAACGTGCTATGATCCTCCTTCACGCATTTGTAATCTGATTTTCAGCAACAGCCCGAATACAAAGGGCTGTGGCAAGTTTTAGCTGCTGCGGTGTGTTCCCCTTCATGCGCGGTCCTTGTGCACCGTGCAGACAAATGCTTGCCACGGTCGTGCGCGTCTCGGGCCTGCAGAAGACGCTCCTTGCTTTCCAAGGTTATTCATTTCTTGTAAACGACGCGCTATGGCAACAAGCTTAGCCAAGCTGTGTGTGATGGATGGCGACAATCGGCATTCGTCCCAACAAAGATACGCCGTGCCGTAGTGTCGATATCGTAAACGCCGCCCGAACCACCGAAACCACTGGCGGCTTCCCCCACAGCCCGAAGCGCTAATTAGCTGCAGCGTTTGATGGAACCCACCAATAGCGCCGCTGTCTTTTCCGTTCCTGCTGCATTATTGAGGATATGTCAGACAAAAAGCTACGTCAATGCTCCGTTGGATGGTTACGAGAATGCACATTTAATCAAACAAACAAAAGAACCCTTATCCTGCGATAGCGCGCTGGAGATCGCGACCTATTTAGGGGCCCTTTGATTGATTGACTATGCGGTTTAACGCGCGAACGCTACAGAGGGGATGAGGCGCCCCGTAGTGAACGGCTGTGGATCAATGTCGAATAAATGAGTATCTTTAACTCAGTGCAGAAATCTCGAACCCACGAGCGTTTTCGCTTTTCGTATTTAGGGGCAGAGAACTGAATAAGAAACGATGATCTAGCGCACATTTGCCAACGGTGAGAAAGGCATGCAGGAGGAAATAGCCAGCAACATTTCCTTTTATTTGAAACCATACGTGATAACGATACGTGCAGTGAGGTGTCAAGCACACAGCGAAAGAGTTTCGCGAGTCCGTCGTGCGTGAATAAACAGCTCGACACAAGTGTAAAAAACAAACAAAGCAAACTCTGCTCCTAAAACGTTAACCCAATCCCCAAAGGTCCGAATGGTGTCAGTATCAAATTTCACACGTTTGGTTGTGAGGCTTTAAGAGACCGATGTAAGTGGACATGTAACAGTCGAGAATGCACGGTCCGTCGGGAAGAAACACGTCGTCGTCCGGTACTTGAGGTTGGGCATACAGAACATTGTCACGCCACTTTCGAATCCATGTGATTCGGTCGTTCCAAACTTTTTTCGGATACGTAATGCACGTGCCAGTACTGCCAAGGAAGGGTGGCTTCTGGCAAAGCCAGGACTGCCCGTTCGGTGCATTCACGTTCTCCTGAACATTAGAAACAATGACACAAACTTTGCAATGTTGGTACCAGTCCCAAGACGAGCTCTGAGCACAATTTTCCCACGGCGACGGTTTGCAACAACCAAACGAGAGTGAACGCAAGTGTAGGTTTTCCCGCAACAACTGTCCGATCGATCCGTGACCAGCACAATGTACCACGTTTCCGCTCCACAAAACACCAAGCCGTTGCACTCTGCAATTCTCGAGAAAATTAGCGACTTGCAGTTCACTATACGCTGAGTACCAGATCGACAGTCTCGTCTCTCGGTGTAGAACTGCCATGGTCTCTTCGTTCATTGCGTTTGAAAGGTGAGCGACAAAATTCCGCAAGGTGGACCAACCACATCATGGCAACTACGCACGTCCAGCTGTTCCAGGTTCGGGAACGACACAGCCAGCTGGCAAATTGACGCCGGGGACTGCGTGCCGCAAGCGGCAATCGAAATAGCGCGTAGCTGTCTGTTGCCCAGAGCAGAAAGAATCTTGCAGCAGTCTGTGTCTGCAGTGAAGTGGACTGAGTTAACATTGAGCTCACTCAGCGTGCTGCAAGCACCAAGCAAAGCGATAAGTGGGGAGGAAACGTACGCTGGCGGATATATGCGAACCTACGTACCCATTAGTTGGCACCAGAGCAATCGTCAGAGCTTTGAGGCGACCCCACAGGAACCGATGGAAACTTTGTTCCAGTTCTGCAGGAGTGTTGTCGTCGATCGTGACACAAGTATCGCTTGTCGCAGGTTCTGATCCATTTGCTCTGGCGTCGCGATGAGTTCTGGCAGGTAAAGAGAGTTAGAATAACTAGTCGGCTGCATCCGATAAGTGGCGTTGCCACAGAGGTAAAGCACTGAACCTTGCGATTAGAGGACGTTTGTTTGTCCCGCTCTTGCACGCGCATGCGAAGGACATCCTTCGGCGATCCGTCTCTCGACTCGTATACGTGAAGACACGAATCTGACCTCTGTCGCGCAGTGAACTGCAAAAAATATCGATTGCCGCCAGCTGGCTTGTTCCTATGTTGTTGGACGTGCATTTCATCCAGATGTGGGCAGCAGTACATGGTTCTGATGAGCAGCGCGAAGGCGGCTCGGTTCGTTGCGATTTCCAACGTACATGTAGCGCAAGTTAATCGCTGTAACCCAGACACAAATCATGGTGTCTGTAATTTTCTTATAGGCGTCGCGGTCGAACAACGACCATTCAAGGTCGTGTCAAAGCAGGGCAGCGATTCGGAGATAGCGTTGAAAAGCGCACGATGGGCTCAGACGACAGTTGAGGCAACACAGTTCTGTGTAGACCCTTTGAAGACAGAAATGCACTGAAGGAGTCTCACTGGACACGAAATAAGAGGCAATTCGTAAGCCGCAAGACTTCGACATCGTCCAAACGAACATGAGCTGTGATGGCTTCCAGCTGGCAACGTCCGAGTGTGGGCTCAGGGTGACACGGCGACGTATCTTCCGTTCAGCGAAAACACTAAAAGACAGTAAACCGCTCGTTTCAACGGCGAGCAGAGACTCGGCCGTCCAGGTACTCGAGAACCTTGCACCAAACTTCGTGAGGGCAGGCGTGGGTCATCAGAAGCCATGCTTGCTCGGAAGCTGCGTGAAACTTTCAAGAGTTCGGCTCATGAAGGGCTCAATATAACGCGCTCTTAGGCAATTCTGGGAAGATTATATGCCCCATGATATGCTGCTGTCACATGCCGTTGGTCTTCCAAAAATGTTTCTGATTCTCAGTAAATAAGATAACTAAATTACACAACTAGCCACTACATCGGCTTTCTACGCAGCACTTCCAATCACGCCCGAAGCACGTTTAAAGATTCTGCGTTCTTTAACGTATGCTGTTTTTCTCAGCCCGCACGAGGCGGCAAAGTGTTGCCCTTTTTACATGGCACATTTTATAACTACACTTGTTGTATTCTTGTCAGATAAGGCGATATCGGTGAGAAATTGTATTGTTGCCGCGTTTTTTTTTATTTACTTATCAAGCATTCAATTTCTTCAGGCTGTTGCTTCGGTTTGCTCATTTTACTGGTTAAAACTATAACTTGACCACGCGGTATGGTTTGGAGAGTGATTGCACATTGCGAAGTATGTCACCAACAAATGTAGATTTGCATAAGCAAGCCACCGGGTTTGTGGGCGCTGGCCCGGGGGAAATGCATTGGAAGTACCGCTAACCCGATGACTGCTAGCGTTAGCCCCAATTTTACAGGGAAGCTGCTAGCCTCTCGAAGGTGGGACAATTTGTTGCCGTTGTAAGCAAAAAGCCCACGCAGGGCCCATCACTTCTCGCCCAAGACACCGAGGACATGCGTAGGCCTAATCAGACATACAGCATAGAGCTCAAGGCAAACCCGCCCCCCCCCCAAAAAAAAAAACACAAATCAAGCATCTAAACCGCACGATGGATGATGATGATGATGATGATTCCTATTGGTTTCCCCTTTGAAGCGGGGTGATGACATGTCATCTTACCAAAAAGGACTAATATAACCATGTTTTACACTCTTGGTTTAATACTAGCGCTGCTTATGGCAGGCCCTAAAGCTTATTAGGCCCGAAATACTTTCTTTTCCCTGTTACAGGTGGTAACTGTCCTAGGCAATATTCCCCTCTCTGCTTTTCGTCCACCAGCATTCTAATATTCTTTTCGTCCCCTCGACAGCCTTGAAGTTAACTTCCTCTCTGATACCCTTGAATCCTAGGGCTTCTGAAAGCCCAATATTCCCTTCATGTAGATTTGGATGGATACCCTCACATTCTAACACTATGTGCCGCATAGTTTCTGTTTCTTTTCCGCAGACCACACATACCCCATCATTTTGTGAATACTTCCCCACAAAACTCTTAGTTCGCAGGCAACCTGCGAACTAAGCCCCCCCCCCCCCCTCTCCCCCGCCTCCCACTCCCTCAGAGTGTTCCTGGTAAAGATAAGGTTTGCAGCTGCTATCGAAAAGGGGTGTCCCGTTATTCGAGGGCGAGCTGAAGTGTCAGGCTATGCGGGACCCAGCAGTTTTTGCCCAACACGCTGAGCGCATGCGTCAGCATAAGCAGGACGTGGCATTAGTCGCCAGAGAATCCGAGCACAAGTGAAAAGCCCGTGGAGAGAACGCGGAACATTTCATACCGGCCCCCACCAAAATGTGTAGTGGCTTACAACAGGTTCGCTGTACATCCACTTTCGCGGGGCGAGATGGCACCATTTTGTCGACCTTAAGTGTTCTAAATATTGAAGAAACTGATCAGGGCATGGGCTGTACAGGCAAAAGCTCGTTAAAAATCGCCGCAATACCCCCCCTTACATGATGAGAGCAACAAAAAATTCAAATGTTTCTGTCTAAAATATCGTGAAAAATGTACGTCAAAAAATTTTACATTTTTAGCTTTATGCTACTGCATGGTGTTCTCGTACTGCTACGGTCATGTGAAGCTTTATCCAACTTTTTATGCATCGCTTAACGTAAGCAGATTAGGTGCGCCATGAAAGTTTTCGAATGATGTACTAATGATTCCACACGCGCATCAACTTGGCTGACAGTTAATAGAATGTCGTTGTACCGAAGAAATAAACACCCGCTTCATCGGTCGCCATTTTATCAAACGTCTGTTTATTGAATATTCCAGTCTCGTTTGATCAAAATCGAGCGTTTGTTTCTTTATTAGAAATTACAGAAACTACCGATGCTTCCATTCTGTCCCGTGTCTACCACGCATTGCATGGTAGCAGTCATATTTAGTGTGATTTTGTTCCATGAAGTAACACTTAAAGAGGCCATTAAAACAAAATACGGGGCCCTATTCTCGACTGCACAAATTGGCGGCAATTCGCCGGAAGTCTTTTCTGATTGGCTTTCAATTTTGGTCACATGCTTCCGGTTGACAAAGCGGTTGTGTGTGTTGTCGTCATTTTGACGTTTTATGACGTTTACAGGCACCAGTTCTAAAGTGTGCCTTATTTCTCTTTACAGAAAGCGCATAATTCTTGGCCGGCAATGAAAAACCAGACTAAAAGCACTAGACTTGACAACGTAGACCTGTCTTTGCTATTCAACAACAATAATGCCTGTAAGACACGCCCTCTCGGTGATTGGCTGAGAAGGCATGACGTAATTTGAACAGTTGGCGGGAACGATTACGTCATGCACTGGCAACTTCAGCCTGCTTAAAAGTCAGACGTAACAGCTTAAAAATGGCGGCTGTTTTTGTCGCAAAATACTAGCAAAATAGGGCAAAAAATTGCCCCGGCTTTCGGCGCTGCAAAATTCCCGCCAATTTGCAGCAGGCGAAGTTTCGCATGCACGCTGTTTAAAGCATGTTTCCTACCGAAACAAATTATAGTTTCAACTGCTTCCAAGTCAGCGATCATGTAGCATAAAAATAACGTGCAGTATTTTGCTTTTATGTTTGGCAATAAAATAAAACTTATTTGTTTGGCGTAACCGCAACATAAGAGGGCAGTACAAGCCTCTCCATGACCAAGAGAACCCAATGCGTGGCATTTGTCCACACTCGTCCTAGTAAGCTGTTGGGTCACATGATCGAACTCAAGAGAAAAATAACTAAGAAAACTGACTCTTTGGTTTATTACAGCGCTGATTGAAGTCGAGATTGACGAATGTGTGAATCGGCGACATCGGTGCGCTCCGCGGTTATCAGGCGTAGCGCTTCGCTGCTCTTATGTGTCATAGAAGCGATGGTCGCGGCCGTCTTTTTCTGTGATCACGCCATAAACTTGTAACATAGCAGCAGACGATGGTATGGCGGCGGTGGCAATAGAGAAGGCGAAACCGCAACAAAGCTTGCATTGAAGCACAGAGCCAAGCTATGTTACTAAAAGCGATTGAAAGAAATAAATAGATACGGTAAAAAAAATGTGTGATGTTCTTTAGCTCGACATCCGCCTTTCGCTCGCTTTTGGATAAACGTTACTCAATCGCCTTGTGGTGTTGACGCCAAATTTGACCTCCAGAAGTGTGTTTTTTCTTGTCAGCCTCGGCTACCGTCTTGATTTTTATAGTGCATGCCAAGTGTTTTTATATCTTTCTTGCAGAATATTTAAAACCTTGGTAGCGATCTTTATGAGTGAATCGTCAAATTACACTGCATGTCGTCATAGCTATAGGTGCAGTACCGTATAAACCGGATTATAGGTCGAGTGGGAATATAGGTCGACCCCCTACCCTGAGGTGGGAAAAGTTCACAAAAAAAAATAATTCGGCACAGAAGCGCACTCACAATGTCTATATTTATTTTCGACGCCCGTCTGTCACTGCCACTCACTATGCCTGCCGAAGTCACTCGTGCGAGCTCTAAGAGTCGTCCAAGGATGACTGCTTCGCAGTCATCTTCCATGCCATTAGGCGTGTTGCTGATGAAGCACTTCCTGAACGCTCGTGTAACCATGTCGTCGGGCAGCGACTGCCAAGAGGAGGACACCCAGCTTGACACGGTCGCAACCGGCCCGTATAGGTCTTTTTGTTGTCGCCGGCTATCCACTCATTGTACAGTTCTCGGAGCCGGTCCGCGCATGGCCTCCAGAGCGATCGTGAGCGAAGTTCCCGGACGAAGTCCGCCACTTTGTTCTCCAACTCGGGGTGGACCGCTTGACGTCCACGGAACGATCAGTTTCGGGGGTTGCACGCGCACAGCTTGGCTTTTTGGCTCCGCCAGTACCGCACACTTTTCTCCGAAACGCCTAACTGGCGTTGCGCCGCGATTTTCCCATTCTGCTCGGTGACTCAATCGCCGTCAGCTTAAACGCCGCGGTGAACTGGCGTCAACTGCCGCCACTCATCTCGGAACAGAGACGTACAGAAATGTATGCACGCACGCGTAATAGACGAGTAAAAGACGAAAAACTAGAGAAAAGCGAAATCAAATAAAAGCCTGATAGTGCGAGAGAGCAGTCCGACACGAATGGCAATGGCGACGGACTGCGCTTGCACATTGTTGCCAGAAAACGATTTACATTCTGCCAATGACCGCTATATAAGACGAGGGGTGACTTTTGTGCGGATTTTTTTGGAAAAAATCTCGACCTATATTCCGGTTTATACGGTACGTCACTGATTGCTTACGTCGTGCTTACGCAAAAAAACATGGCGAATTGCCGGCAATTTGCGCAGTCTAGAATAGGGCCCATAATTTAAAAAAAAAATGGTATTTTATGGCAACCTTAGCCTCTTTTAAGGAGCAAACGAGGTTTTATTCCCTGAACAACTGAAAAATTTCAGCCAGAATGCTAATTCTCGGGCCCTATTTTCGACTCCAAAAAATCCTAGTGAAACTGGGAATTTGCCGGAAGTTTTCTCTCATTGGCTTTTAATTTTGGTCACGTTCTTCCGGTTGACAAAGCGGTTGTGTGGGCTTTCGTCATTTTGACGTTTCATGACGTTTACGGGCACCAGTTCTAAAGTTTGCCTTATTTCTCTTTACCGATAGCGCATAATTCTGGGCCGGCCATAAAAAACTAGACTAAATCCAATAGACATGACAATGTAGGCCTGTATTTGCTATTCAACAAGAATACTGATTGTAATACGCGCCCTCTGTGTGATTGGCTGAGAAGGCGTGACGTAATTTAAACAGTGGGCGGGAACAACACGTCACAAGTTGGCAACTTCAGGCTGCGTGAAAGTGACGTAATGTTACGTAAAAGCTTCAAAATGGAGGCTGCTTTTGCCGCGAAGTAGGGCGAAAAATTTCATTTACCTTTGGCGTCGTGAAATGTCCGTGAATTTGCAGCAGGCGCAGTTTCTCATGACGCGCGGTTTAAAGCATGTTTTCTACCGAAAGAAATAATAGTTTCGACTGTTTCCAAGTCAGCGATCACGGAGCATACAAATAACGGGCAGTATTTTTGCTTTTATGCTTGGCAATTAAATGAAATTTATTTATTTGGCGTATCCCCAACATAAGAGAGCAGTACAAGCCTCTCCATGACAAAGAGAACCCAATGCATGTCATTCGTACACACTCGTCCTAGTAAGCTGCTAGGTCACATGATCGAACCCAAGAGAAAAATATAAAAGAAAAGTGACTCTTTTGTTCATTGCAGCGCTGATGGAAATTGAGATTGACGAATGAGTGAATCGGCGACATCGGGGCGCTCCGGGGTTATCAGGCAATGGTCGCGGCCGTCTCTTTCTGTGATCACGGCACCCGCCGCGGTGGCTCAGTGGCTAAGGCGTTGCGCTGCTGAGCACGAGGTCGTGGGTTCGATTCCCGGCCGCGGCGGCCGCTTTTCTGATGGAGGCGAAAAGCAAAAACGCCCGTGTGTACGAGATTTCGGCGCACGATAAAGATCCCCAGGTGGTCGAAATTAATCCGGAGCCCTCCACTACGGCACGCCTCATCGCCTGCGTTGCGTCGGCGCGTTAAACCCTACAATCAATCAATCAATCTGTGATCACGGCAGCAACTGGTCAAATAGCACGTTGCGCTGCTGAGCACGAGGTCGCGGGTTCAATTCCCGGCCGCGGCGGCCGCTTTTCTGATGGAGGCGAAAAGCAAAAACGCCCGTGTGTACGAGATTTCGGCGCACGATAAAGATCCCCAGGTGGTCAAAATTAATCCGGAGCCCTCCACTACGGCGCGCCTCATCGCCTGCGTTGCGTCGGCGCGTTAAACCCCACAATCAATCAATCAATCAATCTGGTAAAATAGCAGCTAACGATAGCATGGCGGCGGTGGCGGCCGGGAAGGTCATAACGCAACGAAGCTTGCATTGAAGCAGGGAGCCCAACTATGTTACTAAAGGCAATTAAAAGAAAGAAATAGATACGGTAAAAAAAATGTGTGACGTTCTTTAGCTTAACATCCGCCTTTCGCTCGCTTTTGCATCACCGTTACTCGATCGCCTTGTGGTGTTGACGCTAATTTTGACCTGCAGAAATGTGTTTGTATTGCCAGCCGCAGCTACCGTCTTAATTCTTATACCACTTGCCAAGTGTTTTTATATCTTTTGTGAGCAATATTTGACACCTTGGTTGTTATCTTTACTAGTGAGGCGTCAAATGACACTGCGTGTCGTCATATCTATATGTGCATAACGTCACTACTTGCTTGCGTTGTGCTTGCGCAAAAAACATGGCCAATTCCCTGAGACTTTGTGCAGTCGAGAATTGGGCCCCTCCTGCTAGATTGTATGTTTTGTGACGTGGGCAGTGTTATATCGGGGACACAGGGGGCAGTCAACATAAGGTTTATTCAGCGAGGCGCACGCACACGGCTGCGGCCACCCAATACTGCCTGCTGCAATACAGCAGGCAGGGGCCTAAAACAAAAGCTATCATGTTGGCTGAGGCTGCCGCTTATCTGCAAGGCGCACCTTTGGTTACCGTTCGTCTGCCCAGGTTGCGCAGCAATGCTCCTCAAGGGCAGCAGTTTGCTCTCGGTTCGCTTCTAATCGGACTTGTACCGGCCGCATTTCTATGACGGCTTATGATAACCGTTTCGTGAAACACTGGGTACGAATCGACAAACCGGGTCACGCATGTGGCCCTTTCGCTTATGCCAGTTGGACAGCTTCGCGTCGGACAAGCCCGTGCGCCCAATAGCGGGGTTACGCAGCGCCTGCTGGCATAGCGACGGAGTGACTGTTTCTCTATTTACGTGTTCGTTCATTGCTTGTATTGTTTTCCCCACATTTTTTACTGCCATAAAAATAATATGCTCTAAATTCAAGCGAAAGTACCTCATTTTGGAAGCTTATAATCCCTCTATAATTTGCGTTGAGTAATGTCGGACTCAGCAAGTCTCAACAAGCGGCCCAAATATGTCGTAAGTTCAGTGCGGTAAACTCGCTAGTGAGTCGCATGTATATATTCTCTGTTATCCTCTTCATATAGCTTATTTCAACGAAGTTTACGCCTAATGTTCGGTGAGTGGTATTTGAACGAGGCACCTTTTCGAGTTAATCGAACTTGAAATTTGTCTTCATAGCTAAAAGCTGTGGTAGTGTTATCTTAACGAAGCAATCTTTCGAATGAACCAAACTTGCAACTTTTCTTCATGGCAATCTATCGCTCTTACAACAAATCCAAAATCATGCAATTTTATTGGCGCTGAGCGCGACCACGGGCGGCGCTGCGAAGCGCGTCTTCCTGCCGTCGGCCTAGGCATTCTCGGAATTTTTGTCTCCTTCGACTGGGCTCGGATGACCGCCTCCGTCCGTACACAGTGTTCTACTCAACCGTATCTTGTACCACTTTCCATACCTTAACCTTACAGCCACCCAACTCGACTCCCTTGATGCCCTCCTCCGGAAGACGAATAGGCATGCACTCCTGCTTCCCCCATACGCACCAACGCATCGCTTACTCGACCGCGGCATAAACAAAACAATACGGGAGCACCTAGACGCCCACCACATCTCCCAACTCACGCTCCTCGCGTCCTCTCCTACAGGGCACTACATTATCAAGCTCTATAAACGTACTAACGCCCACCATCCAAATACCCCCCTCCACATTCCACCTGACATCCGTAACAGCATCCGAATCCGCCCAGTTCCTCGCCGCATGCACCCAAATTTCCATGCAGCCCGGCGACAAGCATGAACCAACGTCCACGCCAAACTATACCCACCATCACCAAGCACACTATACACTGATGCCACCCCCTACCCTCACAAACCTACACACTGTGTAGCTGTTGTTGGCCAACACACATCACCAAACGTCACGGCGGTTACCATCCTAACTAGCAACACAACCACGGCGGAGGAGGCAGCCGTTGCACTCGCGCCCACCCAGTGCCCCACCCCCGAATTCTTCCTCTCCGACTTTCAGCAGGCCATCCGCAATTTTATTCGCGGTAACACCTCTCCAATGGCTTTGCAAATTCTCTCCAAAAAGTCTCCATCCGACATCCTGACCCTGCTGTGGACCCAGCCGACAAAGTCGTAGTGCCAATGAAGTAGTGCACGTACGTTCTCGCGAAATAATTCACCTGGTCGCCATTTTCACTACGGCTACACGCGATGCCCCTGCAGGCAAGCCAACCTCCCTCCTGCAATACAGGGATATTGCCCTCGCCTTCTCCGCCGCCGATACCCACCCCCGCACCCACAGCTCTCTCCGGAGGCAGGCCACATCCTCCGCATCCTACAAACACACACCTTCCCACACAAAACACAATTGATACACAGCCATCCACACCTCTTTACTAACCCTATCTGTCCAGCCTGCGGAGCACTCGACACTCACTGCCATTCCCCGTGCGAATGCCCCGCAGACCCGTATCCCCCATTCCCCCTACCGTCACCTCTGGGAGCAGATGTTGCGTGACCCGCGGGAGCCAGGCTAAGTTCTGACCACCTACCGGGCCCTGGCGGTCGCGGCGGCCCTGTGGGCCTCCTCCACCTCCAATAGCTGATCCCGATGGACGAAAAAATGTATTCCTTTCTTCCTTCTGCGCTCGCTTGACTTTTAATACTTCTGTGCACCAGATTTTACGTGTGGGTAACTTCTCATCATAATAAAAGACTTCAAATCGCATACACTAGCTCAAGGCGTGATTTAAAGAACAGTTTCTGATACCGCTTCGGAAATCATGCAGAACTAGGAATAACACACCAACTTTTTATTACTGCTTTTCTTCCCTTATAAAAAGAAGGTAAGGGGTGTAACAAGTCAGCACGCAGAGGAGCTAGTGCTAGCCGGCTTCCATCATTTCTGCAGGTACGGCGACATAACACGCACACACACACACGCGCACATGTACGCACATACATACATACACACACACACACACACACAAACACGCAAACAAACACACACACTGCTTCGAATCAGCCAGCCGCAGTGCTTTGCGCAGCCGTCTGGCTGTCTGGCGAAGCCTCCACTACGTGCGCCTTTCGAGCAGGCCCTCCATGTCGGTGACTCACGCTTGCAGCTGACGGACCAACACGCGGGCTACACGACTGGAAAAGTCAAATCGCTGGGGGTCTCGCTACCGGCCTGATTCAAACTTTGGTGGCGGCCGACGCAAACACGCAGAGACTTGTCCGAAGGACACGGCAGCCGTTTAGTAGGCCTCCTCTCTCCGCTCTCTCGGACTCAGTGTGCGCAGCTACGACCGACCGCTCACGAACTCTGGAAAGAGCGTTGTGTGTGTCTGTGCTATTCGTGTCGTGTGCACAATCTAGAGCGAACGCTTGTTTGACCGTTAGCGCTTTGGGTATAAACAAGACCCCCCCCCCCTCCCCAAGTGCTGTAGTTCACTCTTGTTTGAGCAGTGATTCAATGCTGTCACTCGGCTCGAGTCCTGCACTCTGGGGGCATTGTTCTTGTCGGGCTTCGGCTCATCTCTCAACATGCAGTGAACAAGCTAAGTTTCCCTTCGGCTTCTGGCCTTCTTCAAGACAGCAACATTGGCTGGCCCGCTCACTTCACCACGGTACCACACGCATGTCGGAGGTGACGGAGCTCGGCTCGCATACCACTTCCGGTATCCAGCAACGGGTTGACAGCGGTGCGATGACAACGTCGCAACAACTGGTTAGCAGCGGTCGGATGGCAACTTCGTAACAGCTGGAGCCAGCGGTGCGAGATCCAACACCACGGACGTCAAGGAGGCTTCGGACTTCGCAGAATTCACGGCGATCAATGGTAAGTGCGGGACTTTTTTTCAGGGTCCAGTGGGTTATTTCGGTGTTCCAGACGAAAATCGCCGGAGCCGATGCGCTGCGCGTCTGATGCAGTCGCGCGCTCGCAGCGCCGTCCCCCCTCCGTCCCCGGCTGAGGTTTTTTTTTTTTTAAGGGCTTGACTCTTCTCTGCGCCCGTCGACATCGGACTGTTGGCCGTCCTGTCTGCCAACTATTGTTTACAATAGGGGTTGGGATCTTGAAAGACAGTTCCGTCCTCCCGATGGGCAGGGGGAAACCCAGGGCCTTGTTGCTTTTCTTCACGGAGAGTTAGACGCCCTCAGTGTGCGGATTGTTGACAACAATGTAGCGCTGCGCTTGGCTATGGTGGCTAGAAGGGTGGCCCTTCTAGCCACCATAGCTTGGCTTCAGCAGCACACCAGCAAAGCGACATTTTGTCGGGAGCATAGGTCGGCGCACTCAGTCGTGAGTACACTCATTTGTACTCATTTGTACTCAACCTCGCGAGTGAGTACGATGATGAGTGAGTACACACCCAGATTAAAAAAGTGAGTATGATGACGATTGAGTACAGGGGTAAGTCCACTACTCCTGAGTACAGAACACATGAGTACACTACTCATGAGTATTAGTGCTCATGAGTACAATACTCATGACCATGAGTACTCATGAGTATGAGTACTGGTGAGTATGGTACTCATGAGTACACAGTACTCATGATTACAATATTCATGAATACTGTATTTTCGAGTGCTTGCACCCGTGAGTACATGCACTCGTGAGAGTACAGCAGTGCAAACAAGTTCTATCACAAACTCAAGTTTCAGACAGTTAGCGGTGGTGGCGCTGTGCTGCTAACTCTCAAGGATGGTAAAATCAGGCAACGAAAACTGCACCTCCCTCCTTTGCCTGTCTTTGTTTGGCGCTGTTAGCGTTTTTCGGCGGTCGCTCGCTAAGGGGTTCGCGGGATGAAAAGGGAAAAAACGAGGGGGTTAGGTCCCTGTGGGAAGCGCGGCCACAGTTGCTCTGTTTCTACGGCACCTGTTGATTGGAACAGTTATTTTTGTTCACAAATGCGCGGCCCTGGGAACGCGTAGCTGCTTCGTTCCGCTTGCTTCATTCAACTTGTTTTAGGGGAAGCGGTGGGACTGCTCCCAATGCATGCACTACGCGCACAGAAGTCGCTATTTTCCGCTCTTAAGCAGTTCCATAGATGCATGTCATGCTCTGGAGTCGTTTCGTGAGCGGAACCGCTCATTTAAACAGTCGCAGTTAGTTTACGTTGATTCGCGTCAAAGCTGACTGCATGGTTTGTGTCAACCACATGGTTTTATTAGGCTCCCGTTTTGAAACTTTTTCTCAGTTTGGTAGGACTATGTCCTCGTGCTGTCCATTTACAAGTGAGCATATAGTGCCACCGTGCAGGTGTGGGTTGTTAATCGGACATCATAATGCCCAGCAGAACGCGTGTGACGCCTTGTTTCGCCTCGCATATTTTGTCCGAACAGCGCTGGCATCTTGCTGCTGGACGAGCGTTTTGCTTTCGAATGGCAACCCGATGCGCTGCTTCTCGTTTATGCCACCGTGTAATGATGAAGCTGAAGACGACGGTGAATTTCGGTGGTTGTTCTTCCCCTACCTTCATCTGCTGTTTACTGGCGGGGCGACCACTCCTCGCTAGCAACTTGTGCCGAGTTTAAGCTCGCACTGTGGAAGGCCTCGTGAAAGGGCCGTTTTATGTTGTAAACGGCGTAATTTGGTCCAATGCCTGCCGCTACGGGTAGCATGCTTTCGCAGGGAAAAGTCGAGGCGTTGAAAAGGTTTTTAAAGTTAACTGATTTAATCTACTGGTAACATTGATGACATTTAGCACATAAGAATCAGAACGAATACACTTGTTACATAAATGAGAAAGACAGTCAATAGATCAAGAGTACTTAGCGGGACATGGCTGACTGGATCTCGGAATCCCGGCGGGAGGGCACGACGACGGGCGGCAGAGTTTCTGAAGTGAGTCCTGGGGGACGTATTGGGGGAAAAAGTGCATCCTGGAGCGTGTGGACGCAACTGGAACAAGGCTTTCTGCAGTCAATCGGGGAGACGCTTCTTAGCTCCAATCAGCCATGTTCCCGCCAAAGTGAACGGGAAAAATCCAACACAAGCCAAGTTCAAACTCGAAGGCGCCCGTTTCCGGTGAAAGAATTACTGGGGAGAATAAAGTAGTGCACACAAACTCGAAAAGGGGAAAAGACAGGCGGTCGTTTGAACCAGACCGAGGGTTCAGAGCACAGAACGGCCCGCGTAGACGCAACGGGGGGTCGGAGATGCCACTGCGCGCGGGAACCTAACCCTCGCAACAGCCGTTGTCCCTCCCTGGTCGGCCGACGGGCAAACACGCCGGAGCCGTTTCTCAGAAAAAGGGGGCCAGGGCATCGCCGCGTCCCGAACCACTTTCACACACAACACTTGGAAGCAAGAGCCCTCGCGGCGGGCACAGAACGCAAAAACGAACAAACAACATCAAGAGGCCTCGGCTTCGCGACACTATGATGAACGCCAACGCCAAACGTTGGGTTTTTACCTTTATCTCGCGTCTTGGAACGTCTGGTAAAGCATGTTGCTTACCTATAACGACGCCACCGCACCTTTTTATCGATAGCTCTCAACTTCATCAGCGCTTCTCGAACCAAGAGCTGCAGATTTGCACTGTGCAACCAACGCACCAACACGGGAATACAGTCGACGTCATGCAAGCTATCACGCCTCGAAAAGCCTGTCTGCAAGCTTTGTTTTCGAGGTCACAAAGCACGCCAGAGCAGTTGGACAGTGCTGTAACGGCTGCCAAGCACCGGCAGCAACTGGGTGCACTGCGGCCGTCGACTGCGAGCGATACCCGCTCCAAGCCTCCAAAACACATACACATACACTGTTGGGACTTGGCCATCTCAGCTCAGTCACTACTCTTGCGACGTTGCCCTGCCCAGTCCGCCATCGACGCGGCGCAGACCATAACGACGAAGGTAGCCGAGCTGACGGTTATTTGAAGCAGCATTTATATACAATATATACAAAGGTAGCAAGAGCGTTACATGGCTAAGACAAGCGCGATAGCACTTTTCAACTCAGGGCCTTCCATGAGATGCCGCCGCACCACCGCTGCTTCCGGGCTGGTTTTATACCCCCAGGGTTCCGTTACAGCCGCGTGCAGTTCCAATGCCTCCAGTCGGAGCTATCACTGGCCGCATTATGAATCTGGCGAATGGAGGCGAAGCGATTGCGTCAGCCGAGCCGCCACTACCGGGAAAGGGAAGACGACTCTGCGGCGGCGCTCCCAGGCGCTACTTGCTGCGTGTCTGCGGGGATTAGTTCGTCCCAGGCATGATTTGGTCCAGCCGTCGCGACGGGAAAGGGAGAGCAGACTCGGCGGCGCCTTTCCCGCCAAGTCGCAGCACGTCTGACGCGGGCGGTTTGACCTATATAGGCGCGAATCAACCCCGCCATCGGCACGCCGCCAGGTGCAGCGAAGTTGTGTCAGGCTGCTCTGGCACAACACACACACGGATACAAAAATGAGTGGTCAAAGTCAGACCCGTTTCGGGGGCTCTTAATGGAATGAACATAGCAGCGCGTAGCGCCCCTGTCGTGTCCCTTTCTTTTTACCCCCGAACTGCCCAGTAAAAGAAAAACAAATCAACTCGTTTTTTTGTGCTGATGGTTCAGTCATGCAATATTTTGGAATAAATGTGACCAGTAAAACACGTATGCAAAGAAATTTCTACTGGATGCGTCAAACCGCTGAAGTTCACGGTTCATAGATTTGCGGGACGTCTTATTTGGGGGCACCTCGTAGTTAGCCGACACATGTAAAAGCCCTCACTGCTGCAGGTGCCCCTTATGATGATGATGATTAGTGGTAGCCTTTTGTAGCGTGGTGAGACGTGTCATCTCATAGGACCCCCCCCACCTGCTTCCTCCCCCCCTCCATTCACCGCTTCGAGGCGCACTCCAGGTCTGCCCCCCCCCCGGAAAAATAAGAAGTCTACGCCACTGCCTGAAACCGCTGTAGAACTTGAGTCGCGGCCAGCTGCACGACGAGCAGACGAAATCCCGCCGCCTCCGCCGCCAAGCGTCTGATCGTTTGTAGCTCGCGAGCAGAAGACCCTATCTCCCATCGGAGCGGTACGTCGGGAGAGAAGCAGTGACGTAGGGATCACGTGGCGCGCACTCGCTAGGAGCAAAACGGCGGATTTCTCCGTCGTGTGAATGCCCCTTAAACTGCAGTAGAACGGAATGTTGAGCTAGTTGGATCTAATTCATATTTAAAGCGCAGAGAGAAGATACCCAGGACCCCCTAGTGTTGCCTTGTTGTGTATCACCTGTCCAGGCTCGCCGCCTCCTTTGAAGTGACGCCGTGGGCAGCTATATACACCTGCACCCCTCCTTAGGAATGCCACTGGGGGACACATAAAACCTCACAAGCTACAGTTTATTTCAGAAGCTGCGTGCAGCACTGTGGAGGCTGCATTGTTGTCAACAGTCCTCCCGCTGGGGGTGCCTAACTGCCCGTGAAGGAAAGCGACAATAGGTGACCGGTAAAAGCGCAAACGCTCATGCTTACGTCGTCTGCTACCGCCACTTCCGGTTCGAGATCTCGCCTGGCCTCCCTCCCATACGCCGGCGGCTTTCAGGCGGGCGTGTGCGTGTTGTTTATTTTCAGAGTGCTTACCTTTCGGTGCCTAGTAGGATTCATTGCTGTTATACAGTATATGTGCGATGCATGAGCGTTTTTTTTTTCGGTGGAAACAGATAAACAACAAGCACACGCGCGTTTGAAAGCCGTTGGCGTTCGGGAGGACAGGAGAGCTCTCGAACCCGGAAGTGGTGGGGTTCCGCGGGAGCAATGTACCCATGGACCCTTTGTACGGTCACCTATCACCATTTCCCTACACAGCCGGGAAGGAAAGGAGGACAATACTCTCAAACCAGTTCATCTCGGCGGCACGACCATGTTTGCCTGTGCGCGCTGGGCTGCTAACATCGCTCGGCGCGGTGGGCTCCGCTGCGTAGTTCAGGGGTATTTCGGCACCGCGTGCTGTATTTTTTTGCCTGAACTTTCAACTGTTTTAGGGCCCAATGCCTGGCGACGCCGTTCAGGGGAAAATGTCCGCCCCCTCGGTCAGCACTGCGCGGTGGATAGGGTTATGAACAACCAGAGGAAGAAGCGAGAAACAGTCGCTGACAGCACGCATGTGCACAGGACAACTGCCTGGAGAAAATGCAGCTGCGGTTGCGGCGTGTTTTTGGCTTGCCATCGCTTCCCACCACAACCGAGTTGAGATATTGGTGGATGCCGTTGATAAATCGCAACGGCTTTGTCCAACGACCAACTCCAGGGTTTGTTGGGTGCACTTGGACGGCAAGCAGGCGGAGCAAAATCCATTTATCACACGCAAAGCTGCGACAGGCAACGGAACCCCCCTGAAATGTTAGAAGCAACTTTATCCTTACAATACAGCATTGATTTGATTGATTAATTGATTCATTATGGTATGTTAACGCCCGACGCTTCATGGGTGCATGAGGTGCGCCGTAGTGGAGAGCTCCGGGTTAATTTTTACCACATGGGGATCTTTCACGAGGCCCGATACAATAAAAACATTACAATAACTTCTGTTTCCTTGTAGTCAATTTAAAATACCATATATTGTTTGTTCATTACAGCCGATTGGCATTAAACAATCCCCTTTTCATCTTAATCTAACCTTTAAAATCACGGCGTTTTGTTACTTTTTTCAGGCCAAGCAATTACACTGCAATGCCAAACGATACTGCAAGGATAACTTTCTCCATCGCACACTGCTGATCGATAGCAGGATAAGCATGCAGGCAGCCCAATGTTGAAAGGCAGCTCAAGATACGCGTGAACGCTGCATTTGGAAAATAGCTCAACCTGTTCACAACGCGGTCAAAGGAAAAGCTTCTATCCTTTTGCGTTGTCACGGAATCTAATTACAATTACAAAACAGTTACTGCTGGTCGCGTAAAGCATTTGTGGTGCAAGCAGCGGTTTCGCAAAGGTGGGCTCCGAGCGACAGGCCACATGCGCTGCGCAGAGTTAGGTCAATAATAATCACGATCATGATCAACCAATATTAACTCGCCCGAACGTCGACCCTTTGGCTCAACCTTCGAATAGTAATTTGACTGGTTGTTGCGGTCGTGTTATTTTTCCTCGGCCCTGTAATTTCGTTTCGTCAGTAACCGCCATAAGTCTAGTTAAGAAGATTAATTACATTGCAATGTAAACAGCGTAGCAATCGCCTCGTCGAAACTCCATCGCGAGCACGGATCACCGTGACCCACATATGCTCTGCGCGCTTCGCATTCGACGTCCGCGCTTCCCTAACATGACTAATCGGTGAACACAACAAGCACGGTGGCATCGAAAACACGTATTTACTCCCCGATATCGATTTCTATGTCAGTCGGTGCCATACCGGCTCGTTTGCATCGCGGAACGGCGGAGCACCACCGGCACACCACCACCACATGCTACTGCTGCTCGCAATAGCCGGGATCGGCATTTTCCGCTCTGGCAGTAAATTAAGACCTAAAATAAGTCCGCAGATGATGAAAACAAAACGAACACACACATACAAGCACTGCAACCGCTAACTTAACGCCAACACCACTAAGGTTCACTTGGTAATGCACAGGTACCTAGCAGACGCACGGAAAGAACGGAGCACTTAACCAACTTAACAGCCCAGCGCGGAGGTTTCGGCGGTCGCTTCATAGACGGCGCTAGCATCCGGTCAGAAAAGCAAAGGGACAAACGTACTTTCGTCACTCAGCGGTCGCGGCGCGGCGGACCGCCTTTCCCCCCTCTCTGAAGTGTGCGCGCCGATCACGGCGGGCCTGGCGCGGCTGCTCCTGTCGCCTTGACTACGCTTTGTAGGCGTTGCGCGGGCGGGTTTACCACTAATTTACGCATTATTTTAATGAAATACTTCTAATGAGCCAGACTATCAGCTTGTGAGTTGCGCACGTTAAGATTTTTGGCAATTGTGTTCTGCTGAGCTCTTTCTGTGCACCTACTTTGGAGTAGTGGCAGAAAATTTTTCTACCTTCTTTCCAAACTAAAATGGGTGACTGAAACTTGCCTGTGCCGCAGATGGTTTTAGTTCCATCTCCACCGTTGCTGGGGTCACACTGCGGCATACCCAGCTCCAAGTATCACATGGGCTGGTCTTGGGGCTTTTCAGTGACTACTACCCTCCCTAGTTTGTTCCCTTTCCCAGTCAATCTGAGGTGAAGGGGAGGGGGGGTTATTGAAGGGGATACCGCCTCCCTTCATCCCCCATCCCCGACTCGGAGAAAATAAAGTTGTCCATTCACTCACTCCAGCCAAGAGTTCAGTCTATTATCCAAATGTGATGTCTCTTTGCCGGCAACATCAAACTAAGCAACGCAAAAGCGAACTGGTTGCCCAACGGCGGACGCTTAATAAGCCCTTATATGACGCTCTCAAGGAGCCGTGTTGCCTATTTAATTTATGTTGTACATTAGTTGCAGGGCCAAATTGTGCTGGCAGAGCAGCTTGGAATTCTAGAGAGAAGAAGTTTTGTTTATATATGTAGTTGGCGGCAGTGGCGGCTGAGGGTGATGTGTTGATATATCAATGAAATTTAATACAAACTATATAATATGCCAAATACTTACTAAGTTCACCCAAAACTACCTGTATTACACCCTGCAGGGATATGAAGCCAGAAGTCTGTTACATTGATACGCGCTTCCGCTTGTTGCCCATTAGCGCCGAGCGTATCGCGGTTAGATGGTGTTAACAAACATCAGTTTTTGCGGTAAAGCGATCACAATACCAGTTATACGCCATCCCGGGCACACACACGCAAACAGAAAATGTGACGAAATATTGCAAACATATGTTCGATACGGCATCACGCAGCGGCGGACCACGCTATTTCGAGGCGAATTTCAGGTCCACCGCGGCCCCATAAGCCGCCAATTTAAGCCAGATCGCTTTAACTGGTCCTATGCAACAACTTTCCCATTGAACGTATATTACGGAAAAGAACGTATAACGCCCGAGAACGAAAAATTGACCGAGACGCCGCTGGCACCTATAAGCCGCGGCGCGAACGCCCAAGCCAGCAAATCGGCCAGATACCAGACGGCGCTGCGCACGCAAGATGGCGGCGCCCCCGTTGGAATGGTCTATAGGCGCTGGGAAATTGCGGTTCCACCTGCCCAGAGGAGAGATGGAACTGTCCTTTCAAGACCCCTTCTGGGAGGGGTGAGTTAGGCGTGCTTAGTGGGCGGACTGGCGAAAACAATGTAGCTTCCACAGTGCTGCATGCAGCTTCTGAAATGAACTCTAGGTACGGAGAGGTTCTGATTACCCCTGCACGTTATCTGGGCGCATTGATAGACCCGCCCTCTCTCCTTAGTATTTATCAACACAGTGGTGTGTTTCAGGGTGTTCGTCAGCAGAATGAAGTTCGTAAAAACTGATTCTCCATACGAAATAAGAACCTTTGGCTGCTGTCTCCAGCCTTTTTCTTTTTCTTCTTGAGCATGTAAGAAACCAAAATACCCGTGACCCTACGCAGCCGTTAAAGGAACCACCCTGTGACTGAGTAGGCGTTGTCATGAGACATGAAGCTATCACAGTGTTTGAGCAGTCTCGCCGAGATATTCCAAACTGGTTGTTCCCTTCGATTTCCGAAGCGATTAATCGTGATTAACCCACACCGATGTAGGCTTAAATGCCATATGAACGACATGCCAATGTGCCGTTCTCGCTAACGACCGCCGTTGCTTTAGAATTGCGCAAGTAAAGCGGTGTGTCGAACAAGTCTCTTTGGAGCATGTGTTACCCAAATACTTCAGCACACCTCACGATTTATACTGGCAATAACACATGAAGCTCATGCCTCTCCTACACAATAGGCAGGCATTACCAGCGCTTCGATGCTTATAACACACACAGAATGTCAGATATGTGGTTCCGCTGGTATTCCGGAATACAGGCACCAATCATCAGACTAATACCATTTCCAGCATGCATTGAATGTCGCAGAGTCTCTCAAAATAGGTATCGCGAGGGAACGCTGCCCACCGTGAAACACGTATTGGGTGGTATTCGTCCGCTACTATTTTTAAACAATACCAAGTGACAGCCACATGCGCTTGACCCCATATCTTGTATGCAGGTGTTTCTGTGGATTATTTCGAACGGCGGTTGGAATGTGCGATAGATGGACTTGCGATAAAGACAACCCAACTACCCATTAACAATATTTTACTATCCCAATTGTTGGCTCTGTAGTAACTACACGACGAACTTTACTGTTGACCATTTGCTCCCAGTTTTGACATCGCCTGCAAGGTCTTTGCTTGACAAAGTGGCAATGCTATCGTGTTTTATCGCATTACTACCGACACATTAAGAATCATTTGAACCCACGTTGTTGGGAACACTAAATTAAACCTTCCTGACCACCCTGACGACACAGAAGAGAAATTTGCGTGTTAGCTTGATGAAATAAGGGGCAATGCTTAAAACTCTATCTTCGAGGGACTATCTTAACTGCTCCAAGATTCTCGCGCCACATACTGCTTCAGGGGCCCAAAACAGTTTGAAATTGCAACTATATGAAAAGCAAGTACTGCTAAAGTTCACCAGGCCTTTGGCGACGTGCTCGACACATTTTCTTGTGTCATGCAGTGCTTATTCAAGAGCGAAAATGTCAAGAGCGCGAAGAATGTCCTAAGGGTCACAATGAAAGAAAGAAGACATCCATGGCAATTTATTTTACAAACCAGCTGAAAACATAAACAACACATGGCTGTGGGACATGGTTATGCACAAGCGATGTTCCCTAGCGTGAGTCTGACATACCTTGGAGAAATGCATGAGGACGACAAAACTCAACCCCTTTCCTGGTGCCCAAACACCAGTCAAAATATTAAACAAGGTCCCCGTACAAACTCATTCTTTTGCGCCAGCCACGAGCTGCAGTGCTAGGCGTCTATGTGGCTCATGCAAACGTTCATGGAACTGATGGTCCAGATGAGCACCCCTTGGCACAGGACGCTCCGACGTGTCTTTAAATAGCACTGTTCGCACGCCCAGTGAGATGTGGCTGAGATAACGTTTTGATGCTGGGAGAAAAACAACACAGCCACCGCTTTGCAGAGTGTGCACAATGAACATGCACTCAAAAGTCGGGGCATGAGTCTGTTTCGCGGAGGAAGATCTGCTCGCCTGACGCCAATGCTTGAGAGTTGTTGGCACAGTACAGTGTCTGGTGGAGACTTCGTTGGCCGCTGCATTCAAGGAAGAGAATAAAGACGAAGTGAAAAATGTCAGAGCTCATTACAACAAACAGATCAATGCTTCAGGAAGCCACCTGTGTAATTTGTTAACTCAAACATGCATGCTAAGCAGCTCACACTCTTTACTTTTCTGAAGGCCAGGTGAGACAGTACTTCAAGAGAAACAAACTTAATCTGGCACCATTGCAAAAATTCAGAATTTTTGTAAGGCGCAAACACTATACCGTGCTCAATAATACGTTCAGTCCTACCGGTATAGCATGTCACAGTTCAAACGGGTGCTTCGCGTCGAAACATTGTACTACTACACCAAACACAAGTCAAAGGGTGGCTTTAGTCGCTACTGTAGTGGCTACATGGAAATGCCGACCACCAACAAGCATTCGAACGTATGCCAGAATCTCCAGAATACCGCAGTGTTCATATATTGTTTTTGCTATTAGAGGATTAGTGAAGACAATAAATCCAGGTACACTGCACTGGAGTCAACCCACGTGGCGGCGCATGCACAGAACGGTCGAAACCCGCTGTGATCATGCGTGCCCACCGCGTACTGAGACCAGTTGCCCGCTCTGTTATATCGCTCTTGAAAAATGGACTGCGTATTCGTTTACTTCACTGCAAACGTCATCAAAAGATGAGTCTTCTGCCACCGTGCGACCTAACCGCCTTATCTCTTGCCCCCGCCTTCCTCTCATCTTGCCCTGTCTTGTGTCTTTCCTCCCATGACAAGCACTACGAATGTTCACTGAAATAAATTCAAATTTTCCGCGTTTGCACTGCCGGCGCGACATCTATTGAGACCTTATGTTAGCGTTGGGCTTGGTGTGCCACCTCAAGATTGGGGCTGCGCCCCAGCCATTTAGTATTTTTGGTACAAACGTTGTTTTAACGAGTT
The DNA here is from genome assembly GCA_013339765.2 of Haemaphysalis longicornis. Taxonomy (NCBI): domain Eukaryota; kingdom Metazoa; phylum Arthropoda; class Arachnida; order Ixodida; family Ixodidae; genus Haemaphysalis; species Haemaphysalis longicornis. The sequence goes on along the minus strand of CM023455.1, from coordinate 85,036,536 downwards.
TTTTTACTTGCTGTTAAGCTAGGCGACGTCGTCTCTCTAATAAGAAAAATACTTCTGGTGTCAGTCATGTATATGCCTCGAATATACCTGTTTTCTTTTCGCGGAACAATGTTGACAAGTAAAAAGAGTGGTACCAGATTTAGTAGTTTGAAAAGAATTTTCCTTACATACTTCTTGTTCAAGAATTCCTTTAAATTTTGCCCGGGCGGCTCAATCGAAGGACAGATAGATGGAAAGACCAAGATTTTGGCGTTTAAAGGCAACTGCAAAGTCCAAATAGTAGTCTATCTTAAAATCACATGGCGAAATCTAGCTTCGTTCACAGAGAGCGCTAGGTACCGCCTTCAAAGTTCCGAGCAGACGACTGCACCTGGCGGAGAGTCGCCGTAACAAGTTCCGAGGACCTGTGACGGAGGTTGGGGAACCTGTCCCGTGAAGCTCGCGCTTCTCCGGCGACTTGCAGGGCACTGCAAGATGCGTTCGCCCGGGGTTTCTCTTACACCAGCGCGCTGTACCGTGTTCGTCAAATGTTTAAACTAACCGCAGAGGTAGTAATATCCCCCATTTTTCTCAATTTAGAAGCCTAAACCTATTCAGGCGCTTGCGAACGTGTTGGAGTTAGCAAAACTCTTTTTATGAAAATATTATTTTTATTCAAAGAAAAAATAGCGCGAAAGGAGCACTTGCCTTAACTATTGCAAAAAAAGACTATATTATAAATTATTGACCACTTACTTCCGCGATTGGCCTCATTTGGGCTGGCCCAACGCCACCTCTATCCTTTAGACATTTCCAAAAGTTTTACGTCCCCCCGAGTTCTTGTACACGCGGAAACATTTGTGCGACTTTTGTTAGCTTGAACCAAAATCATCGTAGTAACAAATACACCCGCACAAATATTGGCCATCGTATTTTGCGAAAACTAAACTACTCCTCTCCTAAACAATAGATTATATTTTTGTTCCATTCAAGTGAAGTATTTACTTTGAGCGTTAGATTTAGTTTATTTGAAAGTAAAATCAACAGTACCTATCTCTGGTTAAAGTAGAAAACAGCGGTAGATAGGAAGTGTTTTCGTGAGTGCGTCATTTAGCTCTGGAGGCGGGCTTATGTTTCAGATCTTTTATTTCGATTCTCGTGCACACAGGGGAAGAAATACTGGGCCGATATTGAAGCTGTTTGTACGTAAGTATAGTAGAAATAGTGATTTAGCGTGCGATTTGTCAGAGAGGGCGACGTGTAGCCGAGGGGTCGGCTATAATAAAAGCTGCTTTTATGTCGTATACGAGCAAATAGCTTTGTAAATCATACTTGCAATGCCAAAAATTGCCATTCGGCACTGTCGGGCGGTCTACTTCATCTCGTGATAGCAACGGGATGCCGGAATTGCGCCCAAGTCCATTATCATGGGCAAAGTTCTTCTGTGGAAATAAAAAAGCGAAACGCGGCGCTACAACGCGCATTTGAAGGCGGCTCTGAGCGGCCGCCGGCAGGCGCGGTCGCTTCCGTTCCCTCACGTACGTCAGCCGCTATGGCCGCCTTTTCTATTCAGTTTCGGTTCCGAAAAGAATGTCGCGAGCCGTTTTCCTCGCGCGCGTTGATGTTTGTGCGCAAATTTTGCATTTCGCACCCTTTTTATAGCAAGACATTATTTTCGTTGTCGAAAATTTGAGTAGTTGGCCTTTAGGTAGCCCAAGAAATCCAATCGTATTTAAAACGTGCGCCATGACAGGAATCGAGGCTGCGTCCCAGTGCCCAGCAGCTCAACTCCTTGGCATTATGCCGAAACTGTGAGGCAGCGCCGAAATAAGGCCACTTGAGATACGCATTTTTGATTGTTTTGGTGCATGCAATTTTAGACAAATCTATTTTAACGGTGCAAACGCCACTAGATAAACAACACGCAATGATAATTAAATGAACTTAGGGGAATCAACTATTGCAATGAAATCCTCCCGCTTATCGCAGCAGAACTATGGATATTAAGGTTAAAGAGGAGCACTTCCCTCCAACGCCGAGGTACGCGGATAAGTTGTTCCCCCGGGCCCGGCAACGATTTTTGTCGCACTAGTTTGACATGCAGAACATATTAGATGAGCGTAACAGCAGACCGCTTGAAGAAGCCGTCGAACGGGTGCAGCTTGACCGAGTGCACGAACAGGTGGTTGTCCACCTCTGGGTCCATGTTGTTCCACTGAAGGCCAAGCGAGTTGCCGTCGGCCACTTCCTCCCGAGTCGCCACAAGGTACGTGTAGCGACGTCCACCGCGGATATCCTGGGGTCTACGGGGATTTTCAAATAAGTACGCATGCTGACACGCACAAATGAGCAATGACTCCTCCTCAACTGCGTTCGTCCAAAACATCATGCAACGTTTCTCACAAAACGCATTTCGGGGGTTCAAAACATGCAATTTAAGATGGTCGGAAGGGCTTGACAGTTGATGGCGAATTCAGTCAATTGCTTGCGACAATCTTTTTCATGTTTCCGAGCTTCTAATTCCTTCCCGTACAGAAAGTTGAGAACAACTGCCGTAGTATTTTCAACTCTACGCGAACTGATGCTATAGCTATTTGCAGATTTTTCGTCAGAATTGTCCAAATGCGGCAAGCTTAACCCAGACGAGCAGCTACGAACAAGAATGTTCACTACGGCAGCATAGTAATGCGCGCGCCCGTCAGCGGTTTGCCGAACGTTGTAGATAACAAAACTGACCACACTTATGCCTTGAAAAATTCAGGCAAACCTTTGGCGAAGGAATTTACCGAAAAGCAAACGATTGTTAAGACAAGAGAAAGCTTCACTGTGAACTAGAAAATAAGCTTTGAAGAGAAAAAAGTTAGGCACCATAAGCGCTTTCTTCTTAATTTTCTTCGTATTTACTCGTCTAGGTCTTACATTTAAAAGTCACGTTAGAAGGTGTTACAAGGTGCATATTAAACCGATGTGCCATCTCCTCAAAACCGTGTCGCTAATCAAGATTGTGGGATTGCTCTCCCGAGACTCCCAAACGCGGTGTTGGCATCGCTGGGCCAAATTTAAATGAGGAATGAAAAACAATTTGAAGTTCACAGCGTCGTCAAAAATAAAGCGCGTCGTGAATTGTTGAGCTCGACGACACGTTAACAACCCTTGCCCTATATTTCTGCCCACACAGAGCTGTAAAATATTTGGCGCTCACCCCTGTGTGCATCAGAACATGTTTAAATAGGCAATTTTAGCATATCGTTACCGCGTTTGCATTACCCTTAACCGTGTTACCGCAAGCCGGAATTTTTATTTACCGCTGAAAACGGGACGACACGTTTTACAACGTTTGTGGCTCGCCTATTCCGACCGCTATGGCGCAGATAGCGACACCTGATGAATTAGGCTCAAAGCAAATTCTGTTGCTCATGTCTATTTGCTTTCGTTTAAAGTAGATTGATGTAGTTCACTTTTCGGGGTAAAGCGTTCACAATAGCTGTAGTTTTTAGACTGCTGCAGCCACCACCTGTGGAGCTTTAAAACCAAAACGTGTCTGTGGTTTAGAATCAAGATAAAATAGAATTTGCATCCGGGCTAAATATTTAGGCGAAAATGAGTAAAATATGTTGTAGTTATTACTCAGTTACCCTACACTACCTTGCCCAGCACAATTCTGGAGGCCTGAAAAGCACTTTTAGGAGCTCATAAACGTTTCCTGAACTGTTGAGGCGGGCAAGGCTTAGCACAAGTAGGGGCGGCCATTTTGCTCGCCCATCTGCGAAAAATGGTCGTTTTTCGTTCTTCTGAGCATTATTTAACAAGAAAAAACGTAATAACCAGCATCAAAGCAAGATTATTTTATCCGCTGTGTCCAAGCATAAAGCGCTGAGCGCACTGCATTTTCTGTAATTAATACGCGAGTGTACAATTTCGTCTCGCTCAGGAAGCTCGCTGATGACCTGTAAAGCCTGTGCCGGCAAGTTACCGTTCGCTTTAACCCTCGCGCAATGCGCATTAGACTCCCGGAAACACGGTAGGACGGTAATGTAGATACGGTAACTCTATGCCTAAAACTATAGAATAGCTAAAGCAAGAATGAGTCCCTGCATGCGTCTTATTATTCCTCATCAACCCTAAAAATAGAAAGTAAATTCAGCAGTTTCACAAGCCGGTTCCGGCCACGGGTATGCCGTTGCCTTCTTACAGAAAGTTGCTGAGCTCCCCCAGTTTTGTGTGGCCGTAAAGCTTCTCTATAGAGGCAGCAAAAGCAGAAAAACTGTCACTTACCTTGACATTCCCGCATACACCAAACTTCAAGAGCCAGCGTGAATGCATTACAATTTTCCAAGGACGCCTTATTGCTCGTCCATTCTTACAGGCTGCGCCCACGGCTGTGGCAGAGTCCTCTGGTGGCTCGAGTGAAGCCCCTCGCGCGGTGATGATTCCCTCAAGACCGCTCAAATGGGAGAGAGACAAACCTTTTCCCGAGCCTGACTCGAAACTTCCCCTTCAAGTTCAGGTACAGCTGGCCGAAGGCGTCCCACACGGCTCTCTTGGGAGTCTTGGACATCTGGACGGCGACCTGGTACTGATGCACTGAACAAGCAACACGATAGAGCGTCACTGAGAATTTTTTTCTTCAATATTCTGTAATTTTATTTTGCTGAGATTAGTTTTCATAATCTAAGTGTCAGCAAAAGTGGCCGCGTATCATCTCCCTTTCCTGAGGATACTTTTCTGCCACCCCTGCCACGTAATACCCTATCCTGTCTTCACGCACCCCTCAAGCTGTTCCTTTCCCACCTTCCGTGGTTACTGCAAATTCAAGTTTCCTCAATTGGACCCCATTTTCTAGCATCCGCACCACCCGCGCACCATCATTCGGGACTAACTGTTTCCATTGTACCTTGAACAGCTCTAGTAAAGATCTTTTTTATCTCATCTTCCTTCGACAGTTTTTAACGCGTTGTTCTTTTTTTACTACCGCCGAAACAATCTCAAGTCTATTTTGAAATAGAAGAATCGTGCTACTGTAAGTAGCACACGTGTGCTCTGCCTCATATGTGCCTAGCGTTATCTATTGATGAAAAACGGTGAGATTTACAACGCACGTCACCAGTTTGCGCAAGTTTTCTACGTCTTCTTCGCAGTTCTCGGTGCGGTAACAAGCTCTCCTAAATGGGTGCGCCGACGAATATGGGATTCTTGTGTTCTAGTGGCGCGCATGACAGCTCTCAAAATGGAGGCACTCTTGTCTGTCGGTAGCTTTCTGCATGTGGTAGTGGTCCACTCCCCTAAGTAGTTTGGAAGGGCCCTTTCTGTACGCTCTTCTTGCTCAGCTGTCGTACAACATTTGGCTGGTCGGTGAGATCTAGTCGCAGAAAGCAGGCATACAAAACATTCTTTTCCCGTTTAGGTGGCACAAGAAAAACAGCAGAGCGTATACTTACAGCAAAATGGTTGGTCGTCATTGGTCTTGAGATAGAGCTTGCGTCCCATGCGTTGTCCGGCGGCGCTGGTCTTCATGCGGTCCGAATAGAAGCCCATGACCGCGCAGTGCGATCCCTCGTCGCCGCAGCGCGAGCAGCGGCCGGCCTCGAAGTCCTCCCACGAACGGCACGACACCGCCACGGGGAGGCAGGCCATGTTACGCGTGATGGACTCCATGTAGTAGTCCAGGGACCGGATGTGGTCGCACGAGCTCAGGCGGCGAACACCTATCCAGCAGCCGGGGCGAAAGTTCGTCCGGGGTTACGCTTTGACTTAGGCGTGCTCAGAATTAAAGCTAAATACAGGAACATTTCATAAATAATAACTCGGAGGTTCTTCCCTGATATGCAAACGCTTTTGTTGAAGATGAGAGATGGCTTTGCGCGCAGTTTCGCGTTTGTGAGATAACGCTGCCAGGTTCCAGTGGGATGAAAGTCGTCAGACGTAATTTTACGATCAAGAAGTTCCTACAACGATTTGCATAATTTTTTTAAATGGCCTAAAGTAGATTTGGTTTTGCGGTATTCGAAAGAAACCTTACTGCACAATATCCCATTTTGTTCCAGATTTCTGCTTTGTATAGGCATAGTTTTTGAAGTAAAAACTGCAGTATTAGAGCCGGAGCACGGTTTCGGAACTCTTAAGAATTTGAAGTGGAAATGCACAAACCAGAAAGGGGAACTGTGCAGGGAGCAAAAAATCGTTTGTTGAATTAAGTTTAGTAAAAATGTGCTGTTCTAAAACCAGTCACCACCATCAAGCGGCTTTACTGCAGTCGTGCAAATGCACAGACCAGAAAGGGGAACTGTGCAGGAAGCGAAAATCGTTTGTTAAATTAAGTTTAGTAAAAATGTGCTGTTCTAAAACCAGTCACCACCATCAAGCGGCTTTACTGCAGTCGTGCAACTCGCATACCAAGATGGCTAAAGGGAACCACTGCAAGAAGGCAATCATAGAATAGGTATCCTCGACAATTCGCAGTAAACGAGAACGTTTTCAAAGTTTCTGGCACGAGTGTGGAGGTGACGCGCTGCCATGTGCACTTTAAATCCAGAGAGACACAAGATGTGCTAAGGGGCACCCTTGAACATTGCGTAGGCTTGTGCTTTACCAACTGCTGAGCCCATTACATATAAACTTTCTGCTTTTGTGAAGTCAACATCTACAATACAGTGTCCGCCTAGTCACTGAATTTCCAATGTATTGTGGAAAACACATTTATTTAATGAGTTTTATGCTCCTTGCAAACATTTACCGTTACATTCGAGGGGTATGACGTTTTACCACCAGTACGTTTTACCGTAATTTACGATCAAAATTTGTTGTTGTTGTTGTTGTTGTTGTTCCTTGATATTATTGGCGCATACCCAATCAGGGGATCGGCCAAACATCAGTCGTTAATCCGAATGAGATTACTGCCTAGGTGGATGATTCAAAGAAAATTAGAAAAATTTGGAAGCTTTATTTTTTTCTTGTGTTGGAGGAATTGACTTTGGAATTTGGTCAGTATTGAAACAAACAAAAAAAAAGAAATAAATATTGAGAGGACAAGGTTCACCGGAGAGGCCTATCTATGTTCGGGGCGACCGTTTATTCGGAGGCTCGAGCAAGGAACGCCCGAGTACACACACCATGATGATGAGTATTCAGAGAGATGAGGACGAAGTGCTAGAGCACGTTCGCTAATGATGATGATAATGTACAGATGAAGAGAAAGCATGACGGCAGTTCCGATGATCCCACACCAAGACCGACTCTGCCAACCGGTGCCGGTAGATTGCCCAAGGATGCTCACAATATATAAATAACCAAATAAAGAAAAATAAGAAGAGGAGGCAGAAGAAGACGAAGAAGAAGAAGAAGAAAAAGAAGAAAAAGGAGGAGGAGGGAGAGGAGGAGGAGAATAATAAAAAATATTCAGAAATGGATGCTTTTGGAGGGCTCAGGTGAGGTGCCAGAATAAGATGCGAATTAGGTTGTAAATCTTTTGGAATTTTCTTATGAAGCGCAGAAGAGCTGAACAAACATCCCGGCGGCAATATCCCGTTTCTGAAGCCGCAAATGATAAAAGAGCCGGCACTGATAATGCCAACCCCAGGCGATGAAGCGGCACTTCAAGGAGCTGACGTCTGAGGCCTGAAAATCGTCTACATGACAAAAGGAAATGGTCGACAGATTTCTTCATTACAGTAACTGCACATGGCAGACTGCGCCAGACGAGACCTGTGGAGGTATCTGTTCAACTGGGGCACACGACATCGAAGGCTCGTTACAAGCGCCTCCAGGTCACGTGAGGGGCACCAATTCGGTTTCCAGATGTGCTACTTCTTTCTTTTTGAATTACCCACGAAAATCCTGTCGCGTACGTGTGTTTCTTTAAGGCAGAGTTACACGACTTAGTATAAACAGATTTGAAGTGGTATTGGGAAATGTGTAAGGCACATTCTTTTGGTCCCTGAGCACATGCGTATTATAGATACAGCTGTTTACATGATTTCTTCCATCATTCAGTGAGGCGTGTTGTGATCGCCAGCTGAGCAAAGCATGCGCAGAAAAACGTTCACCTTCGATGAGGCCGCCCTTGTCGACAAACTTCCTGAAATTGTACTTCTGGCAGCCTGGCTGATTGTTGCCGTTATTGGGATAGAAATCCAGGTGACCCACCATTTCGTTCACTCCGAAACCTGCGAAGAACAGGAACCACGCAGGGATTTCAGAAATCACTCCGTCGCAACTGATGGGTTATTTAACGTCAGGAGAGCGGAGGGCTATTCGGGATTTATTGACTCTTAGGCTCTAACCCTGTAAGTCAGACTTACCAGGTTATCACGAAATTACCAGGTTATCACCTTCAGTTTTTATTGGGGCCAATATGAAACATACTGATTACAGTAAGCGCTGTGCGATCGTCACTGAGCACCTACGAAAGAACATTATTGCAAATCGCACTTTATCGCTCAGCCTCCTCAAACTACCCGCATATTTTGAGGCTGGTTATTCAAAAAATTCAAAATTACTGCGAAGTTATTTCTCTCACGTTGTATTCCAGCGAAAAGCTTCCTCTGTTGGGCCTTATTGAGCTCCACATAAAAGCCATTAGGCGCAAATGAAGCCTGAGCAAATGAAATTATTAGGCCAGTGAGGTTTAACAATAAATGAACCAAAAAATGTCGAGCCGTCTGCAGTTATCTTGCATATCTAGAATTTATTCTAGGGCCTTGTATCAAACGCGAAATGTTTTTTTTTTATGAAATGGTTCTCATAGGTTTGTAAGGGTTCACATATTACAAGAAGTATTGGAAGTTGTACATCTTGACCTGTAAAAATGTTGACACCATACAAGTGAAAGCAGCTGCCGAAGGATACACAGTATCTGTTGTTTCAAGGCCAACATCCGCAAGATTTCATTAAATGTTCTGCAAGAAGTGCTTATCCCTGCATAGTACTCCTTTGGAATTACAAAGCCCAAATGACCTCCGTATAATCATTTTTGACCATAAAAACACCCCACCCCCTTATAAAAACTTTCAATGTCAGCAAAATGTCTTTCTATGAAGCATATTTAAACAAGGCGCTTAAGCCTGAACGACGCTTTTAAAATAATTTCACACTGTACAGGGCGTTTCGGCATTTCTTCAATGGCTAACGATACTTTGTTTATTTTAAAATGAATATACACAGCTGCAATTTCTACGTGTTGTTTTCCTGCCATTTTGGAGTGACGCTGAATATCACATCACACACCGTACGTAGTCAGAGATCGCCTACAAATGAATTCAAGGCATTGCCAGCATGGGAGGTGCTGCCGCCTAGGAGAAGCAGAAGAAACTAGTCGCGCAATGGACCTTTTGCCAGTAGCGCTCTGCGCATGCGCTACTCTCGCTCCCAGTGACCGATCCGCCATTCTTGGGGGGCAAAACGTAAAGAAAAGGACACCATACTGGATAAGCCAGTTGCGAACGCCGAGCCAGATAAGTGCTGCTCCGTCTTCTGAGCCCTGAAATTGGCCAACAAATAGGCGCTACGGCTGCCATCAAAAATGTCTCCGTCATCAAAACCATGTATGGCGCCTCGCGCGGCTTCCTCAACTACGATGGCACGCGGAAAAAACGGGGCATGTCCTTCTGTAATTATCCAAGTGTGGTTCGGGCGGCCGCCGCAAAGAGGCGACGCTACTGGAAAAGGGTCCATTTACTAGCCCGGCGGCTGACGGTCATACACGTCCTTTAGTTAATTAAGGCAGTAATTTCGGAGTTTCGCCGATGGTTACAGCGTATGAATAAACAGGTACCCTAAAAAGTAGCAATATAGCTCGCAATGTCTCAGGTACGTCTTGTGACGGTACTTACGGCTATGTAAAACATTGAACCGAAAGCAAAACTGAAGCAAATTTACCGGCAGTTTTAGAAATCAAATCTATTGAAGCATGTGTAAGCGCTTAGGTTTAACGTCATTTTAAAACACATGTCGTTGGCTGAAATACTCGCATACATTTAATTAATGGCATTATCAACCTGTATTCCGGTTGGTTTTACGAAACTGGTTCGACAAGCTACCCCATCCTCACTTCAGATGTGACCATTTGCGATGTCTAAACTCCTAGTGCAGGAAAACGTATGGGGCGGTGAAACCAGTTTTGCCGCATCCGGGTTTTCCTGCAGTATGATAATAGCGAGTTTTAGCTGAACGTTTTCCACACTCTCCTTCGCGCCGATAGCAAGCGGGAGCGCAATTGCGCATGCGTGGCGCGCAAGTCCGCGAACGGCATCGGCTCCGGTTGCGCTCAGCGGGCCGCCGATACCGGAGGGGACCGTCGAGAACGGTCAGCTAAAACTCTCTAATAAGCGACTGGGACACGAGGGGTATGCTTGAATTACGGGCATTATCGAATGAACTTTATTCGTAGAGCGGCAGGGGCCCGCATTGTGGTAGGAAGAAAATATACTAATCATGACACTCTAATGCATGACAATGTAATATACCTGTAAAGGCTATCTTGTTTCTCAGTTTAGTGCTCATTTAAAGATTTGTATAACAAGAAAAAATCGATGTTCGGGGATTAGCAAGTACTCATATAAATTTCATCGCTTTTGTGAGGTGGACAAGACGCTGCAAGGACCAAGCATATCTTGCAAGAAATCCGAATATTCACCTTCGATGAGAAAGTATGGCTTGCTGGCGTCGGAATGGATGACGTCGACGAAGTTGGCGTCGCTTGGATCCAACCGGACGTCCGGGTGCATTCTGTAGAACAAAGGACCGGCAGGGTCCAGTCCTGGCGGCGGCCCATGCCGCGTCACGACGCGGTTAGGCCTAGCGCACAACTGTCCGCGCCAATGCATGCGTCTAATACCACTGTCACACGGCAAATGTAATGTGATATAAAGCGGACGACATTAGCCCTATGACATTGGCTTTGGCCTTGTGAGTGTACACAGCGATGTAAATGTTTTTAATGGCAGCTTTGACGACTGGGAATTTCAAAGAACTCCATAGAGCTGTAAAATAAAATGTAAATCAGTTATGTTTCTAAAGATCTTACCTTTTTTTTAAAACAAAGCAAAATTCCATTTCAAATTTCAGAGCGTGTAGCTCTGTCTTAGTGACATTCACAACACAAGCCGCGACAATTAACAAAACTATTGTGGGTGTAAGCAAACATGGGGGAGCATTGCAGAGGTATCGTTTACTTTTTTATATATAACAGAACATGCATGGAAGGATATAGACGTACTGATAGGTTTTAAGCACAGGGATCTACATCTTATTATTGAACATCCTTGTTCAGTGTCGGACCGCCGCTGTCCAGGCAACTCATTGAGTTGGGAAGCTAATGCGAATGCCATCTCCAAACTCATTCAGTCACCGAATACCATTAGCGTAAATGTCATTCAGTATTGTGTAGCACCAGTAATAGCATTCACAGCTAATGCCATTCGCTCTAATTTAACTAGATTTGGCGTGTGAGAAGGGTGTAACAAAGAAGCACAAACAAAAGTACTGAATACTTTGCAGTTTTAAATTATTCATCATGCACCTGCACCTGCTAAGACTCAAAATGGAAGCAAGAAAGGAGTGCCTGCAAATCTAAGGGAAGGGTGGGCTTGCCGAAGAAAACTTACAAACTTCAACTCTTTTCAACCAAGCACTCGCCACACTCACAGTTAAAATGTAGGGCGAAATATCTAAATCATTTCGAACATTCCACTTGGGATCTAACGGGTCTTTCGAAACAATACTGTCTTATATTGCATAAAGGCATCTCATTGTCCAAAATAGGCACAGAAAGGTATATTTAATAAAGTGCAGTGTGGTTTGTCATGTTATGTCATCGCCCACAACCTAGTAACGGGTGTGGGAGGCGTCTACTCAAATTAAAGTTTTTGAATTAAGAACTGCAACGAACTTCTGTGTCGCTAACAAATCGTGCTCGGTGCGGGATCATGTCCCTCCAAGCAGGTCAGTATTCCGAATAGACGACGCTGTTGCAAATGACGCAAAGACAGGCGCCTTGCGTTTGCCATATGCTGCCAAATTGACGGGTGGCTTATGATAAGAACTTTACCATCCCTCCTAAAAAGTTGAGAGAAGCGTGAAAGCATTCCATCTACACTAAACAAGTTGAGTCAAAACTGAAAGATTCCGAATACCCATGATCGATCCTGCGTCTTTCGCGTCATCCGCGACAATGGGTGACGCGCGACGGTCGTCGGGATAAGGTTGGAGTATATTTAGCCTCTTTAATCTTCATGATCGATGCGTATATTGCTTAACGACGTTTCTTCAGCTCCGGCAAGTGCAAATCCTAGCACCAGGCACTAGCCACTTACTACCAATTTCGTTCGCGCATTATACACGATTCCCATGAAGGCTTGCAATTCGAGCGCCAGCTTCCTCTGTAGGAAAGAAAGAGAAACTGTATGATGCTCTGCATCTTTACGCATTCCTAATGCGAGTTTTGTGTTTCATTGGACGAGTTCGAAAACAGTAACGGTGGTGAGCACGCTGCAATTAAGGGACAGCTTTGTCACTTCTGTGCACCGAAATAATATTGCCAAGGCTGCTCTACAACCACAACCGACTTCACGGGCACAGTTTCAAGCATGCCCACATGCTGCAGGGCATTTTGAAAAAAAAATCTCTGTGCATTTAAGTCTTCTTGCGTGATTTGAAGCCGAAAGCAGGTGTTATCACACTTCTCCACTGCTAAATCTTGTTTGCGTCTCCTTTTCGCTTTCGTTTCTTATCTCTTCACACGAAATGTCCCGACACGCCAATGGCCGAAATGCACGCGGCAGCTTGCCCACAGTGAGAGCTCTCCTCCTCGTGCACCTGTTCTACTCGCGTGCCGTTACGTTCATACATTTCTCTAGTTACTGCTTTATTCTTAGCTCTGTAATAAATACCAACAGTAGGTAATGTGCTTGGCTCCTGCTCTGGCCACACGGGTTCAGATCCCACACGAGCCCAAGTTATTTTCTCTTTGCAACGGCGGCCATTTTGGAAGCTTTCAGGCATCGCTTCCTGTATTTTACAATGCCAAACGCATCGCGCGCTTGCCAACGGGAGTGAGTGGTACGCCTGCACTGCCCACATGTCGTAAGGTGGGGCCCCGAGCTGAAGCTGGATCACCCAACCGTAACTGATTCGAGAGCGACTTGTGCCTGTTTCCCAAGGCAACCGATGTTTGAGATTGCCAAAGCGGCGCTCGCGCCAGCGTTAGAAAACTCAGAGCCACGCGGAGCACGCTTTGCCAACCTTGCCGCCTTCCACCACGCGTCAACCCAAGATGAACCGTTCACGTTAATAAAGTGCTGGGAAGGCTACCGATTGGGGTAGAGTGGCCGGAGCAGAAGGAGAGAGCTTGGCTGGCCGGTCCGGGCTGATGGGTTTGGTATTGTAAAAATACAGGAGGCGATGATTCAGGTTGACAAAGACGACTTCGGTCACAGTTCACGTTTCATAAGTCACCCAAAGCCAGTTCTACATGGTGGTAATTTCGCCTGCGAATTCGCAAACGCAACGCCGCTCGTGCGGCCAAACGATCTATTCTCATTGCAGTGACAAATTGCCGAATGTCAGAAACAGTTTAACGTCTCCTGTGAACGCCGCTTGGGATTCGGCAATTTGTCGCAGCAGTGAAAAATGGAAACATCCATTCTTTTGCCGCACGGGTGCCACCGCAGCTGCGAATTCGCACGCGAAATTCGTAGCATCAATATTCGTAGCCCGTTGTACGTGGGGCGAATTTCGACCGCGAATTCGCAACTGCAGCGCTTTTGCCAAATATTTGTTGCCAAATATTTAGAACAGCCGAACTTCTCATGTAAATACGGCTTGGCATTTGGCAATTTGCCACAGCATTAAAAATATGAAAATACATAGTTTTTCAGCATGAGCGGCACCGCAGCAGCGCAGTCACTGGCGAAATTCGCACCATGTAGAACGGGCTTTGCGCTTTTGCCTTGAAAACGCAAAAGAAAACTATTGTGTGCACGGCTCTCGTGAAACCACGGTAGTACTGATCCCACCTTGTTCTTCCACTTTGATGCAAGCCAACATTAGCAGTGTTAGAAGTTTAGCCAAAAGTGCGGCTAAAGTTTTTTGGCTCACGCATTCTTTGCCCTTACAGTAAATCAGTCACTGACAAAGTTAGAAAGAACCGTTTCAGTCCTTTTGCTTTTTTAGCGTGGTTAGCGAGGAATTCGAAACATCTTTCTACGTATTTGTTTACTTGGTCAGTGACTGTTTTACTGTTTCCTGAAACTTTGTTTTGATACTCCGCTGAGTCTCCCGCGGTAAAGAAAATGCGAGGGTGAGCCACATATCGCTGCAGATACTTTGGAAAATATTTTCGGATCTGGACTCTTTGAAGACAAGGGGTGGTCAAACATACCTGAGATTCGGCCCAGATTCCGCAGGCGTGCGCCAGCGTAGCCGCAGATCTGGGCGCCGAGGCTATGTCCAATGCAGTGGAAGGACGCTTGGCTCGATCCAAGCACCCTCTAAGGAAAAAAGAACGATGCTGTTGGCACTGTAGATGTTAAATCCTGTGAGTAGTTCCGGATGAGGCTTCTCTCACCAGCCTATTCTAGCACAAAGAAGTCCTCAAATAGAAGGGCGAATTCTCTCATCGAATCGTTTTCTGATGCCCTCCAAAATGCGTTGTCTAAAACTCCTAAAAAATTATTACTTGAAGTGCAGGCGGTCATTGCATCATTGTACCCACGTTCAATAAGAACGAACGCGAGCCCTATACTACCAAGACGGCGGGAACATTATTTTCGTATACTTCGGCATGACGTAAAGAGGATGAGTTATCGTATGATTGCTGAGAATATTCGCTGGGTATTACTTCAAAAATAAAATAGAAAATATGTGTGCCTAGTTTTCAGAACGCAAGTATCAATTTAGAAATGGCAGTAAAGCCAGGGTTCACAAAAACCTTTAGAAAATACAACTAAGACTAAATGGCGTGTTATTCAGCGGGATCTCTTTGACTAACCATAGCGCCCACTGAAAAAAAAAATGGTGGCGCCAATAAATGTAATGATCAGTAACATGGACGCAGGCTACCTCAGCGGTCTTGACTAGTAGAGCAATCTCTGCTCCAACCACCCTGCAGTTTGCCGTGGCCTGGCTGTACGGGAGGACGTTGCCTCCTCGCCAGTCGACCACTATCACGTTGCAGTCCATGGTGTCCAGGAACCGGTCCTTCATCTCCTGCGTGACCATGGTAGGTGAGGGTGGATTAACATAAAAGAGGGACAACATTGCTCCATTTTCCTCGCCAATAAATTGGTTATGACACGCAGGTAAAGGTGACATAAGCCCGGATTGGTTCGAGGCTGGACAGCGCTTCCCAGTATTTTTCTCAAACGTACAATCGTCACAGCCGAAGACACCTTATATACTGGCCAGTTATTGTTTGCACGTCAAGCGTTTCTAGTTTGTTTTCTCCGCTTCAGTAATAAAAAACCAACCGATAGATGTAATTTCGATGATATTAAGGCTGTTATTTGAATTCAAATCATGCAAAACAACATCGACGCCACCATCGATTAAATAGCTTCAAAAATATCTGCAGTTTTAGATAGCAAACTTAGCCATCGAAGTCAGAACGTCAGCGCACCCTGGCGTTATAAGCACTGGCACTCACGAGGGCCTTCTGCCACAAGCTGTGCTGTTAGAACCGGTATATTCGCTCAGAAGGTGGATAGAACGGCGGAAGCTCCGCAAAAGGGAGAAAGCATGCGTTCATGGAAGGAAGTAATACGGTGCAGTAGTTTTGATGGTGGTAGTACTCTGAACGGTGTATTTTTAAACCAACGACACCGGTAGCATTTCGGCTGGCGTACCCGCAAATTTCCCCGCCATTTGTTTTTGTTTTTTTGCGGGGCTACCATGGTTGCCAGACCAGGAATGCCCTCCCCGCTAAAAGAGCGGCTGCACGTGGTAGCCAGTTTATGTGACACCTTCGCCTAATGTACTCCAAACGTTTTTCTTTTTTTTTCTCTCTTCGTTCGCTTCCTCCTTCCTCCCGCCATCCCTCCCTCTCCCTTTTTTTCTGTCGCCTCGTCGCAGCCGATTCCTCTCCGCCCGACTCGCCGCGCGGAATACGCGGGCGTTTGAGGCCTGCATGCGCACGGCATTCGGGGTGTTTATTGATTTTTTTTCATAACATTAGTGGATACAAAAAATACAGCGCGCCGGTTTCAGCAGCGGCTGTGTTGGTTAGCACGCATCATACATTCGCGGGTACTACAAACGTATTGGGGCCCGTAAAGGCCGCGGATCTGTCAGTCCGCTCTGGTTACAAACCCCTGCGCTCGCGCTGCGGCTCGGGCTTGGGCCCGGGTTCATTCTTCGTTTTTCGCTTCGTCCCCAGGGGAGGTTGCGCGCTCTAAATGGCCATAAATGCGTATTTTTAATGCCTATTTCATTATCGGCGCCCTTGTGAACACTTCTTTGTCTCAAGGTTCTTTTCCGGGTGCGGTTTGAAAAAGTTTGATGTTGATTAGCACTAATCAAGATTTTGGACCTCGAATTCTTGCACCTTGCAGCTTAAAAATTTTGCTTTTCGCCGAAAATAGACAATACTTAGCTATTATCACGCCTCTTCTTTTGCTGCAAGGTTTAGAAGACTGGTGGCTAACACGCTTTATTCATTTCGCCGTAGTGTTGCGGGAGCGTGAACTCGTGCTAAGGGCAGCAGGTGAGCTTATAAAAAGCAAAGATCAAAATAGGAGGGAGGGCGTAGATCAGGTGTCCGAATGACTGGGAACACTGCTTGTCACCAATCTCTCTCACTCGCGGGGAGGGGAGGTAGTAGAGGGGGACGTTTAGTAGTATCGGGAGCAAAAAAAACGGGGTCTTGTCGGGCACTGCATATGCACAAAAATAAAGACAGCCTCAACATATTTGGAGTCTGTTCACCGCGAAATATCCTCAATACTTTTTGACATCAGTTTTTCGGTAGCGTGCGATCGCAAATATATTGTGCGTCAGCACGTGTTTGCTTTTTCAGCACCGTGTTTTCTGAGAAGTGTAGGCGTTGTGACTTTCCCCTCGGCAGTTCTAATGGCTCACGGAGATGGCACTCATTCTCCGACACTCCTCTCAAGCCACAGCATTGCTTCAGACCGCGCCTTCGGTGTCGCCCTCCGTCACGCTCCGCCCCCCTCCGTCCCACCATCCCTCCATGCTTTCTTCTCGTATAGGAAATGGGGCTGCAGGGCGCGAGTTCTGCCCGATTTTCAACTGAAGCAGTGACAGGGACCCGTGGCACCTGGCACCTGGAGAGCCACCAGCACGTGCACACGAATGCCTCACCGAGTTTTCTTCCATTGTCGCTGGCATGGCTTTGACAAAGCTAACACGGGCTGGAGCATACCGCACGCACATAACGCACATTAATGTATGCGTAATGCGTTAACATTAACACCTAACCCACGCATTCTACTGAAACACTTATCTTATACGTGCCCGTGACAAACATTTCGGGGATATTCCTCGATGAACACATTCCATTTCTGTTTTGGGGCTGTCAGGAAACGCTTGCGGAATGTTCGGTTTCAGCGTTGAGAAACGTGCTACTCGGTGTGCGCTCATAATACCATTCTGTTATAAATATTTTGAACTCGAAGGTGTACTCAGTCACGACATAAAACAACTCTACTTGGGGACGGGTGATTCGCAGGCTCGAAATAAAAGGTTCACTTTTCTCTGAAAGGCGTGTTACATGTTTTTTTGGCCTTCCTGTGAGGATTTTGAAGAAAATATTTACTGAAACACGTGGTTTCAGTGAATTTTTCAGCGTTCTAAGCTCAGCGCATAATAATACAGGGTAATAGCTGAAACATCGGCATGGCAAATATTGGGCCGCGGGCAATTATTCGCACGCCGTTTTATCGAACGCCGTTTCATCGAAGCCGTTTTATCGAACGCCGTTTTATCGACAACCGTTTTATCGAAGCCGTTTTATCGAAAATGTTTCTCTCAGCCTTTTATCTTGAGCAAATTTGCAGTATATTATTTTAGTTTCCCTTACCAAAAGTTGCATCCGCTCTTTCCAGCCCCTACAGGTGGTGCTACGGAAGACGGTAATGGCGGACGAGACGGTGATCGGTCCCCCTTAGCAACATGCGTGCCAGCATCAGTAGCTGCCTGAAAGCCCCTAGTTCCGCTTGAAACAAGAAATTTCTCAAAAAATAAACGCAGGTATACGTTGCTAACTGAGAGACAACATTGGATTCGTTTGAGGGCGTCTGCTGCGGTGTAAAACGCGCTGCGTGCGAGGCAATCCGCTCTGCATGGCTCAGGCCACACTTCAGTGGTTTGAAAACAATCTCGCCTCATTGGGCAGACAACCTGCTACAGAATGTGCAACGCTAAGTTTTGGGACATTATTGCAGTGTGCGTCACTCAGTGTACGCTTTACTTTAGGCGTGTTCATTTTTTCCCCGTGTGCATACTAAGCAAAAGCTCATGCGCACCATGCGCGGGAGATATGTGCCTATTGCGATGTTTTGCTTAGGTGTAGTAAAAACTAGTTATGACTTTGTGCAGTAAAACCGCGAAAACGATCTAGGCTCCCCTTTATCAAGTGGTTACAGACGAACGTGTTAGCATTAGATGAAAAAATATTATGTCTACGTATTTACCCCGTTTAAGGGGTATTCACACGAGAGAGAAATCCGCCGTTTCGCTCTAGGAGTGCGCACCACGTGACCCCTACGTCACGGTTTCTCTCCGGCGCACCGCCTCCGATGGGAGATCGGAGCTTTGCTCGCGAGCTACAAACCCTCCGACGCTATTTCGTCTGCTCGTCGGGCAGCTGCTTGAAGTTCTAGATGTTTATCGCTTCTTAATTGGACGCGAAAATGCGTGGCGCACATGTGAGGGAGTATACCACCAGCACGGGCGCTTGGCGAGCGGCGGCCGCGGCTGCGAAGTGGCGCAGGCCGGCGCCGGTAGCTCGAGCGACAGCTTGTTATTGCTCCCCAAGGCGATGCGTATACGAGAAATGGGGTAATGATGTGATGGAAAGTTGCTTTAAAAAACCTGAGCCGCTTGCCAGAGCGGCGATCGAATATTCGCCGCAGTGTTAAGCCTAACATCAGTATGCGGGCTGTAGGTTGCTACTACGTCGCGCGCCGTTCTCTCCGCGCGGCAGCACCTGCATCGCGTCGACGACCAATTTTTGGTCGGTTGACAAGATCAGTACGTATGCGCTTAACAGAAATTGCCGCCGTCGCGGAATCGGCGGTGCTACGGGCATGCTTTCGAGATAGGCGGCTGCAAACAGTGATGTCCGTCCGAAGTCGCATCCTCCGTGTGAGCGAAGGAGCTAGCCGAGCGGAGGTCCGCCTGCGGTGACGTCACGACCTCCCTCGGATTTCTCCGCTGAAACGCTCCGTCGTGTGAATACCCCTTTACCCGTGCATGTAGCATACGCTGCCGTGTGATTTTGAAGTGCACATGAAAATATAGGCGGTACTTTAGAGGTGTGCTTTTGGCTTGTGATAATTAATTACGTTATGTTGATTTGATTGCCGGTAAGATTTTGAGTGCGTGTATATTCTTATTACCAAAACAAAAACTTGGTCTACCAAATGCATTCAAGAGTTCGCATTTGAACTATCAGACCCAAAGTTATAATATTGTTATTGCTAAAACAACTTGCTTGAACATAACTGTTTGTATATTCTCTCGTTAATCAATAAACACATCCCCAAATTTACTTCTCACCTTCACGTGCAAAAAGTTTTCATTTGTTTCCTTATTGAAAATAAAAGCAAGCGGATTGGACAGCCTCTGCTGCTTATATGTTTTACATATGTTATATGTCTGCTGCTTATATGTTTCCTTATATGTTTGAAAGCAGTGGAATTGAGTCAATTTAACAACACATAAGCGGAGATCGGTTGACACATTATGCGGCAGCGAATGTAACCGAGAAAGACGATCACAAGGTTATACAAAAGGCCTACAAAATCGGCGCCCTCACAGAAAAGGACTATTAAATGTGGCAGCAGTTTCATAGAAGAATAATTTAAGCACCACGTACGCGCGGGTGGGCCCGAAAGACTTCCGTTTTTCTCCGCAGCAGACACCGATCAGGCCCAAAACTCTTTCATTTACCCACAGCTTCTCTAGCTTCAAGAAAGTCGAGAGAATATGAACGCTGCTTCAGCCTATATTTTTGCGATTATTTACACGGCATTGTCGATTACTATACTAGCGATTACTATTTTCCTTTTGCTTCTGCGAATCCGCACGGATGCCGCCGTCCGCTTCCGCCGGAGCTACCGGTCCGCCGATCACCGTCTCCCGGCTTCGGAAAAATTCCGTGCGGCGTCACTAACGTCGCTGGAAAGAGCGAATTGTTTATAATAGACGCCTTTTATTTCCTGTATGCTTTTAATGTTTTTGGGAAGCGCAGAGTTTCTCTCCGTCAATTTTTTTTTATTCATTGTAAATGTGGAATTTCTTTTACGAATCTCCGCCGCCGTCCCCCATCTCATCCGCAGCATACACGTCATTGTATAGCGTACATGCTATAATGCCATGATATGCTCCTTAGTTTTTCATACTCCGCTTTTGTATCGGCACATAATTAACACAAACCTAGCCCTCGAAAGTCGTTAAACTGCTATTCGCTGCACCGCCTTCCATACAACGTACTCCGCAAAAAAAGCGGAAAAATTGGCCCCGTACCTGCTACTTTCGTTGCAAATGTCGACAAAAGACGACAGTCGTTGTCGACATTTGCCAATTAAATGCCTCCCTTCGCTTTCCCGCACACCTTTCACGTTGTTACTCTTGCGTTGCACTCCTCTCAAGGTAAACATGCTAAAGGCTTGCTCAAGTCAGTTTAAAGTTTACCGCGTTCCACTTCCAGGGCGGGTGCCTCGATGCCAGCGCTGCCGTTCGGCGGAGGCGCGCGTGAATCGATGCGCCCTACTTTAACGTTTATAGATCCGTGTTGCCCTAGTCCACATGCGTTCCAAGATCCGTGTTGCCCTAGTCCACATGCGTTCCAAGCAGAATGTGGAACCTATCTAGTGGAACCTTTAGTAACTGTTCCCGCTTGATTTCTTAAAAGGCCGCCAGAAGCTATAATGGCGCAGGCGACAGCAGGCGACAGTGTTAATTTTTTTTCTTCACTGGATGTAGTATTTCATTTCGCAAAAATTAAGCATCTATGGATTTTTTACTAAGGAACACTGTAAATATGTCTTGTGTATTATATTCTGTCTTATATTTGCGTAGTGTCTTGTTCTTGTTCAACAGTGTTGACATGTATGAATATACAGGCCGGACTCAGACGTTTAGATTTGGCTGTGAGTATACAGTCAAACCGGGTTGATGATGAAGTTGAGGTTTTTTGGCGCAGCAACCTTCCAACCCGGTTGATGCGAACTGCAATATGCGCCGCGATTAGTTGGATATATCCAATAGTTCGATATAGAGAACCCCGCCGATAGCTAGTTTTTTTGTTACGAGTTCGCAGTACGCGGGACGCCCCGCCCCCCATTCCACATCCTCGCATGCGAAAACCAACCAAATTAAGTATGTCGTTGCCATACACAAAACAATCAATTTATTGGAACTTGGAAGCAATAAGGCTACTTTCCGCCTCAACTGCCTGCTCCTCAAAAAAAGGTGATTCTTGTTTTCACTTCAATTTTGGCGGCGTCAACTAGCACAGTATTCGAGTCCCTATCCTTCAATATCGAAGCAATAATGGCGGAGCATATCAACTGCCGAAAGCGCTTCATTAAGCGGCGGACGGCTTTCACTTGTGACATCCCCTGCCTCTTTGGTGCCCCAGCAGCGCCAGCTGCCATGACATCGGCGACGGTGTCTGCGGCATAGGAGCTCACAGTGACGGCAACCTGGTCGTCGACGTCACTCAGGAAATCCCCGAAGGAATTCTATGGTCCCGTTTCGTTGTGCGGAGTTGCAGTGATGAACCATTTTCAACTAGCCCGGCTTTTCACTATCCTTCAGTTACGGAACGTTTCCGGCGTCACGTCGCTTCATGTGAGGCTCAACGTCTGAACCGCGGCCAATCAACATATCAATTACCGCTCTGAGAGCATGCGTTTCGGCGGCAATCCTAGGTTAGCCGAGTTCGATATATCCGATGTGAACTTCATTATAAGAAATATGCTTGGAGAGTATTTTCGTAACTGACTTATTTTTGTTCGATATATAGCATAATTCGCTCTATCCGGGTTCTTTATAATCGGGTTTGACTGTACAAGACTTCGAAGACTTCGTTTCACTTTGGCCAGCTGGTAGTCACAGACAGACAGACAGACAGACAGACAGACAGACAGACAGACAGACAGACAGACAGACAGACAGACAGACAGACAGACAGACAGACAGACAGACCAAAATTTTTGGGTTTAAGTAGCTCAAAAAAAAAGACTATCGTCTTTAAAATATTTGGCGCACTCTCAGTTCCGATTGGCTGATAAAACTCAAAGAAAACCACGGGCCCCAGAAATCTCACCCGCGGTCTCACCTGACCTTCAGTTTCTATAAAGGCAGCGTGTTAGCAGCACGCTTAGGGGTGCTGGATGAAATGACTGCAGTAGGGGTGACGTTTAGGTTGTAGGCTTAGCGTTGACGTTGACAGAAGTCTCGATCAGCCTGTAGCTAAAAGAAATGCTTTCGCCCCCTCATCTCGTATGGATATGCCTATGGTGCTGATGCCTGTGGTGCCTTTCTGATGCCTATGGTGCCTGATGCCCATGGTGCCTCTGCAAGATTTTTTCCCATCTTTTGCAGTTGTAGTGCTGTTTTTACGATTCCTCGCTTCACCGCCGTTATGTTTCCACGGCATGCTATTTTGACACTGTGACTGGTTGAGGCGATCGTTTTATTCCGCTAGCCATCGAGTATAAAATGACATCAACACGACCTGTAATATACTGATTTCGGTGCCACCCAGAGCTTTTAATTTATTGTGTGAAAAAAAATTGTCAACCCTTCCTAAAGAAAGTTGAAAGAAGCGCGAAAGCTTTCTAACATCTACACTGCGTCGAAACCTTCGCTAAAAAGTGCATTCAATCGATCGTCAAACTTTGAAAGACCCAAACTGCAAACGGAGAACGAATCTGTGCTTCGATTTTTCGCGCACTGAGTACACGCATCCACAAACGATTTATAAATCTATACCGATACGTGGTTTATGAGGTAAGGGTATACTATCGTACTTTTTCTTCATTATAGGTGTGCGTATTGTCTTACCTTTCCCTTTCCGCAATTTTTATGTAGTCATTTGACAGGATGGAACCCGCTTTAGCTTTTCGGTCGAGCAAACGGTCTGTGAAGAAATGGGTTATTTTTTGACAGGACGCCGTCCGTCTCACTTAGAAAGCTGTAGCTTTAAAAATCCGTTTTGAAGTGGCTGTGCCACCCTTAGTCACGAGAACAGTGAAAAGTGATGCACTCCCAAAGATTGATTTTGATTGATTGATTGATTGATTGATTGATTGATTGATTGATTGATTGATTGATTGATTGATTGATTGATTGATTGATTGATTGATTGATTGATTGATTGATTGATTGATTGATTGATTGATTGATTGAAGGGTTTAACGCGCCGACGCAACGCAGGTGATGAGGTGCGCCGCAGTGTGCACCAAATTAATTTTGACCACCTGGGGATCTTTAACGTGCACCGAAATCGCGTATACATGGGCGTTTGTGCTTTTCGCCCCCATCAGAAAAACGGCCGCCGCGGCCGGGAATCCAACCCGCGACCTCGTGCACTCACAAAGAGCCAGTTTCCGACGAGTATGTTGTCCATGAAGCCGTGCACGATAATCTTGGTTGGCTTGCGCGGCTGGAACACGGTGTTTCCCGAGAGGTGCTCCTCGCTGACGTGGAGGTACTCCTGGACGACCGGATTGGAGCGCGTGAAGAGCATGAACGTGGTGTTGACCAGGTGTCGGTCGTCAGGCAGCAGAGACAAGGGCCGGTACAGCAGGTGGAACCAGTGGCCTCCATTTCTGAAGCACCCCAGTTCCGGCATGCACTTCTCGAAGAGCCCCAGAGAACCTGCGCGTGACGTCCAAATGTGAAGGCCACTCTGATACCACCGCAGTACAAAAGTTTAAGGTGTTTCAGTTTCATGCACAAAGCGTTACTTCGCGAACTCGCCAACGTGTTATGATGTCAATAGATTTCGCCCCCAAAGTTTTCGTTGTCGCTTTTTAGAGCCGGGCCTAGTTCGTTTAGTTATGTGCCTTACTGCTGCAAAAAACTCTTTTCCGTGGTGCCTGTTGTGCGTGTGTTGTTATAGCTAAATAACCTTTTGATGGTGGTGTGATTTCTACAATCTCCAGAATAACAGCTTTATTCTTTCATTTACGGCGGAAACGTGCGTGATTCGAGGCACCCTACTACAGCATTTATAGAACCACGATGACATCCAAGCATGGGTTCCAAGCGGAACGTGGATCCCATCTAGTGGAACCTTTCGTTGCTATTGCCGTTTGATTTCTTAAATACCGCCAGAAAGTAGTGCTGGTCACAACAGGCGATTGTTTTCTGCAGTTGATGCAGTATTTCATTTGCTCTCGCAAAAACCAAGCATCCATAAAGTTTTTAATGAGGAAACACTGCAAATATCACTTATCCACTGATTTTCGGCCTTATATTTCCGTAATGTCTTGTTCTTGTTCTACAATGTCAACAAGTATGAACATTGAGACCGAACTTACTCGTTTGGATTTGGCTTTGAGTACAAATACTGTGGAGCATATTTTATTTTACTCTGGCCGGGTGGCTGAACCGAGTCACAGACCGACAGACAAACCAAAATTTCTGCATTTTAGTAACCCAAGAAAGACTACCGTCTTTAAGAACTCTACGGAGTGATATTGCGTCCCCAGAACGGTACAAGCCCGGAACTTCCTATGCGATTGATTGTAGGGTTTAATGCGCCGACGCAACGCAGGTGATGAGGCGCGCCGTAGTGGAGGGCTCCGAAGTAATCTTGACAACCTGAGGATCTTCAACGCGCGCCTATGTGTGTCGCGCGGGGACATCCAATGGATAGAGCGGGCCCCTTTTTCGATCAAAAATGTATGGAACGCAGGCACTCCCTAGAGGACTCCTGTTGCAGCCAGCGCCCCCTATGAGTTTTTCAATCGAATTCAACAGTAATTTCACAGGTTTTATAAATAAAGCTTTATACCATAAAATGAAATAAGACTATCTAGGGCAATAAATAGAAATGAATTTAACAAACAAAATTTCTGAAACCAACTGGTAAGCAGCGGCCGCCAGGGGCGATGCTTACAACAGGAGTTCTTCAGCCGAAATTTTCAACAAAGGGACTCCCTTAATCGGCCCCCAACGACACACCTCTCATCTAGTAGACAGCAGTTATGTCTCGAAACGCGGGCGTTTTCAATTCTCGCCTCCATCAGAAAAACAGCCGCCGCGGCCCTGACCGAACCCACGTCCTTGGACTCAGCCGCACAGCGTCTTAGCCACTGCGCCACCGCGGCGGGTTCAGCTCAGCTCCATATGTGTTTGGAGCTCTGCTTCGTCGTGTCATTGTATCGCACACGCACGCAAGTAAACGGAGAGCGAAATGTGGCAACTTGCGTCTTTCGGTCACTGCGCCCGTGGTCGCCTCGAGGTACGGCCCGAGGAGCAGCAGCGCGAGCCACAGTGCCCGCCAGAGAAAGCGGCCCCCCATGGGACGCTCGTCTTCAGGCCTTCAGGGGCCGCCCGCAGGGGCGCGCCTCGACCTCCGCTGCTTCACTGGAACTGCGACAGGGAAGGCACATCATTAGGCTGGTTGGAAGGTGGACCGGGGACATCAAGAGAAATATTTCAGAAAATAAAATCAAAAGCCCCGGCTGTCGTGTAGTTAACTTTGCCTGTGGGTGAGGCTTGGAACTCAGCTGCTGAGTTTGAGTAGGCCTGTTAATGTAGTTAAAAAATGGCTGCGGCTTAGCTTCAGCTAACCTTGGCTCAGTCTGGTTGAGTCTGGGTTTTGCTTGGTTAACGTTTGATGTAGCTGTGTTACCGACCACGGCTCATAGCCGTTCGGTCCCCTGCAACGCTCACAGGAGTAGGCACGGCCTCGCTCTCATTCACGGCGAACGCGGCGTTACTCTTCACCGGGTGCGCGCGCCAGACGAGTCACATCGCCCGAAGCGACTCAGCAGCGCATGCGCGGTTGGCAGCGGATTTAGTTGGCTGCCGATCAGCTGAGCGCCGCAACCGTGGCTGCCGCCGCCTCTAGTTGAGCAGAACGAGTGAAAACAGGGCCTTGCGCGCGCGCCGCAACGGGCCTGGTGAATCACGCGGTGCGGTTCGAGGGGTGTGTCTGCGGTCAAAAGGAGAAATTGCTCATCCACGGCGAAACCGCTGGACGAAAGTAGTAAGGATTTGCTTTAAAATAGCAGTGAAAGGGAGGACGGTTGATGACCGTTGGGTACTCATACGTTGTTTAGTTAAAGCCCAGATGCAGGTGACGTTCAGATCAAGCCGGTGAAATGCGTCCTCGATATATTAACCCCAATCTCTGCCTTAATTCGCGCGTTTTTTCTAACCGAAATGCAAAAGGCAAAAATGTCAGCCCTCTCCAAAAAGGCAGACAGGAGATGTGTGTCAAACTATCGACCCGTGTCGATATCGGAACTATTTGCTAAAGGGCTTGAAAAGATCATTCAAATTCGGATGTCAACAATTTGTAAAACTCATAAGCTAGTTTGTGATGATCAATTCGGTTTTGTAACGTACAAATCTACGGAATTAGAACTACTACATAAAAAAATACGTGTTAGGCTCCTTCGAAGAAAACAAAGTTGTTCTAGGCCTGTTCATAGGATTTTCTCAGGCGTTCAATTGCATTAACCCCAACGTACATTTATCGCTACTAGATAGGTATGGTTTCCGGTGTTGCGTTCACTTATTGGTGGCCTCTTATTTAGCCAATCGTACAAAGTATGTTTGCATGGACACCCAAAAATCATCTGTTTAGCGTATAATAGCTGGCGTACCACAGGGTAGTATATTAGCACCTTTGTTGTTTAATCTATATAATAATGATATTTTAAACTTATGTCAACAAGTGAAGTGTATTTTGTATGCCGATGGTATGACCATACTTTTTCGTTGGACTCGTCAGACCAGATCGGAAGGGAAACCAACGCTGTCTTGCAGTCTATTCAATGCTGGTCAGTTACTAACCGATTAAAAATAAACTAAAGAAGGTCTAAAGCTATACCAGAGTCTTTCAACGCTTTACTGGTCACGAAACTGCTCCTCCGGCGCCGTTGCGCTGGCTCGAACGGCGGATACGCGGCGAGTTGTGTTATTTTTGTGCGGGAAAAAAATGTAACGTGCGTCTCGCGCTGTTGTGATGCGACTTAAGCAGTGCAACGACGATGCCGAACACGTGTTGTGTCCCGGGATGTCGTTCCTTGTACAACGATACAACAGAATATGTTTCCTTGTTCTGTTTGCCAGGCGACGGGGTACTGCGTGAGAAATGGAGGCGCGCCATTCCAAGGCAAGAAACGGGAGATTTCAGCTTCGATTATAAGTGTGTGACTGTGTGAGAATGCAGTGTATGTGAGAATAAAAAAGCGAATGTACCCTTTTGAGAGCATCCTGGAGCTAGAATACTACACTCAGTCAGGTATTAGCGGTGCTTCAATTACCTGTTAGCCAGCTTGTATTACCTTGCGCTCAGGCTCGCATGTAAATAAAGCTTTGGGACGTCCTTGGGTTTTTAATTTCATATTTCGTTTTGTTAGTTTTATAACAGCGTCCGCTTCCGGTTTTCTTATCTGGCGTTTCAACCGGAGCGCCCGTTTGCTCTTGTTGTCGTACGTCCCGTCGGCCAGTATTTGGAAAGGGTGTCACCTTGTCGCTAACTTGATTTTTTGTTTCTTCGGCAATGTTCTCGATCCCATTTCCATGGATCGGAAATTAATAACGTTCCGAGAGTAATGCATGCATAGCAAACGCCGCGCAACTCACATTGACGACGTTCATCTGTGCACGTCACACTGCGGACTGCTTCTTCGACGTTTTTGTTTCATTCTAGTCTTTTGTAGACCAGGAGGTCGCTTAAATAAACTTCGTTCAGAAAAGCTCTGCGTCGTTCTTGGCTACGTAGGAATATTCTGTTTCCACCGTTTACTGCACATCGCAGCGCCAAAATATAACTTTTTGTACGCTGGACCACGCTGTTTTGTCTCCCTTCGTAATATTGAAATTTTTTTTATGCGTGTGATACAAAGTTTTATTGTTTTTTTTCGTTTCCATTTTTTGCAAGGATTTCAAAGTGTGCAAGCGGAAATACACTCGGTGCAACATATATCTCTTCGTGTTTTGATCCTTCCGCGTTTCTGCAGCGTTTTTAGATGTTCTCAAGTACGTACCAACGACAATACTATTAGGCTATCTCTTTAGCGTTCTGTGCATTCCAGAGCAATCAACGGATTCATTATTAGCGTAGTCTGAACGACGCGTACTTGGTTTCTTTCAGTTTTATATTATATTATCGATAGGCCCGCAGCAGTCCGTGACTACGGAGCTACCGTAGGTGTGGTATTTACAACTTTTGCTTTAAGAAAAGAAGCAATAGAGATTTAAAAATCCGTAAACACGACAGCGCAGCACTTGGGCCAGAGGACGCAGAAGCCATTCGCGGCCGAAGTCTACGGTAATTTACATGGAAAAATAAAACCCCAGTGAAGGCAGGTGATATACACAATGACTGGATTATGCATCGCTAACAACCAAGAAAAAAAAGA
The DNA here is from genome assembly GCA_013339765.2 of Haemaphysalis longicornis. Lineage (NCBI taxonomy): Eukaryota > Metazoa > Arthropoda > Arachnida > Ixodida > Ixodidae > Haemaphysalis > Haemaphysalis longicornis. Next base: position 85,007,770 of record CM023455.1, on the reverse strand, counting down.
CATCCCCCTCGCGAGGGGCACGATCAAATGCAGAGCATTTCCGGGGGCGCACGACGTTAAGTAGTTTCGCGTTACGTTAATGTTGTTGCACTTGTGGCAACTGCTGACGAGAGATGCGCTCGTCAGCAGTAATTTGAATGAGTCAACGATATAAGGCGCGTTCGTAGCGTCCCATTCTGTGTCGGCTTTGTGGCGCAGTGGGTAGAGCACCATGTACATTGCGTTCCGCCGCAGGGTCGAGGGATCCAAACCTGGCGCCGGATAGTATTTTCTTTTATATAGTGTAGGGGGAGGGGTGCGGACAACGACGGTGCGGACTACGACGGGACAACGCGGGTGACATCGTGAGTTACTGAAATGCTCTGCATTTAAAAAGCACACTTCATCAGCGCGCAGACACCAAAAGCAGCGAGCGTTTGCACGCCAAGAGCTGGCTCCAAGTTTGAAGCTTGCACGGTATCAACTGAGAGAACAGTGCCCTGACACACCCCTAGGCAAACTATTCGTAGTAATTGGAGATTATATACAGTGGCGTAATCGCTGCAGGGCTGTAGCACAGAATCGCAGGTGACGTATGCAATGGCCCTTGTTTTCCTTTTTCAGACAACACCTCGTGACCTTTTTGGAAGGCGAGTTAGCCCTTTTGGGGGTTCCCAGACAGTTTATCGAACGCCGTTTTATCGAAAAAATGCCCGTTTTATCGAACGCCGTTTTATCGAATGCCGTTTTATCGAACCACCTACGTCCGTTTTATCGAAAGTGGGGTTTTGCGGCTTTCATTGTAATTTTGGGGGTTTATTTAGTTTAACTGGCCATCGCACTAACCTAACCTGCAGTTAGCTTCATTCTACATTGCCTCTGCAGTGCACTGCATACAAAAACCTGCCTATATATGTTGACGTGTCTTTCCCGTGTTTTTGATCACCTTTGTTTTATTAGAATTTAAAAAAAAAAATTGTCTTCCTTGATTGCACTCAAGCATCTATGTACGCCTGGTTTATATTAGAGAATTCGCAACTGCAGTAGTAACTATTATAGCAACCCCGTGCGCAATATTCCTTACATGTACAGTATCGGTGTATTTAGGTTGGTGTTGCTAAATGCCCTGCGCCATGGTTCATCCTTACGTGATCCAGTATTGTCCTTCCCCATTTTTTCACGTAGTTTCCACAGGACTCCTACTCGGACCATGTGGTCACATTGTTTGTGTCTGAAGAGATATCGTGCCAAGAACTTCGGAAAGATTACTGCTATATAAATGGAACAGGTGGAGGATGGCGGGTACCGACAGTGAAATTAAGTGAGGCCCCAACACAGGTGGTAGAGTCTAAGAGAACTCGTCACAAGTGAAACCGTCATGGCCAACTCGTCATAGGCGAAATCGTCAAGTAGGACAGGTCGTCACAGCATCTGTTGGTCATGCTCAAATAAAAAAAATACAGGGTTTCGTATAAATTTCTACTTATGCGTCGGCACTCTTACGTCCATCTTTCGATTTACCAACGTTACGTTTCCTTGGTGACGGAGAAACACGCCGGACCAAACAGGGCCTTTTGTTGGTTTTTGTGTACTTCGTTCAGCTAATCGCACGGACCATATTTGATTTTGTTTGATCGTTGTCAATTTTTTTCAATTTTACTTTTTTATTTCCAGGTAATCGGGCGACGGCGCTCTGTTGAGTAGACCTGCACGATTTCTCTCTTTCTGTGTGTTTACTATCTTGATCTGAATGTTTTTTTATGCCTTATGATAAAATGCTAAAAGAGAATGGGCCCCAGACATGCTGGGGCGCAACGAGGCGGGGAGAGATGAAAACTAACCAACCTGTAGTATGGTGAGTAATTTTGTAACTAACTTTTTTCTCGTTAGTTCTAAGCAAGGCATCGAGAACAGTAGGACAAGGCTTGGTAACCTCTTAGCAACTGAACTCAGGGCCCATTAGGAATTAGGAAGGCAGAAATCGGGAAAGACTTTTGCTGGCGTTCCAGTTAGGTTTTTGACATTGGACTCACTAGCGCCAAGAAGTGCCTTACTCAAATAGAACATACGCGGCGAAATAATTAGATTGTGTGTCGACACGAAAGCGATACAGTCCGGTTTATATACAAGTACGAAGCATATCGAGGCACATTCATTTGAATCGTAATACGCCACAATGCCCTGCAATATGCTTCGGATCAGAGTGGGGACTAGAGACACAGGGAGATTCGTTATGGCAGTACCACCTGCGCAATGAACAGAACAAAAAAATTGTGGAGACAAATTTTGCACATCACAAAAACAAAAAGAAAGCTCGCTGTAAATAAAAGCCAACTAGTACAAAGACCACAAATTCTGTTAAATAGGCTCGCTTCGGAGACAAGATTTGCAAATTACACAGCGAAGAGGAAACTAAAAAAACCTACTGCAAATTTGGTTACAAGAAAAGGCAAAAAAAAAAACTCTTTCGATAAAACGGCGTTCGATAAAACGGTGTTCGATAAAACGGTGTTCGATAAAACGGTGTTCGATAAAACGGTGTTCGATAAAACGGTGTTCTGTAAACTGTCCGCATCCCCTTTTGGGTGAGGCAGAGTTTCTGCGACATTGGTCTACCCGGTTTATTGAGGATTTCGAACAAAAGGGATATTTATTCATGCCAGTTTTCCAGACCTGTGTCCTTGGGATTTTCGTTGTAACAAAATGATTTTGGCGTTAGAATAGTGTGTTAGTGCGGTACAGTACCCATTGTGACATAAACCCAAACCTGTTCTGTATATTGCTGCATTCTTGAAGCGAATGTTTTTGTATCATTGTTTACCTTGCATGTTAATCTTGTGGTTGTAAGCAACTCTAAATTGTTTGTATGTTAATCTTCTCTCGACAATCAACTTGAAGCTGTTTATATGTTTCTGTAAGTGTCTGTTTCTTGCAGCCTTCGCGCTCTATTTGTTTTGTAGCAACCGGCGCTGTACTTGTTTAATTGTTTCTGGTTATGTGGTATCATTGATACCAGGATTTTTTATAATAAATTATAAATAACATAATAATAATAAACATCACTTCTGTATTAATTTGTTGTCTTATATTTGCGTAATGTCTTGTTCTTCTTCAACAATGTTGACAGGTATGAACATTACACCGGACTTAGACGGGTAGATTTATCTGTGACTATATAAGACTATTGCGCAGGCATTGTTTTACTTTGGCCGGGTGGCTGAATCGAGTCAGACAGACAGACAGACAGACAGACCAAAATTTCCGGGTTTAAGTAGCCCAAGAAAGACTATCGTCTTTAAAAACGCGCAGCATTAGAAAGCATAGCAGCTGCCCAAGCAGAAAGCTGACGGGCGCTCTTTCGTTTACTTTGACGGAGGCGCCTGCCAAGAATGGCGTAACGGTAGGCTGGGCATGCTCAGATCACTAAAACAAAAAGGTCCATTCGGAAACTCGCAAATTTCAGGATAATGTAAATGCGTCCATAATACTTTTAAATGTTTGACGATTTAAAACAACACGAATTTATTTCGACAATAAAAAAGGCGCAGCTCTATTTTGATTGACGTTCACACCACATATAGAGACAAGGAAGTTACACATCCGTGTCCGGGTAGCTGGAAACGTGCCATGGCTTTGCAAAGGTGTCGTGTACATTTTAAAGACGGTAGTCTTTCTTGGGCTACTTAAACCCAGAAATTTTGGTCTGTCTCAATGTCTGTCTCTCCGTCTGTCTGTCTGTCTGTGACTCGATTCAGCCACCCGGCCAAAGTAAAACAATGCCTGCGCAATAGTCATATAGTCACAGATAAATCTACCCGTCTAAGTCCGGTGTAATGTTCATACCTGTCAACATTGTTGAAGAAGAACAAGACATTACACAAATATAAGACAACAAATTAATACAGGAGTGATGTTTGCAGTGTTCCTTTATAAAAAATCATACATGCTTGACTTCGGTGAAATTAAATACTTCATCAACTCCAGAAAAAAAATTAACTTCGCCGTCGCCTGCTGTCGCCCGCGCCACGATAGCTTCTTGCGGCATTTTAAAGAATCAACCGGCAACATTTACGAAGGGTTCCGCTAGATATGTTCCACGTTCCGCTTGCAACGCACGTGGAGTACGCGGTTGTATAAACTTTGAAGTAGGGCGCCTCGATTCACGCGCGTCTTCGCCGTACGGCAGCGTTAACATCAAGACACCCGGTTTGGAGCAGTGGAACGCAGGAAATGTAAAATGATTTAAGCAAACCTTTGGCGTCTTTACCTTGGGAGGAGCGCGACGCAAGAGGAACAACATGAGAGGTGAGCGGGAAAGCGAAGGGAGGCATTTACTTTGCAAAAGTCGATAAAAACTATCGTCTTTTGACGACATTTGCAACGAAAGGAGCAGATACGGGGCCATTTTTTTTTGTATAAATCAACACGCATGAGAAAAAAAATTGATTCCTTGCTCGGTTTAAGCACACTTCGCTAGAGCTCGTTATTGAACTTCGCCGTTTTATGATGGGCCAGTGCATTCTAAGGTAGCCATTTGGCTCGAAAGGCTAACCGGAAAATACTCCCCGGACTTATTCGATCATTGATTTATATTAGTGTCTCGTGTAGCGCCGAGCTAACGCATTCACAGCCATTATCATTCGCTCCAAAGGTCACAAATTTTCCTTGGTTAGGGGTCATCATCATAATCATCCTATCTACGCCCACTGCAGGGCAAATGCTCTCCCATAGATCTCCAATTATACCGGCTCGTTCTTACTGCAACCAATTTATCTCCGCAAACTTCTTGATGTCGTCCGCCCATCTGACCTTCGGCGGCCCCCTGCCACGCTTGCCTTCTCTAGGGATCCACTCTGTTACCCTTAATGACCAACGGTTATCTTGCCTTCGCATTAGATGTCGTGCCCACACCTCTTTCTTCTTAATTTCTTGGGATATGCCCTTAACACAGATTTTTTCTCTGACCCACTCTGCTCTCTTGTCTTTTAACGTTACACCTATCATCTTCCGTTTTATCGCTCGCTGAGTCGTCTTAGTTGTTAGGTGTGTAAGTCCTATAAACACGACCATTTCCTTCTCCGCCCCCTTTGCTATTGACGATACATTGGGCACCTTCACTAACCCTTCGCCATTTCTTTCGCGTTGTTCAATTTCAGTGGGTCCCAATCAGTATTTGCAAATTCAGTCTCAATTTTTCACCAGAAATGGCTGCAGTAGAAACTTCTTAATTTTTTATAACGGCGGTAAACGAAAGTTTAATCAAAATAGCCAACTGGGAGAGTTAGTGAATTAGTGAGAGTTAGTGTGTCAGCGTCATGACAGCGACAAGCGAAAGTGAGAACGGAAAACTCAACAAACACCTGCGCTTATTTTTCCAACCTTTCGTCCCAACTTTCAATTGGCGCTAGTATGAAGAGAAGAACCGATACGGGCTAGATAATTTATTGGTTGGGTGGTTCACGTCTTAGGAAATGAACCGCGGGAGTAGTAGGAACACTTCTTCCAACCATTAAAGTCAGGAAAATCTGTCCAACACCCCGTCCCCCACGAAATTGTGCCTAGTGGTCCCTTCTATACTATCAGTACAATGATGATAAGAGTTCCGAACCCAAGAAAGCGGCACGCTAGTCGTTGTGCAAGCGATCCTCATTAACTGGGTCACTAATGAAACGCATGCTTGTCCCTCAAGGGGACGGAAAAGCCTAAGCTGGACATCGCGCAACGACAATCATATAAAGCTGGACTAAGGTTATCTCCCTGAGACTTCCACGAAGAAACTACTGGAGTTAAGACTGCATACAACACATGAAAACAAATGCAAAAGGTGCATCACATCTCGCAACTGGGAAGTCTCGAATTAATAGCAACAGAAGATCCACTCACGACGAAAACAACCCTCCTTTCCAACCCTTCTTCGCCCCTCCCCGATGTGCAAAGAGACCGCGTTCCCCTATTCATTCGACAAGCCGTACGAGTGGCCCCAACATAGAAAAAAATTGTGGTTGATCCGTCTTTCATAGGAATTGGTAAAACACGAAAGTGGAAGGGGCCTTCGCAGGAGCAGATGAATGTTAAAGGAACCTCCTTCATGTGCGAAGGGTTCATGAGCCTGACCCCGCCAGACAAAGTGACGACGACAAGCAAGAAACAAACAAATAGCCGTTAATCTCTGGGACAGAAAAACCAAAAATAACATGTGCAGAAATAGCAGCTGGAAACACATAAGGGTCATGGGAACAAGACGAAAACGGAGGGTGCCTGAGTTCACACGCGTCCCCCGTACACGAAGGCGCTGGCATCGAGGCGCCAACTGTCGGCGCTCATTAGCGTCATGATGCGTTACTTAGCTTCGCCTCTCCTAGACGGCAGCACCTTCTGAATGACGTATAGAGAAGGATATAAGGTGCGTTCGTAGAGCTGTTGATGTCTGAGTTCTAAAGCAGTTGCAAGAGCGCCTCGTACCTCCCGTTGCGGAGAGAGAGTTCCTGGGCTCGAATCTTGGCGCCACCCCGTCGATTGCACTTTTTTCTGGCAAAGTCACTTCCGTGACGGATATGACGTCACTTATATGTTGGTGTACCCGGCATAAAACACTGTCGTGTTAACATACACTGACTTTACTGCATGGCAGCAAGATACACCGATGCGTCTACATACCTTCATGAGCCGAACACCCGGCGTCCATGTAACAACCGCCAACGGACAAGAATTCGACGCCCCTACTATTAGCACCACCTCCACGAACGCTGTGAAAGCAGCAGCACTATGTTTTAGCTGTCACGACAGGAAAATACGTTACCACCATGCTAATCGATTCTAAAGTAGCCTGCCGAAATTACCTCAGGAAAGAAGATGAACTACGGCGGGAAAGACAATGTGTGAGCGTCAAGGCCTCGGTGCAATACACAATTACGAAAATCAGGATTACCAAAATATAATCTTTACATCGAGCCCTTAATGCAGGCTTCAATAATTAATGTAGCGAGAAGAGTGTTTGTTCGAGGGAGATATAACCACTCCTATCACAATGGGGTAAGCAGGGACTACTTCCTCATTTATTTAGGGGAAGAAGGAGAGGGGGGTTTACGCCACCACTAAAAATATAAAAATGAAACGGCCGGCGCCCAAACAACATCATCACTTTTCTGGTTTATTAAAGCTGAAATGTTAGTTGTTGCGTTCATTCCAATAACCACATTTCTATACGAGTGCGCACAGGATTCGAAGAACTATTGTAGGGAACAAACCAACACCCCCCCTATAATTTCGTTCTTGAAATTTATAATATCGAATTATCTATGCAAAGTGTAAATGTTATATAGGCGACAAAAGGCCTCAATAATGCGGAATGCGGCAGATGCAGCACTCAAAATTTGGGGGTGCTCTGACATCAGACAGGAAAAGGCGAGTAACAAGTAAAAAAAATTGGCCCCGTATCTGCTTCTTTCGTTGCAAATGTCGTCAAAAGACAATAGTCTTTATCGACTTTTGCAAAGTAAATGCCTCCCTTCGCTTTCCCGCTCACCTCTCATGTTCCTCTTGCGTCGCACTCCTCCCAAGGTGAAGACGCCAAAGGTTTGCTTAAATAATTTTAAATTTCCCGCGTTCCACTGCTCCAAACCGGGTGTCTCGATGCCAACGCTGCCGTACGGCGAAGACGCGCGTGAATCGAGGCGCCCTACTTCAACGTTTATACAACCGCGTTTCCCTACTCCACGTGCGTTGCAAACAGAACGTGGAACCTATCTAGTGGAACCTTTCGTAAATGTTGCCGTTTGATTCATTAAAATGCCGCAAGAAGCTATAGTGGCGCGGGCGACAGCAGGCGACGGCGAAGTTAATTTTTTTTCTGGAGTTGATGAAGTATTTAATTTCACCAAAGTCAAGCATGTATGATTTTTTATAAAGGAACACTGCAAACATCACTCCTGTATTAATTTGTTGTCTTATATTTGCGTAATGTCTTGTTCTTCTTCAACAATGTTGACAGGTATGAACATTACACCGGACTTAGACGGGTAGATTTATCTGTGACTATATAAGACTTGCGCAGGCATTGTTTTACTTTGGTCGGGTGGCCGAATCGAGTCACAGACAGACAGACAGACAGACATACAGACAGACCAAAATTTCTGGGTTTAAGTAGCCCAAGAAAGACTACCGCCTTTAAAAGTAAAGACGTATAAATAGAACCTCAGCCAATTATTTCAAAATAAAAGGACAAAATCTTAGCTATGCAATTCATGTACTCTGCATAAGCTTCCAACTGTTTCATTTGCTTTTTAACACGAAAGTGTTTTATTCCCGGGTACACGAAGATTTCCCATACGTCATATCCGTCACGGAAGTGACGCCAGTACAACGAAGCAAACGGCCTGTAAAGGGTGCACCCCTGCACAGAGGTTCTTGCGGGGAAGCAACCTTTATAACTAACGAGTACGTCATACATAGTTTAACAACGTGAGGGTTCGAGCTAGTTGGTACTCCATAGTGAAAATTTAAAGCGCAACAAATTTAGACACAAGACGAATGACACAGGGACAAGCGCTAGGCTGAAGAGTTACACACGCAAACGGGCTCGTAGAACTAGAAAAATAACTTAACAACGTGAGGGTTCGAGCTAGTTGGTACTCCATAGTGAAAATTGTCCCTGCGCTTGTCCCTGTGTCATTCGTCTTGTGTCTAAACTTGTTGCGCTTTAAATTTTCACTTTGTCATACATAGGTTTGTTTGTTTTCGGGTTTGATATTTTAACACAAACGTTTTATGCCGGAATCCACCAATATTTCACTGACGGCATATCTGTCACGAAACTGACACCAGTACACCTTTGCCTTTTGCCAAAGCGACCCGCCAGCAAGACGTCGGTCGCCAAGCACAGCCATAAGGCCGCCGCCGTCCCGCAAATCATGCCCAGCTGCAGATTTCGTTTCACATTTCACTTTCGTGTTCTACCGATTCCGATGACAGAGGAATGAACCACCGTTTTTTTTTTCTCCAAAGGCATTGCTAAACGTCTGATGTTTGTGGCCACCGCAACGCGCCAAAGGGAAAGTAAGTTTAATCTGGGCACAACTAGCTACAGAAAAGTAATTGTCGATAGCCGTTGGCAAATGGTAACTAGCGTGACTAAATAAGCTACGCTTAAGAGTACCGCCACTTCGTGCATCCGGAAGCGTCTGGGGCCATTTTGTTTCTGGCTTGCAGTGTTGCCCTCTCTCCCAATGAAACCGCCGCCGGTTGTGACGGGCAGAGTGCGACCGGCCGCTCTAGCGTCCGCGCAGCAGAGAGAGAGAGAGAGAGAGAGAGAGAGAGAGAGAGAGAGATGTGGGAGAGGCGCCCAGAAACAAAATGGCTGCGCCCATATGCAAACAAATATCGCGTGGTGCCGAGCGACCAATGAAAATGCGGGTGGCACATAACAATGAGAGAAAAGAGTGCCGATACTCTAAAAGCCTGTATTTAGTGACGCTAATGATAACCAGTCAGCTCCCTGGTCCAACTTCTTCCTGCCACTTGCTATAGCCCGAAGTTTCGCGGGGTGCCGCAGCCCGTGGCGTTGTACGAGCGCCATTGCTTCCAGGTATGCATCCCAAGGGTTGAACCACCTGGTTCCACTCTCTCATTCGCAGACGCTAAACCCGCTTTGCTGCCCACTCTTGCCTTCTTTACTCTGTACACCTCTCCACTTTTAATCGTCAGTGCAGCCAAAGCGGAACGCAGCTGTCTACGCCCGGCGAGGCACTCCACGCACCAAAACACGGAAACGGTGACGGCGGCGGTGTCAGGTACCATGGTTTCCGCAAGCCCGTTTCCACATATATGCTTGGAATTGCAGGAGGTAAAGCAATAAATATGCCATGTTTTCAGCGAAAAGCGAATAGAAATGATGTCCTGCACGTGTGAAGGAAAAAAAATGTGTACAAACCGCGGCTGCGCAGCCAAATAGCGGCGCGAATTGCTGAATGTCGGAACATAAAAGAGGCGCCGACCAGTCCAAACAAAAAAAAAAACATACAAACAAAAAGCAGCGTGATAAATGATGGTGCTCGAAGCCCCAGGATGCGGCGGTAAACACGGCAAATGTACGGTACGAGGTGGCTAGCTGCGGTTACCCGAGGCACTTCATAAGCGCAACGGAACGCCGACTGGCACGACGGGAACAATTGGGCCACCTCCTCCCCCGATGAAGCGAGCTCCCGCACCATACATTCCAGGAACAAGCGAGTGTTTGGCACGTGTCCTACGGGAATATGACGTGCAGGTGGCCCACGTTCCAGCCAAAAAGATGCGCCATGAGCTCGTGAGAGTCAAGGACCGCTTGCCGAATGAGCGTTTTCTCGATGTCTTATATTAGATGCCTAGCGCCGGTCCCGGAACTCATGGTCTCGGAACTAGTGGTCCCAACTTCAAAGTAGGAAAAAATGGTCCCACCACTACTGCACCTTTTGCATGAGCGCCTAAATGAGGGAAAGAGGGAAGGGGTGAGTGTATTTATATTTATATGTTTGTATTTGTGCACAATGTATTTTGCATCTGTCTGTATATAATATATTTGGTAAGGCTGAATTTAATTGAGTTAAATTCTCCATACAAATTTGACATGTATGTTCTCCCGTGCTTTCTTTGCTTGGGTTCGTCTGTTTATTAAAGCTTGATAAAAGAGTCCCACTTGGGCCTGTGGGGGGAGCCTATTTACTGTGACAGTATTATTTAGGTTACGTGAAGTATCTAAAATGTGAGTGGGCCGGTGCCGCTGAATATCAGACAACATAGAATTGTACTAGGGCATCACGCTCGCAGATATATCGCTGTCTCAAAAAATAATTTGACCAGATGAATGGTTTACTGCGTTAGCTATGCTGCGTTGCAGTTCTCTCCATCTGAAAGGCTTCAATATCTGCAGTTCGGACCAAGCGAAGCGGCACTAATAAAGATTTTGGACCTTTGTAATTTTGTAGCTTGCAGCTCAGATACTTTTCTTCTTCTCCGAAAATATGCAATGTAGCTATCATTACACCTCTTGTCTTGCTGCAAAGTTTAGAAGGCTGCTGGATAACATGAGTTGTTAATTTTGCCGGCGTGTCGCGGGAGCGTAACAATTGCTGACGGCAGCAGGTGAGCTCATCAAAACTGGTCACCCACTTTCAACAACAAACTTATTCTTCGGAATTGCATTTGAGCACAAATATTTGCAGTTTATTCGCGCGAATACACAAAAATGTTTTGGCGCGTCTTTCTGACAGCTTTACTTTCCCAAAAATTGCGAGAAACAAAGACAGTCACTTGTCATGGTTCAATGAAAAGCCGACGATTTATGTAAGTTGATGCACCACCGCCGCCAGACTAGCCCTTTGAGGACGCCCCTTAAAAACCAAAGAGCAAACAGGAAGGAGTGGGGGGGAGGAGGTGGCTTGCTTCGGTAGAATATTGCTTTTGCTTGAGCTGGCCCGCGTTGCCCTCTTAAGATGAAATTTGTCATGGTGCTGAATATCCTGACAGCCACGTTGGACCGGCGGCCCAGCCGATGCTGCGCGAGCTATTCGCGATAAGGCGTGCCGCAACGTTACTAACCTATCTAGTAACCTAACCTATCTAGTAACCTAACCTATCTAGTGACGTTGGGCGTGCCCATGTCTCGGAACTCTGCCTGTCACCAACCTTTCTTTCTCGCGGCGACTCGCGAAAGGTGGGCCTTCTTGGAACACGGGTGGACTCAAAAACTTAAGCGGGAAGGGAGCATGGAGTGTGGCCGTTGCTGGAATTAGTGGTGGTGACCGGGAAAACTTCCGATGGTGGTAGAAAGAACTCACATGCGGAAGTACCCGTGACTAACGCCTAGTAGTATTGAAGTGCTCGCTCATAAGAAACTGGTGACCCTTCTTTCTGAGCATGCCTTTAAGTATTCTGTAGATCAGAAAGCCGCCTGCTTCTCACGTGACTTCTCTTTTTTTCCTGTTTTCCTTTTGGTTTCCCCCTTTGTATGCCGTGACGTGCGGTTAAATAAAAAAAAGTTCGAAGCAGGGTAAATAAGTGGAAGAAAGAAAGTTTGGTCGATTAGAAATTGCGCAGAAATATATTTTAATGATGAAAGCCATAGAGGGTAAACTACTCATGATTCGGAGCCCAGCCTGCGTTGCCGTCTGCATATTCAAACGCATGATGAGCACAATTCCGCTCTCTCACCCGGTTAGGAGAGATAAAACCTTATTATTTGTATTAAAATATTCTTTGCCGACTACCCCCCATAACTTGGTCCTTGTAACGCACTACATTTGCCCAAAAATATATAATTGCGGATCTAATGGTTTAATAGTTAAAATAGCGTGAATAGAGAGAATTAGTTGTAGTGCGTAATTTCAATACAATACAATACGAAAGAAATAGAAATATGAAATATTACAAACAACTACAGAAATAAAAAATGCATCTTCAGAGATCCAGAACAAACGAAGAATGAAATAAAAAGCCGGAAATAACGGCGGAAACGCGAATAAAAACACCAAAAATGGGCCAAATGTGTTACGCCATGCGCGCGCATTTGCACAAAAATGCGTACTAAAATGCTTACTGAGAGTTTTTGTTACAGAAGGCGATACAACATTCCAGCAAGATGCACCAAATTGAAACAAAGAGCCAACGTACGGTTTTGAGGAATCATTTTGCCCGAAGAAGTGCCCGGGAACATTTGTTCCGGGGTCATAAGTTCCGGGACCAAATGGTCCTACTTTGAAGTTCGGACCATTTGTTCCTACATACGGTTGATGCACCTCTGCCGGCGACCAGCCTCTTCAAGCCGCCGCAAAGAAAGTAGAATAAAAAGCGAAGGTCAATACAGGAAGAATGCGGCGGGGGGGGGGGGGGGGGGGGGGGGGGGGGCTGGAGGAGTAGTGGACTCGTTTTGGTAGCATATTTCTTTGCTTGAGATGGCCCTCATTGCTTTGTTTAGAAGAAATTTTCCTTGGTGCTGACTGTCGCTACAGCATGGATTGACCAGCAGCTCAGCCGATGCTCGCGATAAGACGTCGGCATCTCTGGATACTGTGCTTGTCACGGACCTCGCTTACTCGTGGCGTATCGCAAAAAGGTGCGGCTTCCTGGATCCCGGCCGGATTCAAAAACTATCTTCTTGAACGGGAATGGCGCGTAGAGTCGGTCCGTGCCTGAAAATGGTTGCGGTGACTGAGAAAACTTCTGAGAGTGAAGGGGAGAGAGAACTCACTACGCACGCACCTGTGAAGTGCTTGCTCACAAGAAACTGGTGGACCTTCTTTCTGAGGCACGCTGCTACTTATTCTGTACATCATGGAGCCGCACGCTTCTTTTTTTATTTCCTGTCTTCCTTTCTGTTTGGCCCTCTTTATGCCATGACGAACAGTTAAATAAAGTAACCCGAAAGCAAGGTGGATGAGGGGAAGAGGAGAGGATGGCCGAGTAGAAATGTCGCAGAAGTATCTTTCAACGGTGAGAGCATAGGTAACCAGTAAAAAGCGCTGAGGCTCACAGGAATACGTCGTCTGCTCCCGTTACTTCCGGTTCGAGATCTCTCCTGCGCTCCCCTACGCCGGCGGCTTTCAGGCGCGTGTGTGCGTGTTGTGTGCTTGCCTGTCAGGTAAACTCCTAGTAGGGTAATCGTTGTTTTTTATGGAATTCCCAATGCATGAGCGTTTTTTTTTTTCGGCGGAAACACATAAACAACAAGCACACGCGCGCGTGAAAGCCGATGGCGAACGGGAGGCCAGGAGAGCTCCCGAACCAGAAGTGGCGGCGCTCCGCAGAAGAAAACAATGGCCCCATGAGCCTGTGCGCTTTTAAAGGGTTCACCTATTAGAAGGTAAGCAACTCAAGATTCATGGCCAACGCCTTCGTTGCCGCCCGCATATTCGAACACATGATGAGCCGAATCCCGCACTTCCACCCTGTACGGGGGACTAAAATTTCATTGTTTTAATGCGTGCTTCTTCATCCTGTACCTCCGTAAGCAAAACCTGGTAACGCACTGCATTTGCACAAAATAAATAATCAGCGGATGTAACGATTTAATAGAAGAGAATTTGTCGAGCGGAATTTTAACAAATCAAAAATGGGAAAGAAATAGAAAACAAAGTATTTTACGAAAACACTGACTAAATAAATATGCATCGTCAAACATCTGCAACAAACGAAGAAGAAAATAAAAAGCACGGAAAGAAGGGCGGAAACCGATAATAAATCTCGAAAACATGCCAGCCATGTTACGCCATGCATCTGCGAGTAATGCATTCATTCGGTATATAGTGACAAGGCAGATACTTGGAATAACGATATTTTGATAAACCAAAAACTCGAAAACACAAAAAAAGAAAATATTAAAAAAATCAACTAGTGAAAGAGGGAGAGAAGGAATGAATAAGAATATTGGTCTTAAACTTATAAAAACGTGATGACTAGACAAGAAAAAAAGGCCGGAGAAGAACGGCGAAAATACGAATAAAAAAATCCCTAACCGCGCCAATCGTGTAACTCCCTTAACTTGTACAAAAAAGCATGGCTTGCAGGAATAACGCTCTTAATCGTTATACTAGCATAAATTGAGATAACAGGTTGAACGGGATCTGAAAAACCACAGAAAACAAAATATAAAGAAACTAAATAATACATAAACGCGAACTTCCAGGATCAAAAATATGAATTTTATACACCTCCCCAGCGAATGCACATTCATAAACAAATCAAACGCTAACACGAAAATATGAGCTAGAACATACAAATTGCGCGATTTCTTTCCATGAAAGTCAAAATGACGCGTCGTCTAGTTGCAAAAACGAAGTTGGGAAATGTGCCTTTCCAAATATAGCCCCGACGCGCCGTTATTACACCTCCTCGAACAGTATTTTTTTCAATTTTGCGTGTTCTGGTTGATATTTTAGTGTTCGCATTTCATTTTTCCATGACTGCACACGAAATTAGAAGAACAGGAAAGAACGCAAGAACAACGACCAACCATGAACTAAGACTTGCATTTGCGGGAAAATGAATTATTGGTAAACTTGAGGCACTTAATCGCTGTAATTATGTGAACGTGTGTCATCGGTAAGAAGAAACAAAGGAAACATTAGAGACAGTAAAACAACCAAGCGAATACTGGTACTGGTGCCAAATCTGGTGCCAAATCTGGTTTAAAAAACTCGCCATAAAGCAGAAGGCGTAAGAATGCTAAACATCTGTAGAGAATTTTTCCGAATTTCCGCAGATTTCTGTATACCTGTCTTGTGCCAGTCCTCACAAAATGGATCGAACGCCCCTGTCGCTCATGAAGAACTAGTCGTGCTTTTTTGGATCTCATAGTAACGCTTGCTAGGAGGAACATAAAAAGCGGAGTATCATCGTGAATAGTATATTTTCCCGCGGGAGGGGAGTATTATTTTTGGTTAGAGGAAGAGACGTGTTACTAAAAGGAACGCTAGCACCCGCATACACGCTGCCTGAAAATGAAGGGGGCTGGATTGCGGGTTGAATCGCCCCCCACCCTAGCTATGTCCTTGTTGAGTATATTTTTTGCCTCTATTTATTTACTGACTGAATAATTTGTAAACTAACAACTACGTGAATTAGGTAGGTAACACGAACGAATCGTTTAATGACAGTTTTTGGGAGAGCACGCGATACCGCACTCGAGTAAAATCCTCCCATTTTGTGTCGGCTTTGTGGCGCAGTGGGTAGAGCACCATGTACAGGCGGGGACTTAATTTTGCAGACCACGCGAGCGCGTGGCAAAAGCCACCGATGCGCGCTCTGGAGGCCCGGCGCCTGTTGTCAAAACCATCGCGGCGCGCATGCGCGTCCTGTTTTACTCGCAGGCACGCCGATTTCCTCGCTCCCTGCAGCGGTACTGAGATGGTCACTGAAGCACCGCAGAGCGACGAGTTTGTAGCATTCCTTTCGTTCCGATGGCACGTTTGGGGCCTAACGGGACGATTGCGCGGGCTTTGGTGCAAGTGCTCCTCGCGTCCTGATAAACACTTGCGCGGAATGTTTTATTTGTTTGTTTTGTGCTTTATCGTGTATCGACGATGAGACTAGCGGCTTGCGAACGGCGACCCCGTATAAAGCGCGTACGAAGCACAGTCTCACGGTACCGCTCTACCGACGACTAAATGCCAGCTGTATGAATAGCGAACCTTTATTCACCTTGTTTATTTTGTAATTTGTCCACTGAACATATATTTCAGCTCTCTCTCCGCTGCCCATAAAGTAGGCGATTTCCAAGTTTAATAAAAGAAATTATTTCGGTGTTTTTGCTGCCTACTTCATTACTTAAAAATGATAGATATGCGTACCCATATAAATTGTCTGTTCGCTCTACCCGTCGCATTCGTAAAAATGGCACCTCGGGTTCCCATTGAATGCCGTAAAATTATTCGCTACTTTTGAGAAACCGTTTTTCAAAGGGACATTTGCCGGCTTACTAATAGATCAAGAGTGCTGTTAGGCGTCGAATTCATGCATGCGGGGATAAACTTCTCCAAGGCCGGAGCAATTCTTCAAGGTCGGCTTGAACTGATTGATTATGAGGTTTTAACGCGCGGATTCTCCACAGGCGATTAGGCGCGCCGTAGTTGAAAGCTTCGGATTAAATTTGATTATCTGGGGATGTGCAGCATGCGCCGAAATCCCGAATACACTTGAGCCTTTTCACTTTTTGCCGACATCAGAAAAGGGCCACCTTGCAGATGCCCAGTGGAGCGGAAGGACAGGGTCAACAACCAAACAGGAGCTGATTGTTTTTCAGTGGTTGAACACCCGTTCATAAGTGACAAAAGTATTCGGAAGGCCCTAAGTAGCAATTAATATCACGGCGAAAAGTAGTGAATAATGTTATGGCGTTCCTCGATGAGAACCCGAGGTGTCGTTTTGAATAATGCCGACGCGCAGAACGAACAGACAATTTATATCGGTACGCATAATTTTCAAGTAATGAAGTAGGTAGCAAAAACACCGAAATAATTTCTTTTATTAAACTTGCAAATCGCCTACTTTATGCGCAGCGGAGAGCGAACTGAAATATATGTTAAGTGGGCAAATTACAAAATGAACAAGGTGAATAAAGGTTCGCCGTTCATACAGCTGGCATTTAGTCGTCGGTAGCGCGGTACCGTGAGACTGTGCTTCGTACGCGCTTCATTCGGCGACGCCGTTCGCAAGCCGCTAGTATCATCGTCTATACATGATAAAGCATAAAAGAAACAAAGAAAAAAGAAAACATTCCGCGCAAGTGTTTATCAGGACGCGAGGAGCACTTACGCCAAAGCCCTCGCAATCGTCACGTTAGGCCCCAAATGTGCCATCGTGAAGAAAAGAATGGTACAAAGGCGTCGCTATGCGGTGCTTGAGTGACCTTTGCAGCACCTCTGCAGGAAGCGAGAAAATCGGCGTGCCTGCGAGTAAAACAGGACGCGCATGCGCGCCGCGCCGGTCTCGACAACAGGCGCCGGGCCTCCAGAGCGCGCATCGGTGGCTTTTGCCACGCGCTCGCGTGGTCTGCAAAATTAAGTCCCCGACTGTATTGCGTTCGCCCGCAGGGTCGTGGGATCGAAACCAGGCGCCGGTAAGTATTATTTTTTATATAGTGTAGGGGGAGGGGTGCGGACCTGTTGTTGAGAGCGAGGAGGGTAGCGTGATGCGGGAGAGGAAGAGCGGGGGAGGGGCGCACCTGCGAGCGATGCGGACTACTACGGACGCCTAGAATGGGTGACATCGTGAGTTAAAGAAATGCTCTGCATTTGAAAGGATGCCTGAAAAATCACACCAAGCCCTACGTCGAATGCCAGGAAACAGTGGTGTACGAGATACCATTGGAGCACTGTGGCAAATCGTTCGTCGGACAAACCGGGCGTCGCATCAACGACAGGTTAAGGGAGCATGCCAACGCACTGAAGGTCGGCACGGGCAGCATGCTTGATCAACACGTCAAGGCTGGCCGATGTACGCCACAGTTCGAGAAATGCAGTATCTTGCAACGATACAAGGGCCAGCGCACGCGCGAAATATGTGAAGCGTTTGCGACACACGAAAGAGGAGGCTCGTGTGTAAGCACCCGGTCATTAGCACTCCCGCAAAAAGAAATTTTGTACTTGTCGAGATAGCGTTGTCCGTTGATAGCAACATTCCCTCTCTTTGTAAATAACTTTGTAAGGAGTACTCGCACGAAATTTTTGTGTTACGTTTTTTTTTGCTGCTATGTGTGCCTGCCAGCCCGATAATCGTAGAATGACACATTAGACGGTCGAGCGCAGCGTAAACATTCATTTACGGCGTCGTTTATTCGTGTCAGTTTCGGTTTCGACAAAACGAATGCCGCGCGGCCGCCACGACAGCCGGTATCACGTGTAGTCATCATTCTTGCCGTACCGCTCTGGACGCGCGTAGAGCACGCGCGCGCCCAGACCGGCCGAGGTCTTCACCGTCCCCACTCACCCGGGGCAGCATGACGTGTACAGTGGTGATCTCGCTAAGGGTGAACACGGAAGCGCGTGGCCGCCGGTACTATCAGAGCAGCCTACCGTGCCCAGCGCGAACCATCACGCATGCGCTGTGCGTGCCGAGCGAGACTATGCTTTCAGCGCGCGCGCACTGCGTCGTCGGAGCGTCGCTCGTCGTCTGCTATGTGTATCGCGCGTGTAGCGCTGGAGCTCTCAGCCACTGTATGAATGGGTGAAAACTAGAATCCACATGAAAAATGTTTCCGTGTGAGCGGTAATTCGTTCTTTCAGCTCCAATACAATGTTTTCGGCACAGCAGCGTAACGCGCCCACTTGTTTCAAACACCCTCAATAAAAAGATCACGCAGATTTTACAGCACTTCATTTTTGCAAGTGCTTACAAAAATTCTTTTAAATGCACATAGAAGCACGCAATTGAAGGCTTCGAGGGTGGTCACTCAAAGGGGGCGCGCAGGCGATACGACCTTCATTCAATATATGGGAGAAAACTATCATCCTTTACCTTTAAGTGCGAATGCACTTCTTAAGCGACCCTGAACCTGCGTCCACCGGCGATGTAGGCCGCATAGCATACCCACGTGGGGGATTGGCCAGGAATCTCCTCGTCTTCCTTGGCAACGGGGGAGGAGGAGGGGGAGATGGGCGCGCGCTGCCTGGCCGCTGACATGGCACATACCCACTTGGGGGATTGGCCAGGAATCGGGCGTGAGAAGGGCTAATGCACCCGCTTAAAGGAAAGCTGAGATCCGCTATAGCAATCAAGTACAACGACAACACAAATAGGTGTCTGTGAATAAATGCATCTTTCTTTCTTTGTAGTTGTGTGTGTGTGTGTGATCTCTCTTTCGCGAACATTACCGAACCGCGCAAATTCACAACTCGTGCATTCGCCCTTTCGCATTCTTCCCCTCGGGGAAATTGCGGGGAATTTTTTATATTTGGGCGTTTTCATGCAAGAATCCAGGAATCGTGGATTAAAGCAAGGTACCAGTAGCAGACGATACGCAACATAGCAGACGACGAGCCGACGCTCCGATGATGCGATGCGCGCGCTGAAAGCAAAATATCGCTCGGTCCGCACAGCGCATGCGTGATGGTTCGCGCTGGGCACGCTAGGCTGTTCTGATAGTACTGGCGGCCACGCGCTCCCGTGTTCACCCTTAGCGAGATCACCACTGTACAGTGCGCGTCAGGCTTGTCTAGGGCAAGCGAGCGCGCGGCTTCCGAGCATGCTGGCGACATCTGCTGATAGTGGCTGGGTTGGAGATAGCTTGCCATTGCGCGTGCGTGGATCTCGAATAGGCTCGGTTCGGTCGTCTTACAGCATGGGCCTCTCAAACTTAGAGATGCCACGCCCCACAAGGGGCGCTTTTATTCTGAAGTGCCAATTGTAGGCGGTGACACGGTAAGCGCGTAATTTGAAGTCATGCATTATCAGTGCAGCCGTTACTTAATCGCACAAAAGTTTTGACGGAAAGCGCTGCAGTGCGTTTTTGTTGCGTGCTTTTCGTTTGCTAAACATGAGATTCAAAAGATTAGCGGAGGTAGTTTTCTAGCATTGCGTGACCGCCTGATGGGTAACCACCTCGTCGAACAACGCGTCTATCTGGCCTGCCAACGCTCCTGGCTGCCACTGTGAACGACAATCACCCCTCGAGGGGGTGGCGTCTGAAAATTCGAGCGGCACATGCGAAACGAAGACCGGCCTGACCCTGTCCGACATCGGCGCACGCGCAATGGCAAGCTATCTCTAACCCAGCCGCTATCAGCAGATGTAGCCCGCACGCTCCCAAGCCGCGCGCTCGCTTGCCCTAGGCAAGCCTGACGCGTACTGTACACACGCCGGAGCAGCGCGCGTCAACCACAGCCAGCCTCGACGTCGGCAGTTTGGGGCAAGTAGCAGATGTCATGTCGGCCCGCTTTGGGCTTTTTCGTGCGGGCGAAGATTAAAATGGATTTAAAACATGTTACGCCGAACGTTTGCTGTTGAAACTTGCTGGGAGATATTCCCTGATAAAAAGGAAGCATTTTACATAGTTATCTCAGCTTTGAAATTTCCTGTCAGTAATCCTTTAATTTGTTTACTGATCATGCGCACGGCTACTCTTCGAAAATATTTTGCTTATGTATTGCGTTCTTTGTAATCAAATAAACAGTTGTTAGTCAGCGCCTGCGTCGTCTTTCCTTCCCTTCGTCCCGTGTGTAGCGCTGTTTCGTTAAATGATGTACCAACCTGCCCAACTACAAACCCTGCTTCAAGATTAACAAGTGCGGCTGCAAAGTTCATACCAAAATGAGAGCTGAGAAGGCCTGGCAGTCGCGCCGGACAGAGTGTATAGAGTCCCAGAAAAGTGCTGACGAAACCATGCAATGCCTGACGAAGTGTCCCCTCACTCTGCACTACTTGATCGCAACACTTGAGCCACCAAATAGGCTGTACCCGCCGCGATGACTCAGTGGCTAAGGCGTTGCGCTGCTGACCACGAGGTCGCGGGTTCGATTCCCGGCTGCGCTGGCTGCTTTTCTGGAGGAGAAAAGCAAAAACGTGCATGTGTGGAGTTTCAAAGCGCGTTAAAGATCCCCAGAAGGTCAAAATTAATACGGATCCCTCCACTACGACGTGCCTCATTGCACCGATGTGGCTTCGGCGCGTTAAACCACACAATCAATCAAATTAAATTAGCTACGCTTTTACATAAAGACACTAAGCTTGAGCACAACAATCTAGCACGGGCCCCGGAGGCATACGCCGGTTCAACCTGGAACTAACCCTAACCGCTTCCGTGCGCACCACGGAGTCGCCCGTATTGGCCTTACCTCTTTCTCCATCTGTACGACTTCTAGCTCTGGCGTAATCGGCGTCCAGATGAATCACTCAACCGGCCGACGACTCCATGCAGAGGCGACGTATGAATCAACTGGGCCACGTGTTCACACCACGCGCAGGTCCTCGTTCACCAAGCACAAGAAAGCCGTACTCGTCGTCCAACTGCCGCCAGCTCGCCGTCGAAATCCGGTGGCTGGTACGGTGCGATTGACTGTCGTAGCACGCCGGAAGAATTTTCGGAACGGCCGAGAAAACGCGACCCAGGACACCCCGGAAAAGCGACGGCGGTAGCCGTGAAACCTTGCGGAGCGCCCTCCAGGCAC
Organism: Haemaphysalis longicornis; assembly: GCA_013339765.2. Classification (NCBI taxonomy): domain Eukaryota; kingdom Metazoa; phylum Arthropoda; class Arachnida; order Ixodida; family Ixodidae; genus Haemaphysalis; species Haemaphysalis longicornis. Next base: position 84,986,159 of record CM023455.1, on the reverse strand, counting down.
TCTTTGTGTTGTCCGGGGGGAGAGGAAGAGTGAAAAAGCAGGGAAAGAAAAAAAGTTGAAGTGGGGAACGCCGCAGCAGGAGGCGCTGGAAGCAAGGACAGGTGCGAAGTAAAAAAAAAAAAAAACAGAATAAAAAAAAAGAATACAGCAATGGGAGATAAGATCGGAGGGGAGGGGTCATCGGTTGGCCTGGTAGTCATCAAGACACATCAGACGAGGGGGAGCGAGGGAACGCTCTTTCTTTCCTTTTTCCTCCTCACTTTCCCCTCTCGGAACTGCAGAACGCAGCCCGTGAACAAATCGAAAGTGCGGCACTGAAGACGAATGACCCAGATGCCGCAAAGGCCGCCCTCTGACTCTGTCAGAGTGAAACGGCCAGCATGCCTGTCGCTTTGCCGCTTTTCAATCCTCCGTCGATCAACTTCTTTACTTGCTTTTTATCTGTTGCGTATTAAAAAAATTTACGATCTTAAGCAGAGGCCACCATATGAGGAGTTTTTTTTTCTTTTTAAACGAGCCAAATCCAGAAATGGGAACCAAATAAGATAAAACTACCGTGACAAGAGAAACTCGGCAACGTTACCCTAAGAAATATTTTTCAACAAAATAGGTGAGATAGCGCCCGGAGAACGGGCACGCGGATTGTATTTTGTATTGAAAATGAGCCAGGTTCTGTTGTGGCATGGATCAAAATGAGCCAAATTCATTTTCTCGGGGGCAGTGTGCTTTTGGTGTGGCGTCATATGACCGACATGGCAGCATCCTTGTGAGTTCCCGCCTGACAGCTCGTACTGTCACACGGTATGAATTAATTATTTTGGATGTTAGTCAATATTGCGGTAAATGTTATGAACTTTTCAATAAACTAATTATTCGTAATTACTTGCGGCTGTAAACTTCCCCCAACTGACATGTAGGACATACCACATAAGATCTTTGACAGCGTTGCATTTAGTTCCCGTAACCAAATTTCGCTGTTTTCTCACATTCTGTTTGTGGTGGCTGTGCCTCATTAAAAAAAAAGCTCCTTATTTAATGGCATAGGTACTTTTGGAAGCAACTTATTTCGTGCAGTCCTGTCATTACGGGAATTTTCAGGCTCTCTCGCCCACCGCTAATGATGATTGATTGATTGTGGGGTTTTGAGCGCGCCAGTCCTATCATTTTGCGAAATCCGTACACACGGGCGTTTTTGCTTTTTCAGAAAAGCGACCACCGCGGCGGGATCGAAGGACCTCTCCTTAGCCACTCGGCGGATCACCGCTAATGGGTTCGTAGGCCACTGGCCGTTCAGTAGAGGAGCGCCTGTCCCGGTCATAAAACGAACCAGAAAACGGAGGGCCTATATGTTCGTTTCAGTGTGGCTGCGGCCATGCATTTGCATGAAGAGTGCGCTTAATTGTATCATCTTGTAAGAGCGCTTACTTCCCGGCATGCTCTGCGCGGAGTGTCTGGTCTTTACCGCGGTTCATCAGCGTGCATTCCGTCTATCAACGTGAGGTTTCGAGCTAGTTGGTACTCCATAGTGCAAATTTAAAGCGCAACAAACTTAGACAAAAGACGAATGACACAAGGACAAGCGCTTGTCCTTGTGTCATTCGTCTTTTGTCTAAGATTGTTGGGCTTTAAGTTCCGTCTATCGTTGGCCACTGTTGGCTTCGGGGAAATAGTTCACTGTTGCATCGCAGCATTATATGTGCGCGTGGTTCTAAGAGAAGAAATAATGGCGATGGTTGGAACGCCAAGCTTTTTTGCGCGCGAAAATGAAATGTCGAAGTTACAATTATTCAAAGCTCCTCACGCTTGTTTTACAATGAACCTTGCTTTATTATGTACGTCCGTGAAATGTCTAAACCACTGAGCACGAGGTAGCGGGTTCGATTACCGGGCGCGGCGGCCACTTTTCTGAAGGAAGCGAAAAGCAAAAACTCCCGCGTGTACGAGATTTCGGCGCACGTAAAGATCCCCAGGTGGTCAAAATTAATCCGGAGCCCTCCACTACGGCGCGCCTCATCACCTGCGTTTCGTCGGCGCGTTAAACCGTACAATCAATCAAATCATCAATCAATCAATCAATCAATCAATCAATCAATCAATCAATCAATCAATCAATCAATCAAATGTCTAAACCAGTTCTTTGCATATATCTCTGTTTAATTTTGTTCTGTTGATATTATGTGTTTTGCTATCTATTTATTTTTTCCAATATTGCTTCACTGATCTCTAGCGCTCTACCCGCCATGTGTGTACGTTTGTTTTTGTACTTGGCACAGGAGGTCCCCCGGCAGTGTAAACTGTGGGACCTCCTTCTGTAATATTGACTACTATTGTTCTTTCTTGTACGCAAATATTTCTCAATAAAACGTGAAACCTGAATAAGCCGCTGCGATGGAAGTGAAAACGTCAACGATCGATGTGCAAACCACCCGATAGTCAAAGTCCAAGCCTCAATGAAAAATGTACCAATTGACTGCGACTCAAAGTCCAAACTTAGTCGACAGCAAACGAATTTCTCGCGAGAAGGCTTAACGACCCATATCCATGCACCATCAACCGTGTCGGAATGACGCACGCAACACAAAGGACATGGACATTACCCCTTATACAATTCGGTTCTTGCCTTTTCGCGATGTTACTGGAGTGCCGTACGATATATTTGTTGTGATGGGATTGTATAGCTTGTGGAAGTGCCGCATGACGGACAGGCACGCGGAACCCCCTCGCCCAACTATGTCCATTTTTCGGGAGCAAGCTGCGTTGGTGCGGACCATTTATGCGGCGCAAAGTGACCCACCAGAATGGCTTCATCTGTTGGTACGCGTGCGTCTGCTTGCCGGAGTTTTGACGGACGGCTTATTTAAGCTGCAGTGATGTGCATCTTCTTGGATGACTCATAACTTTTGTAGGCTGTAATAAGTGCAGTTTTCGATGCAGTAAAGAAAAAAAAGTGTCGGAATGACGCAGTCGGATAGACGTCGGCTTCATAACGCGAGGGACCTAGGTTCGATTCCAGCCACGGGAAGTGTTTTTCTTTTGCTTTCATCGACAGTCATCATGTGTCCTCCCATTGCGTAAAGTTGGCTTTCCTGCACTGCGTTTCCGTTATGATACCGCCACCAGAGAGACCAACAAAGCTTCGCTGTAAAAGAGAGTGGTTTGTGAGCGCGAAACGGCGCTTGGTAATTATCATCATCGTGGTCCACACCAGTGTTCAAACATGATCATGATTTAAGTCGTCCGGTACGAGCCGATGGTGGGTACGGAGCTTCAGCTTCTTACGAGATATATTTACCGAACCGCCCCGCCCCCAAATGTCCCCTCACACCAAATGTATCTGAGAAGTACGCTAGTATACCAGCAGGATTGAAACATTGAAGTCAGTGTTTCTCCTTCCTGGGCTTGCAATTTCTTGAAATTCAGAACTCGAGCGCTTCAGAAATCAAATGCAGAAATCACAATTCAAAACTGGGGCGCTGTTTTCAGTGCGACTTAAAGAAGAAAGTCAGGTTTTTACAGTCGCATTTCGCCTACTCGGTTGTTTTTAAAAAAATGAGCATTGGCTTAGCTCGGCTATGCCAGGTTATACGTAGCGTAAGGTAAGGTTGAGCTGGTTATTATTAGCTTTTCTTGTAGCCTAGGATTAGCTTGATTATCATGCTTGCTGCTGCTTCAATGACACACACACGGTATACGCATTATGTGACACATGTATATTTATCAACCGGCCCCGCCGCAGCGTCACCAATCGCCCCAGAGCTAAGCTAATTCCACAGGCGCACGCCTGTGTTTCTGCGACGCACGAGCTGTCCGTTCCACACCCGGCCACCACTCGCATTTACATCAAGTGGACCGGGCCGCCACGTGCGGAACGGAGGTGGGCGAAGACGCTGAGTGCGTGGGGTGTGTGAGAGGCGCCGGGCAGCGAGAAACGTTCTGCGCACCTTGGTAACGTCAGTGCTCCTCGCGCACGCGCAGCACGGCTCTCCAGGAGCCACGCGAAACTGCTCAACCTCGGCAAGCGTAGGTCACGCTACGAAAAAATGACGCCACCTTCCCGCGAGGGAACCATGAGTTGATGCGAAGCATCTCGGAGGTTCCGAAACGTTCACGAGATTGGGTATCTAAATAACGGAAAATGACGGAACTCCGGACGGCGCAGCCTGACTCAACCAAAGCAGCAGCTGAGGGAGCGGCGCGTGGGACCGCGTGTATTATATAGAGCAGTTGGAGTGTAGGAGGAGATGAGAGAGGAGACGCGCATGCGCGCTTATCGCGCAGCTGCGGCTATGCTTCTGAGGAGATGGGGAGAGAGGAGCAGGGCGCGCGCTATCGCACAGCTGGCGTGGAGAGAGAGAGCGGAGGAGAATGAGCGGGATCACACGACAGGGTAACCGCTCACGTGCAGCTTTAAGCTCCGCTTGGTGGGATAGCCCGCGGTGGCTCCGCAAAAAGACACAACCCTGCGGGGAATAAGCTGGTCTGCTAGACTCTGTAGCTCTTTCGTGGAACCGGCGGACGCTGTTGACGACATAGCATGGTTTCTCGGTGTACTGCTGTGGGGAAGAGGGGGAGAGGTGCGCACGGATGGACGACGAGCCCAGAGAAAGAGATGCTTTGCATCTAAGACAAGACGTTAAGCGGCACCATTAGTACATTTCGCCAAGCAAAACGTTTTCCATCGAATAACGAGCGCGCCGCCGTGTGTGTGTGTGTGCGTGCGTGCGTGCGTGCGTGTGTGTGTGTGTGGGCTTGCGTGCGTGTGTGTGTGTGTGTGTGCGTGCGTGCGTGCGTGTGCGTGCGTGCGTGCGCGTGTGTGTGTGTTTGGGGGGGCGGGGTAAACGAATACAGCTTTGCTGTAAAAGTCTCGTGTCTATGAAGTCCGAAACGTCCAAGCGTGAGGCGTTGGAAAACGAGTGTACCGATGTGTTCTTTTAGTACGCGTTACGGCCTAGCGCAGTGCGTCGGAAAAGGAGTGTCCCGGGGATTTTAGTACCCGTGACTCCGCGAGAAGACGACGATAGGAAACGCTGACAGCCCGAACACCTCAGGTGCTTCAACCCTAAAGATTTGGTCTAAAAGTAAGGTGAAAGATTTCAATTAGCACCCGCTGTGGTAGATCAGTGGCTAGGAGTTCTGCTGCTGAGCACGAGGACGCGGGTTCGGTTACCGGCCGCGGCGGCCGACTTTCTGATGGTGGCGAAAAGCAAAAACGCCCGCGAGTCCGATATTTCGGCGCACGGTAAAGATTCGCAGGTGAACAAAATTAATCCGGAGCCCTCCACTACGCCACGCCTCATCACCTGCGTTGCATCGGGGTGTGAAACCCTGCAATCAATCAATAAATTAATTAATCCATCAATCAGTCGGTCAGTCAGTCATCAATCAATCAATCAATCAATCGATCAATCAATCAATCAATCAATCAATCAATCAATCAACCATATCAATCAATCAGCATTACGCGCCGTCGCGCAACAGTGCTGCGAAATCACAACTTAGATGAACAGGACTCAAAAACACTTCTCCTGGATTTTTGTTCCAGTTCGAACGCGTAATTCTTGTCGAATTTCGTTATTTTCCGGTTGCCTTCACATCTGAGGCGTTTTTTTTTTCTTCTCGAAATGAGCCCGATCCCCCTAACGCGAATTTGTTTGCTACAGGGGTTTGCTACCGGCTTAAATAAGACGCCGCCAAAGCTATGATATATTTTACATGTCAGCTAGGTGAAGTTTATGGCCCCAAGTAATTAAGCAATTATGCCATGATTAAGAGACAATATTGGGTGATAAGCTTGCTTTGGCTCATAATAAATTGAAAACTCAACTTCAAGCGGCATTCTTATGAAAACTTTATTTAAATTGACTTCAAGGATGGGGCGATTGAGTTTTGGTAAAAAAGGCATTAAACATGTGCATCAGTCCTTCGAGAGCAGTAGAACTATACATGAAGAGCAGATGAGTCCTGTTAACAGCATTAGCAGCTATTTTCCGATTGCCTACGATATTTTCATTGGGCACGCCTGAAGGCACAACGAAGTAAGCAAACTGTCCATTGCTTTGATTAATTTCGAAAACACTTCACAAGACGGTCTTCTTCTTCACCTTAATGAATTGGTTTCGTACTCTCAGAGAGGAGGAGTTGGGGCAGCGGGTGGAGAATTTGTCAGGGCTTGTAAGCGGCGGCTATTTAGTTAACTACTAAAATGTTAAATATGGGAGTAAAAAGTAAATATGTCCAGAGTTATTTCGTAGGGTAGGGTGAGACGAAATGTAATCATTGTTTCACACTTCTCTGCTTCATTTCGTTCACTTCTTCCGTTCACTTCGTCGTTGACATCTTCGGACAGATATTTCGCTGATATCCTAATTTCCGTCCGAATTCATAATACGCCACCTCCGAAACGCAAAAAAAAAAAAAAATCTGAGAACACCCACGAAACAATCTTAACAGTCAAGACGAAAGCAAACGCCATTGGGCAAATGGGTTTGGTTCATTTTGATCCGTCAAACAGCAGGACGTGGTCCATTTCCGATACGAACTACGATCTGCGTACGCGTTTTCAGGGTGTTATCTCAACTATTTTCTTGCCACCCCCTTTTTAGGGTAAATTTTCCGAGTTTTTCTTGTCATTGCAATTTTATCCGACTTAGTTTTGGTTTCTGGCATCTGGCTCATTTCGAAAAAAAAAAAAAAAACGCCTCGTGTGTGTACATTTCAGTTTGCAAAAGCCATTAAAAGAAACGGTTTCCAAAACCGGCAGTAAGGCAACGCCGATGATTTGTTTAGGAGGAATGATTCGTTCTGTCGTAGATTCAACTAACGAATTCTTCAAAAAAAAAAGGGGGCGTGACGCAAGCTTATGCCGGAAGTGACAACGGAGCCTGCGAATTGTTCATATGGTTCACGACACACGACCACATGTTCACGAAAATGGCCATGCAAGGAGCGAAGTAAGCCGGTGCTTGTTTTTGTTTTCTGTTTGTTGTCCAGAATGCACACAGAGATACACCCGATTACACGAGCCAAAGCGCGTGGGGTGCTTTTTTTTTTGTACGCGCACACTTGTTTGGCAGAACTCACTACAGCGTAATGAAATGAAGATCGGGCAGCATTGGCGGTTGAAAATGGAATAGATAGTACAAAATGTTTCCCGTCCGCGAAAATTTATGCAAGAAAATATGTTTCGGTTTCTATAGGGGACGTTTGTTCACAATAGCGAGTTTTAGCTGACCGTTTTTCACGGTTCCGCCCCGATAGCAACGGGAGCGCCATTGCGCATGCGTGGCGCGCTTCGCTGCGAACGGCATTGGCTCCGGTTGAGCTGAGCCTGCCGCCGATACCAAAGCGGACCGTCGAAAACGGTTAGCTAGAACTCTCTAATGACGATGAAATCAGAAACGGCCCGGTTGCGCTTGATCTAAGATGGTGACGCACCCCACACGCGTAATCGTGTTGGATGTTGCCGTCAAAGCGATTAAGTGTGCGCTCAGCGGCCACGATTGTACGGACTTCGAGGTAGAGCCGTGAAGTCCACTTCTTTTCAACATTGGCGGTCGTACTCGCCAGATAAGAAGCAGCCATACCCGATGCTTCGTCATCAAACCAAACGTGGGAACAACGAAGACGACGATAAGTGATTAAAAAGAGATATGAATCTGCCTGTTATCTACATGGTTGTCATCGTGAGCACCCGGTGACCGTGAGTAAGGGGTGAATCACCGTCGGCGCGGATGATTCATTCTTCGAAGCATGATAGTAAGAAAAATGAACGCTGACGTTTGCCAAAAGAAAGGCGTATAGAACATGTTCTGCAACAAAAATGAACTTTTGTACTCTGTACACAAGAAGTAAGTAAATGAAGAGGGCACTTGCGATTGATCTGTGTGAAATATTTGTTTATAAGTTCGAGTTGAGATTGATTGATTGTAGGGTTTAACGCGCCGACGCAACGCAGGCGATGGGGCGCGCCGTAGTGGAGGGCTCCGGATTAATTTTGACCTCCTGGGGATCTTTAACGTGCGCCGAAATCTCGTACACACGGGCGTTTTTGCTTTTCGCCTCCATCAGAAAAGCGGCCGCCGTGGCCGGGAATCGAACCCGCGACCTTGTGCTCAGCAGGCAACGCCTTAGCCACTGAGCCACCGCGCGGGTTTCGAGCTGAGGGTGTAAGTACAGTGGAACCCCGTTCGTACGTTTTTCACCGGACCGGGAAAACCAAACTTAACAACCAGGAAAACGCAGCAGGGAGGAAACCTTCGAAAATGAACGAAAACAGTTTAGCTTTGCCTTGCAACCGTGTATTTCTGCAACCTTGGGTTTGGAACCTTAAAAAAAACTCGATAATATTGGTTGCTTCTTATTGCGATCGCTGGAAAACACAACGCGCGGCAATGCAATTAATGTCCCTGGCGATGTCGACTCTCTTCCTCGCTGGCTACTTGTCTACTGAATTTAGTACGTCAAACTTTTTCTGAAGGGAAAACGCCTCCCGCTTTCGCGAAGCGCCTAATCATGCGGTGGTGCTTTTACGGCAAACACGCACTTCCGATTCCGAAGTGAAACTTCCGTTATAAGCGCAGTGATGACGGTGATAGCATAGGTAACATAGGGACATCAGTGGTGACGAATCGCACCGCTTGCGGCTTTATGCAGTCCGTTCTAGCCAGCCTGGCCAAGCTTCTCAAACGTGAATGGCGGTCCGCGCATGTCGCCTCATGGAGGAAAGGAAAGGTAGAGGCCAGGCCTGGACGTCACATTTGTGAGCCGAGTCCCGCATGACTTGAGCCCACTGAGCCCAGCAGTCTTTCCCCTCATCTTTCTGTTTCCGTTTGTAAAAGCTTCGTGTACGGTTGATAAGCTTCGCGCGGGCGGCGGCGACGCGTGGATAAAGCGGCTCCGTACCCCATTTCGCCTGCGAATTCGCCTGATGCGGGCCCCGCTCGTGCGCAAAACCACCCTTTTTTCGTTGCTGTGGCAAAGTGCCAAACATTTGAAGCGGTCGAGCAAACGCCCGCCGCTCGTGGCGGCGTGTGCGGGGTAGAGGGGCCGACCAGCGGCCAATAGGAGCAAGCTCGGCACCACTTCCGTTGGAAAACAGATGGCGTTGCTTGTATGAGCGCGGGCACACCAAAACGTTTGTCTTCTCTGCTGTGTGTGCGTATATTGATAAAGATTGGCGATTCTTATATAAAACCGCAAATAAACTTATATTTACCGCAAACCAGGCAGAAACAACTTGCCAAGAAAGTAAAATAAAACCACCCTTGATAAAACCACAACAACCTTTGCTGGTGGCAAACTTAATTCAGTCTGCAAACAAGGCGCATCTGAAATGCGAAAATCGCGGCGTTCGCAGGCCCCATGTAGACGACAATTCCAGGCATTGCGAACTTCGCAAGTGCGAATGTTCCTTCCAGCGAATTCACAGGCGAAATTCGCTCCATGTAGAACGGGCTTTACTCGAGGTGACGCCAGCGCCGCTGCGGCCGTGATACGAGGTGGGGCCGCCTCCAACGGGGAAGTTTTCAAACTGACCTAATCTAAAAACGTCTGCCGTCGCGTATCGACTGCGCTGTGTTGCAAGCGTGGCTGAGGCAGCTAGAGTCAAAGCGCCGTAAAAAAATGCCCGTGGCATTTGGCCAAATTTAGCCCCCGCAGCCGTAAAAAACTAGGCAACGCTGTTTGTGGGCTCAAGAAAAATGACGTCACTTCCGCCACACTTTTTGCAATGCATTGGGATGCTAGAAGCCTCTCCTGAGTATTCTTTCCTCCATGTGGCCTGGACGGGTTCTGAGTGTGAGATTGCGACGAATGATCCGGGAACGTACCTCCAGGCACGCCGTAACAGCGAGGGTTTGAATACATGGGACTCTGTGTGAGCTGTGCCGGGACTTAACAAAAACAACGCAGCAGCCGGGAAAACGCAGCACTGAAGACATAAGAGCGAGTTTCTACTGGAACGTGTCGTAATGGCGGAATGGGTAAGACGTCAGCTTCATAGCGTGAGGGACCCAGGTTCGATTTTAACCGCGGGAAGGAATTTTTTTCTATACTCGGGTACAAGTTAAGAACGGTTAAGTTACCGCAGCCGGATGTTACTCCGTGTGGCGGAAGTAGGGCATTATTCGGAAAATTTTGAACATGGCACGAGCCTTTCCGCAATTTTTCGGACTTAATATCCTCACGAACTGCTCCAGCGACGACAAACTACGTGAAAAAAAAGGCAGACGGTATCACGCATTCATAGCAATCTCCTTTCAAAACGCGCGCGCCCGTTGACATCTGGGTGAGTCGCTGAGGCGTAGTGATACCGTACATGAAATATTGGTGTTCTTAACTTGTTCCCGAGTATAGAAGCGCTTCGCGCTTCATAAGATAAATAATAATAATAATAATCACCATCATCATGATCACCACCATGTGGCCTTTGTCAAACCCATTGTGTAAAGTTGCCTTTTCTGCAGTGCGTTTTTGTGTTTCCATCTGCGACACAAACTAGGCACAGAAAGCTTCGCTTTAAAATAAGTATGAAAATATGCGTGCATTTCTAGCGTGCACGTGCCGCTATTCGACAGTTTTAGCATAGCGTTACCGTATTTACGTTTCGTCTACCATGTTTGCGAGAGTCAACTGCGCATGCTTGAGAGTTACCGCAAATAGTAACTTACCGGTATATGCTTTACCGTCGCGAGCGAGCTTCCTGAGCGGACGTAGTGTACCCTTGCGTATTCATTACAGCAAATGCAACGGGCTTTGCGCTTTATGCTTGGTACAGCCGATAAAAGTAACCTTACTTGATGCTGTTTGTTGGGCTTGTCTTGTTAAAAAATGCTCAGGAGGACGAGAAACGACCATTTTGCTCAGAGGAGACAGCGAAATGGTGATCCCTACCCGTGCTAAGCCTTGTCCGCCTCAAATAGTTCAGATAAGTTTCCTAGCTCGCAAAGTGCTTTTAGGCCTCCAAAAGTTTGCAGGGTTAAGTAGTGTAGGTTACTGAGTAATTACTACAACATAATTTACTCATTTATTGCTTGTATATACTGCACGGGGGCCAATTCTATTTTAACTTGATTGTAAATCTATTCGGTAATGGCGCCACCGACGCGTTTTTTCGTTTTATTTTTAAAGTTATAAGGTGATGATGCTACGCTACGTATTCACAAAATTCTATTTTAACTTGATTGTAACTCTATTCGGTAATGGCGCCACCCACGCGTTTTCTTTTTAAATTTATACACGTGATGGCTACGGTATTCACCAAGCAACTACAGCTATTGTGAAGGCTTCACCCGAAAAGCGAAATATTCAAGCTACTTTAAAAGAAAGCAAATAGATATGAGCAACAAAATGTTGCGTGATTTGCTTTGAGACTAATTCATCAGACGTCGCTACCTGCGCCACGGCGGCCGGAATACGCAAACCGAAAACGGTGCGCTAAAACGTGCCCTACCGTTTTCAGCGGTAAACGTAAACTCCGGCTTCCCGTAATACGGTAAACGGTAACGCAAACACGGTAAGGATTTGCTAAAATGCCTTAGTATCCTTTTACAGCGATAGCAGCGCAACCGGAAACGCGATTTATTTAACATTTCACTTCACTGCCGCTGTGCATTAACTCTCAAGAACACTGTGCAAGAAGCCGGACATGAACGGACGGATCTGACTTTTCCCTCCTTTCATGTTTCCTTCCCCTTTCGAGGTGTCTCCTCCGAAGAGAGGAGAGAAAAGTAGGAAAATAAAAAAGAAAGAACTACTCATCTCGGAGCTGTCTCCAGCAGTGGCAAAGAGAACAAAAGCAATAAAAAAAATATGCTCTCGTGCGCTCGAGTCACGTGTGATTGCGTTCGCTTTCACCTGCCAATTTGTTCATGAAGTAGCACTTCACTGACCTTCAATGTATTCTACGAATTTCACAGGGTCATAATGTGGTGCAGTCATGTGGATGTCCAGCCGATTAGTGGACTGACGTCTGAAGGGTACAATAATAATGATACGTAAAAAACACGGGGAAAGTACCGAGCCGTGAGGGTATCCAGAAAACAAGTATTAGCCGGGGAAGAGCATGGCCCTATTACCAACCATGTGTGGCTAACGAGTCCATAAGTAATGTTCTAGGGCCCTATTCTCGATGCCCTAAAGTAAGCGTGAACTGTGAATTTTCCGGAAGTCTTTTCTGATTGGCAGTTTTTTCTGACCGCCAGCAAGGCCTGCAAGCAGCGGTTTCGTGAACACTACCTAATACGGAAAAGAAATGGGAATGAGATAAGACTCAACAGAAGACAACACGCAGATCCCGCAGCCCCACCCGAGAGGGTGGGCCGGCAGGGCACTCCGCCTCAAGATCAGTCAGGGCTGAGGGGAGCCGTTCCAGGTCGAGGTCGTTTCAGGCCAAGCGAGAAGAAACATTTCCAGCATCAAGCTTGCGCAGAACGTAGCCAGGTGAGCTGGGCAAACGTGATTTCTTCCACCGCTCAGTCCCCCAAAACACCAGTGCTGTGAATGTGATAAGCTGCAACACGAGATCAGACAACTTAGAGCAGAGTTACAATCGCTTAAAGCTCCCATTACAAAACAAATGAAGTCGGCCAACCACCACAATCCGGCTGCACAAGCCGCCGCACCGTCCAAATCCACACAGCACGCACCCCTTGAGAGCCCCGCGCAAGAAAACGTCATGGAAAAGAAAATGAGTTCCACAGAAGAAAAAGTCATGGAAAAGAAAAGAAGATCAGATAACACTCCTCAATAGTACGAAGCAAAGATCCTAAACACCGTCACCGAGGGGAATTTTAAAAGCAGTCTCGAACAGCTCACCAATCTTGTGTGCGATGAATTGCAAACAATCACCACCCAACTCCGCAAAATGACCAATGAAATGACGCAGTTACCATCGAAAATGCAAATCACGCAGACCAGAATCGAGCGCCTCGAGCTACAACAGCCAACAGCAGCCGGACGCCATTTGAGAAAAGAGAAGCCTTACCTTCGTCGAGGACAGACTGATACGACGTCGGAAAATTCTTCAAGCCACAATGAACGCTAAGACACCTCGAAGCATGCCGTCTACACTTATAATATGGCAATGGAATTGTCGCAGTTTCAAACATAAGAAAGGGTACCTCCAGCAATGCATAGCATCTCACAAAAATGTCCCCCGACATCATAGCCCTACAAGAAATGAATCACATGGCCAAAATTCCCGGATATGCCACAAACTTGGTGGAGACCGGCAGAGACGTATGTACCTTCATTCGAAGAAACATCACACCAATTTAACATACATTGTCGACAAATACACATGACCCCATTCTCACTGAGAGTCCCCCAGAAAAAAAAAAGGATAAGAGTATATTTGTCCTTAATATCTACTGCCGCAAGCAAAAATTAAGCAGGCTCCAACCCACAGTTATCATAGTCGGGGACTCTAAAGCAGCACATCAAGCATGGGGTAAAAGCACAAACGTGGTAGGGAGCTTTCAGAGATCATTGGACGAAGCAAACCTTACCCTTGTTACCGATTTCAGCGTACCAACGCGACTTTGTACGAGCGTAACACGGGTATACGTGCCCGGACCTCACTCTTGCAAGTAATTCCCCACGTACTTGCTGGAGGAATCGCGAAGATAACTTGGGAAGCAATCACATGATCATTGAGACAACAGTCCAGGGGCCCCACTAGGGATGAAGCTGGGAGAGGCGAAGCTAACAAACTGGGATACGGTGCGAAAGAAACAAAGCAATGACCAGCACGCCCCAATAGTTGATATAGAAAAAATGGGCACAAGACCTTAATGGTGATGTAATCCAGCGCACAAAAGTATTCCAAACGTCCGACCAAATCCCAGCAGCAGATAACCACGTACTCCACGTCTTGGAGCCAAGGCGTACCTTGCTCTGAAGATGGAAGCTTCAGTGACACCACAGAAAAGTCAATCCGTATAGCCAATCTAATCGAGGAGGGAGTGAGATGCTGCGCAATCTAACTCGGCAAAAATTGGTTCCACCCGTGCTGCGCATCTCACTCGACAAAACTGGTTCCACCTGTGTGACAGCCTAAATGGAAGGCTTACCACCTCAAAACCTGGAACTTACTCCGGTGCCTCATAAAACCTACCGAACGCAAGGGGGCGGGGGAGTGGGGGGGGAGAGGGGGGGGGACAAGCAAGTCATCCAAACCAATGCTGTACACGTTCCCAGGACGAATAGGAACGAAAGCTTGTTCCTCGTTCCTTGCCATTTTTGAAACAAGTTCCTATATTGAGAAAGGAACGTGTTCCAGTTACACTTCGAACATTGCAACGTGTCGTTACATTAACGTTACACTTATTTTTGAAATTACAATATTGTTTCGGATAATCCTGAGGCGAAATGAAGTGAGCAATTTAACACTCAGATCGAACTACGTATATTGTGCGAATATGAACACCGCCGTCAGCAGATTATCCGGAGATAAAAAGAATTCAACGAAATGCTCATATAAGAATTTTTCCGGGTAGCAGCGGACATACTCCAGACATGTTGATCTGCAAGTGTGGCGCTCGTCTATTACAAGTGCAACACACGGCGCGCCTATCGCTGCGCTGCGTCGGGCGTTTTAACCCCCAAAATCATCAATCAATCAATCAATCAGCTTTCTACTTGGGTCTTCAAATTTCAGACGTGCAAAATGAAAGTTACTCACATGCGCAAACATAAATGTCTTCCGCAAAAATCGCATCAAAAGGAGCAATACATAGGCGTTTAATGAATGCTGAAACTAATACAGTATGAGTGAAAAAGAATGCCCAGAATACGTATTCGCAACTGTTTAAACTCAGCAAGAGTGAATTTCGATGTTGGTGTCGGAGCA